>SWDT01000225.1:0-98425 GCA_009193035.1 Halicephalobus mephisto | reverse complement strand
TGACTACAATAAAGGATAAATGAGTAAATGTTACAATGGTTACAGTATTCACTTAAAAACTTTCGTCCTGTGTTTCTTCATCTTCTTTCTCATTTCTTCTTCTTAACGGACGTAATGGTAACGTGATTGGTTCGTTGAATCGTTTAAGACGATCAGTTCTTACAGTCTTCGTGCTTATCGGGTCGTCGATCGGTGTGATGACTGCATTTGGTTGCTGGACGTCGATTACTCGAAATGGTCCTGACCATCTGTGGTCCAGCTTGTTCTTCTTCACATATTTACGGAATAAGACTAAATCTCCGATTTTCGTTGTCTTATCTCTTGCTGATCGTATTGTCGTTATTTCTTTCGCGGCATGAGTTAAGTTCTGAGCTGAAAGTTCTTTAGCTATTTTCCAACCTGTCTGAACTCTTCCTGCATGCTCATGTGGATTTGCTGATTTGATGACTTTGATGATGTCGGTGATCATGTTGGGCCACCCCGCCCTCTCTTTAAGCTTTGCCGTCATCTTTTCTGGACCTATACGTCTTCCGGAAAATGAATCCGAGTGAAATTCCGTGATGATTCTTTGTCGTAGATTATATGGAATTAATGGTCGATCTTTCTTTTTGCGATTATAACAGCGGCAAGTCGAAGGCCTGCGGGTCGCAGTGCCTTTCCTAAATCTTCAATGACTTCTTTGTAGTTTTTATCTCGCCAGATTCCATCTTGTTTGACTCGTTTTGATATCGAGTTGTAGCACTCCGCTGCTCTTCCAAACAGTCTAGCGGGAATGATCTTCAGCGCTATTGGTTTCGGGATGTCTGCTGCCTTCAGAACTGCAGCTAAGCGTTGAATCCATTCTTGATAATCTTCTGATGGAAGCCCTGCGAATGTCGGAATCTTGTCGATTAACTGCAACTTGACTGCTGTTTCTTTCCCTAGTGGTTGTAGAGATGCCAAATTTGTCGTATGCGTTGGTGTGTCAGTAGACGGACTATTTGTGCTGCCAGTTGGAACTTGCAGTGGTACTTGGGTCATCTCCATAGGTGTAGGATCCATTATTCGTAGATTGGATGTTTCACGTGGACGTTCTGTTTCGCCTCTTCCAATTAACACTATCACGGGTCTGGGTGTTAAATTTGCCGTGAGGGATGAGTTTGGGGATAGTGAGTTAACGAAGTTACGGATGGGGCTTATAACTCTCTCAAATAAACCGACCTGTTCGGGAGTTACTTGAATTAGAGGCCGGATTTGGGATTCTTGACGTCGAACGGGAGTGTGCTGATTCAAAGGTGCCACTTGGAGTTGACTTGAAGACAATGATGAACGTGTGGACCGATGATCTAGTGGTTGTCCTTCAACGCCCGGATTCTGAGATGATTGGGCTTGAATCCGTGGCTGAGACGTGTCAACAGTCTTCTTGGGTCTACCTCTTGGCTGTTTCTTCGGCTTTTCTCCTGTGAGTGGGGTTAACTTCACGTCACGAACACGCTTTCTTAAGACTCTATCAGTTTCTCTCTCCGGTTGAGAGATTTCAGTCGCTCTGGAGTTGGCTTGATCTGCCATGTTTGACTGATTGGGACCCGGCTTTTATATTTAAGTCAGTTCCTGATCTTTAGTCCAGTCTAGACGAACGTCTGGTTTTTATTTTTATTTTTATTTTATTTTATTTTATTTTTTTTTCATGTCCGGGAGATATCGTTCAAATTTTGGTTATCCATCGCTTGGATCTATTTCTAGCTTCCTTTTGCACTTCCTGTCTGGGTTTTGCACTTTTGGCCTTTAGCCTACCGTATGACTATGAGCGATTTCTGATCTTTATTTGCCATTTTGAACTTATTTAGATGATATTTCTTACTTCAGCTTGATCAGTAACATGATTCCTAGCATCTATGAGTGTCCTTTAATCAACATATAATTCTCTGTGTTTTCGCTAGCTACGTTTCTTCCTGCGCAGTGACCATTATTTTCTATTAGCGAACGTTTCTTTTGAGATTTAGTGTATGCTGTAACGATTGCTATGCCTTAAATAAAGATTAATGCTAACGTTAAATAAAGAAAATTAAATTGATCTAAAAGAGTGATTAAGTGCTTAATAATGAGAATCGCATGATTGTCTATCAATTGCTTGATTTTTATTTTAAGCGATAGATTTTTCGTGATTACATGGCTTGGTGATGTGATTCCAATTTCCATTTTATTTTATCTCAGATTATTACGGTTGGCCTAGATGTGCTGTGCTTCTGACCATGCGCATCCACTTTACTTTACCGGTCTGCTAACTATCTATATCTGCTTCATTTTATCCTTAACTAGGCCTCAGTCCCTCCTAACAAAGGTTAGCGGCCTCCCGTATTTTATCTACTTTAAATTTTCCCAGTAGGTGCCTGAGGTACACAATTTTAAACTTACTCTACTGGATCTCATGACATTAAGCCTTGGGCTAGGCCTCACACTTCTCGTGTGGCTCTAATAAAAAGCCCCGGGTTGGGCCTCGCAGATTACCTGTGAGCGACGTTGTTTTACGCTAACTTTTACAGATTCTGCGGCTCTTGTGGCGAAGAACACTATGCAGCTTATAACAATTTAATTAACTTGCCTCGTGTCATGAGTTGTTGTTCTCCGGGACAGAAGTGAGCAGTACATCTCCGCGTTTCTCTGAATGAATATTACACGACTCGCGCGATTCTGATTTATTATACACGAATTTTATGGTCCAATTTATTTATGGGTGTTAGGGGTCGCGACATAAATTGGGTGAGTCTTTGAGTCCTCCTCTGTTTAATTGCTTTATAGTAGTCCCAGGATCGCCATATGTAGTAAAATAAGGTAGAGGTGTGATTCTTGGTTGGGCGGATAACTGTTGGTTCCTACTATTAGCAATTAAGCTTGTTTATCTTAACAAAGCATAGAACAAAAGAGGAAGGATCCTCGTTTGACCGAAGTCAAACTCGGACCCGTCTAAAGCTGGAATTTCTCAAAGACTGACTCTCTAACACTTTAGTCTCACTTCACAGGCGTCGGCTGACTGGGCGGAGCCTTGGGTATTTTGTCTAGGCCGTCTGCGGTTTAAGTCCGATCTTTGTGCCTACAACAGTCTTAAAAAAGATTTATCGATCATATTGCTTTTGTATTTTATAACTTGCTTATAATAATATTTAATTACCAAAGTTTGAGTTCGGAACAAATCGAAGACACCTTTTTGAACAATATTTAATGAAAATAGGTTAATTAAATAGTTGAAAATAGGATATATTTGATCGGAACGGCGATAATACCACCGATCCAGAGAGACTGCTAACAGTCTTAAAAAAGATTTCTCGATCATGTTGCTTTTTTATTTTATAACTTGTTTATAATAATATTTTAATTACCAAAGTTTGAGATATGCGTTCGAAATGAAGCAACTACGAGACAGCATTTCGAACAACCGTTAAATTAAAAGTTACGAACCACCAGCGGGTCGCATTGACATCAATGTGTTACAGTAGGAAAACTTGAATGTCGTCTGAGCACGAGAAGTCCAAATTCCGATCTCGAACTCTGAGTTCCAATTCTGATGAAACGAAGCACTGAATTTCGACATGCTTCTACAGATCTATTTCTTTTAAATTTTATTCCTTATTGTCATCGAAATTAAATCTGTTCATTTTTGAAGATGTATTTTTGCTCATATTGATTCTGTTGAAAAATTTGAGGATTTTGAGGGATGGGGAGATGGTCAGGATAAGAGGTGAAATTTTTCTCGTCGTAGAAGTAGGAGGTGGGGACCAGGGGGTCGGGACAGTAGTAGTGGTGGGTGTGGTAGTAGCCGTTCTCGCCCTCCAGACTGGGTGTCAGGTAGCTGCCCTCAGGCTTCAGAGAGAAGTCCAGGAAGTTCGGGTTCTGCACCCCCGTCGTCATCCACTGCTCCGTGCTCGACCCCCCTGCGACCACATTCGGCTCCTCCATGGCTTGCTGGTACCACACCTGGCCCTGTTGGAGGGGGTCCAGAGGGGGTTGGGAGTACACATAGGGGTCCGGATGGAAGGACCCCTCAGGCAGCAGAAAGTGGCCGTTGACCTGCTGATTGACCATATCCTGATGGATCGACTGAAAATATTTTTGAAAATATACAACCCTAAGGGTTCAAATGTCAATCAAACGAAATTCTATCTATCCCCAATTTCGAAAAAAAACAAATCTAGGAAGCTTAATTGAAGCCCATTCGACATTTGACAAAAAATATATTTTTTTTGAAGATCATTTTTCTGGGAAAATTTACCGCTTTTCAATTTTAAATCCGAACTTTGGGCCATCCATCAAGTGAAAAATGTCCCTAAAGTTTTCTTTTTTGAATTTATGACTTCAAAGTTGCCGTTTGTTGCAAAAAAAATTGGAATCAAATTTTCGAAAATAATCAAAAACAAAGTTTATATTACGGTAACTGGGATTCTGTAGAATTTTCCAGAATCCTGTGGGAAATTTCCCGGAATTTTGTGAGGAATTCTGAAGGACTCTAAAATTTTAAAGAATTTTAAAAATATTTTCGAAATTTTCGATGAAATTTCTAGAACTTTTTAGAATAAAATAGAAGCTTTTAGAAAAGTTATTAGAATCCTACAGAATCTTTCAGAATCCACTAAAAGTTCAAAATTTCTAAAAATTCTTAAAAGAGCTTCCAAAAAGATTTCTAAAATCTTATAGAAGGTTCCAGAAGCTTTCAAAAATTCCTGAAGTCTTCCAGAAACTCCAGAATTCTTTCAGAAACTCCTGAAGTCTTCTAAAAACTTCCAAAAAATTCCGAATTCTTCCAGAAACTTCAAAAAATTTTGAATTCTTACAGTATTCAACGAACATTTGGAACCTTTTCGTAATTTTGCAATACCTTTTAAAACTTTTGAAATCCAAAAAAATTTTAAAACAAATATAAAAATCCTAAAAATTTAAATTTAATATATATTTTTTATAAAAACTTAATTTTTTGATTTTTTAATGATTGAATTTTTATTTTTAAAATAAAACTTACTTCGTTGCTGTTGCTTCCGTTGAGGTTCATGTGGTGTCCGTGGATCTCCTGGACCCCCATGCTTCCATCACTGGTGGGGGAACTGTCGCTTCCATTAGAGGACCCCCCACCCCCGAGTCCAGTTTTCAGCTTGTAGCCTCTGGGCCTGCGTTTCAAACAACCTTCTTCCAACAAGTACTTCGAATTTTCGTCGATGGCCCAATAGTGACCTTTGCCAGTTTTTCCTCCTTCTTTTTTTGGAAGTTTTATAAAACATTCATTTAAACTTAAATTGTGTCGGATAGAATTCTTCCATCCAGTGTATTCGCTTCTGAAAAATTGGTAATTTTCTTGAAGATAACGATAAATGTCCGCCAAAGTCGCTCTTTGAGAAGGTTGATGCTGAAAAAAAATTTAAAATAATTTAATTTTAAAATTTCCAAAAACTTCGAAAATTTTGAAAAATTTTAAAATTTCCAAAAATTTTATTTTTAATTTTTAAAATAAAACTGACTTCGATGGCCATGTAAATCAGGGCGATGTAGCTGATCGGGGGTTTTTCGGGTCTTTTTGACTTGACTCTTTTCGTCCTTCCATCCCCTGAGGCGATTTCTGGAAGTCCTTCGTCAAGTCGGTTGTCTTCGTTCTGGAATTCCCGCAATGGTTCCAAACAATCCGCGATTCTGAAATCAGATTACTGTAAAATTTAAAAACAAGAATTTTTAAAAATGGAAATTTTCGAAAAATATTAATTTTAAATATAAAATTCAAATTTGTTTTAGAATTTTCTAAAATTTGGTTAAAGATTTTCGAAATCTAAGATTTCAAGATCCAAAAATTTCCGAAAACTATGGAATTCTTAAGAATTTTAGGATTTTTCAGTTGGATTTTAGAAAATTCTAAAAACTTCCTCTCGGATTCTGAAAAGTCTCCTTAGATCTTATAAAATCACCAAGGACTTCAGAATTTTTCAATTGGATTTTAGAGGTTTTTTTGGGAATTCTGAAAAGTCCCCAAAAGTCTTATAAAATGACCAAGGACTTCGGAATTTTTCAATTGGATTTTAGAGGTTTTTTTGGGAATTCTGAAAAGTCTTATAAAATGACCAACGATTTCGGAATTTTTCAATCGGATTTTAGAGACTTCTTTGAAATTCTGAAACTTCTCCAAAAATGCTGAGAAGTTCTACAATTACTTCAAAATTCGAAAATTTTCGAAAAACTTTATGAAACTTTTGGAAAATTGATAATCATTTAGTTGGATCTTGGAGATTTTGGAAAGTCTCCATAGATCCTATAAAATCATCAAGGACTTCAGAATCCTTCGATCGGGTTTTAGAAAATCCTAAAAACTTCCCCTTAGGTTCCGAAAAGTCCCCAAAGTCCTATAACACCAAAAAATAGAGTTCTTGAAAATTTCAGAATCCCTTGGTCGGATTTTGGAAGATTCTAAAACTCCCCACGGAAATCGACTAAATCCAAAAATGGAACGCCTTCTGCGCAATCACTTTAACATAGTTTATTATTGGAGAATGTGTAAATTGTTTACGACCTTTAAACAACCAAAAGTTTACAAAAAATCAACAAAAAAAAATACTTACGATGTTGAATCCATTGTTTGGAGATTAACGTCCAACAAATTTGAATCAAAGTCCATTGTGGATCTGGATCGAGTCCGTCAAAAACTTAGAATGAAGAAGATACAGTAGTGGGAGGGCCGTAACAGGTCCGACAGAAGCGGGATCAAGTGGCATTTGCGCGAACAGGGAACCATGTGGACCGCTGTCCTCGTTTTTGGTTTTTGTTTATGCTTGGAATCGAAGCAATCGACAGCTTTGCCTCTGGCTGACAGCTGTGATGAGCTGTTATGACAAATACGAGGATACTGTAGAGGGGAATTTTCCAAATTTTCAGAAACTAAAATTCCCAAAAAGGATTCTGGAGATTTTTGAAAAATTTTTAATTTTTTGAAAATATTAAAATTTGATTAAAAAAATCTTTTTCAATTTTTGAAATTTTCTAAAAAGTTTAATATTTTAAATTTTCACAGTAATGTAAAGTCAAAACTGGCATTAATTCACTTTTCGCCAAAAGTTCCAATTTGGCAACTAGCACATTTTGCCAAATCATATTTTTAAAAATTTTAAAATAATAATTTTAATTTTTTAATTTTTAAATAATAATTTTAATTTTTAAAAAGTTTGAAAAATACTTTTAATTTTTAAAAAGTTTGAAAAATATTTTTAATTTTTAAAATTTTTTGAATAATTTTAATTTTTCCATTTTTAAATAATACTTTTAATTTTTTAATTTTTGCATAATAATTTTAATTTTTAAAAAGTTTGAATAATACTTTTAATTTTTTAATTTTTGCATAATAATTTTAATTTTTAAAAATTTTGAAAAATACTTTTAATTTTTAAAACGTAATTTTATAAAATTAAAAATGTTTGTAGAAAAAATTTAAAGTTGATTTTTTAAATTTTGATTACGGTAATTATTGGATCGATGGAGAAACTGTTTTTGAATTCAAAAAAGTTGGCCAAGATCGACCCAAAGATTGCTCAACAGACGGCCTCTTGTCGGACAAATCTGGCTTCATCCGAATGCGATTAACCAACATGACCGCTGACACTTCAAGTTGCGCCTTGGAGGGAAATTTGATCCTCCAAGATAGCCTCACTTCTGTTGAGATCTACAGAATCGATCAAGCGTGTTTTGGACAGTCTAGGTCAATTCGTTATCGACTAACTTAATCTTCAAAAATAACATCTTTTAGTAGCTCAGATTCCTTAGAACAAGAATTTCCGATTTTCCCAAATGCGAACTTCAGATTCTCCGAAGTAAAGATTTCAGATTCTTCTTTATAAAACTTCCTGATTCCTCCAAATAATATTTCGGATTCTTCGAAGTAAAGACTTCAGATTCTTCGATATAAAACTTCCAGATTTCACAATATAAAATTCTCAGATTCCTCCAGATGAGGACTTCAGATTCTTCGATATAAAACCTCCAGATGAAAACTTCCAGATAAAGACTTTAGATGAAAACTTCAGATTTTTTTTATAAAACTTCCAGATTTCACAATATAAAATTCTCAGATTCCTCCAGATGAAGACTTCAGATTCTTCGATATAAAACCTCTAGATTCTTCCAAATGAAAACCTCCAGATTCCAGAATGTAAAATCTTCAAATTCCTCCAGATGAATCTTAATCTCCTCTGTGTGATCCCTCATCTCCTCCAGATAAACATCCAGAACATGTGTTTCTTAAATTCCGGACTTTTTGGGAAATTCTAATTTCGAATAAGAAAAATTTTAAATGTTTACTTTCTAAGTTCAGTTTTTCCTTCACGGAGCAGTTGTGGTCGAGGCAATCCTGGCAATTTGAGTCTTCGAAGCTGAAATACTGCGATTAAAAAAAAATTCATATATGAATAATAAAATTTAAAAAAGCAAAAATTATATGAAATTTAACTTTTTGAAAATCCTTTAAAATAAATATTCTTAAAACCGTATTTATTTCATATAAAAAAAATTTCTATATAAAAAGTTATATAAATTAGAGTTAAGTAAATTTTAAAAATTTGGATTTTTGAAGTTTTTTGAGATTTTTGAATTTCCGCGGAAGAGCGAGTGAAAGTGAAAAAGTGGTAAATCTGGCAATCCATTGCTGAAAACAACTCGCTTTTTTTATTTTAGGATGGTTTTAAAAGATTATAGGAAATTCACATCGAGACAATTTCATAAAACTTTTATTTTTGATTTTTATAAAAACAATTAGTTTGAAATTTTTGAATTCCCGCGGAAGAGCGAGTGAAAGTAAAAAAGTGGTAAATCTGGCAATTCACTGCTGAAATCAACTCTTTTTATTTTAGGATAGTTCTAAAAAATTATAGGAAATTCACATCGAGACAATTTCATAAAACTTTTATTTTTGATTTTTATAAAAACAATTAGTTTGAAATTTTTGAATTCCCGCGGAAGAGCGAGTGAAAGTAAAAAAGTGGTAAATTTGGTAATTCACTGCTGAAAACAACTGTTTCACTCGCGTTTTTACCTAAATTTCAGAATTTTAAAGAAAAAATTTCGTTTATAATTTTTACAATAAAATAATTTTTTATTATTTTTTACCTAAATTTAAAAATTTTCTACCAAATTTGAGAAATTTACATCGATGTAATTTTGTGGAAAATTGATTTTTAATTTTTTTAAACTGTCGATTTTAAAATAGAATTTAGTTGGTTTTTCTGTGTTTTTAATCTTGTAATAGACATCTTTCTGTTTTTTGATAACGGCCAGTGTACTCGTACTATCAGTCCTTTCAAAAAAGAAAAAAATCAATCGCTCTCTCGTCAAATTCGTTCGATTGACTTTTTAAAAATTAATATTTTTATTTTTTTTAAATTCATTTTTATTATTTTTAAAATTTATTTTTCTAAAATTAATATTTTTATTTTTTTTAAACTTATTTTTCTAAAATTAATGTTTTTATTTTTCTAAAATCAGTATTTTTATTTTTTTAAAATTATTTTTCTAAAATTAATATTTTTATTTTTTTAAAATTATTTTTCTAAAATCAGTATTTTTATTTTTTCTAAATTCATTTTTACCTCTAAAATCAATATTTTTATTTTTTTTTTTTTAAATTTATTTTTCTAAAATTAATATTTTTATTTTTTTTAAATTCATTTTTCTAAAATTAATATTTTTATTTTTTTTAAATTCATTTTTATTATTTTTAAAATTTATTTTTCTAAAATCAGTATTTTTATTTTTTTTTAAATTTATTTTTATTATTTTTAAATTAATATTTTCAAAAATTTCTGTTTTTATTAATTATTTCATTTTTCAGATGGAGAAAACTGAATTGACTCCAGAAGAAATTGATCAATTTACTGTAATTGCTGTTTTGATATATAAAAAATCACAAATAAAAAATTTTGATGAAGGACTAGAAAGAATCGCTAACATGCTTTACTTCACAGTTGGACAATTATCGAAATCAAATGACGCTAAATATTTGAAAAATTTGGCCGAAAAAAGTGGAACAAATATTTTTTTGAACAAACAGAAGCTGATCGGGATGCTGAAGATACTTTCGAAATCTACCGTAATCTGTGACGGAACAGATTTGGAAAATTTAATAAATAATTTTTTACAAAACGAATTCGAAATTTTTGAAGCAGTTCAAAAACGGAAAACTGAAGAATTAAAAAACGAATTTAAAAATGAAGAATTTTCGAATTTAAAAAAAATAATAGAAAATTTGAAAAATGTCAAAATTGAAAATTCGGCTTTCATCCCGATGATTCAGAATCTGAAGACCACGTTTCAAGTCCTCAATGAAGGCAAAATGACACAAGACCTGATTCTGAAGAAAAATCATCTAGAAGAAGTTCTGAATGCTCTCCAATGTGCTCGGGATCTGCCCCAAGCCCTCGTCGAGCTCATAGATGACTACTTCGGAAGGACCAAGGAAGTTCTTCAAAAAGAAGAAGATAAAAAAGAAGATGATGAAGAAGAAGAAGAAGAAGATGATGATGATGAAGAAGATGATGATGAAGATGAAGATGATGATGATGATGATGAAGATGATGATGATCCAAAAAAATCCTCACTTTTATCCTCAGTGCCCTGAGTCTTTTGTTCTAGCCAAGTACTTCAATCTTCACAATGACCCCTTAATACCCTAAACTGAACTACGGTATCTGCAGCTGAGATTCAGACTAGTAGTTTTGTGGGACCTTGATCGATTAATATCCAGAATATACAGTTACAGTATATTGTGATCTTGATGGGCATTTATAAAGATTTTTTTAGAATTAAAAATATTTTTAATTTTGATTTTTATGATTTTCAAAAACTTCCAAAAATTCGTCTCGAGACAGTTTTAAAATTTTTCATTAATCATTTATATTATTTAAATTTACATTTCTTTCAGCTGACGTCACATTGAAGAAACACATGTGACGAGGAAGGTTGTATTTGCACACACAAAAAATATAACTTTTAGGACAATAACAAATGCAAATTTTCATTATTATTTGTAATTTTAGTAACAAATATTTAATATCCATGGAAAATACGATTGTGTTACATTTTTGTCATTTTTCGCAATTGTTACTGAGTTAAAAATTACATTTTTTGTGTAAAATATCAATCAAGATTTAGTTTATTATATAAAAATTAAATATTGTTAGTTATTATACAAAAAATATAATTTTTGGATTAATAAAAAATTGAAATCGTCACTATTATGTTTTATTTTCGTTACAAATGTCAAATATTGATGAAAAATGTGACAATTGTGTTGACTTTTCGTCACAAATGTTTAATATTCATGGAAAATACGATTGTGTTACATTTTAGTCATATTTCGCAATTGTTACTGAGTTAAAAATTACGTTTTTTGTGTAAAATATCAATCAAGATTTAGTTTATTATATAAAAACTAAATATTGTAAGTTATTATACAAAAAATATAACTTTTGGATTAGTAACAAATTGAAATCGTCACTATTATGTTTTATTTTCATCAAATTTCGCAATTGTTACTGAGTTAAAAATTACGTTTTTGTTTGCAGTGGAAAATTCAGCTGTGTACGTGTTCGATTTCCGCAAACGAATAAAATTACTACTTTTTTAAATTAGAACTAATCCATTTTAAGACAGTCTTAAATGTGAATTTTAAGTTTTCAAGCTGTATCTAAACGTAGAATTAAAATTTTTTGTTTTTTTATTATTGTCTGAAATTTTTAGTTAATTTTTAATTTGAAAACAATTAAAATTTAAAAATTGAGATTTTGTAAGATTTGAAAAATTTTCTGAAATTTTCCAGAATCCAATTAAAAATTCTGGATGTTTTCAGAATTCTACAGTTTTTAGTGAAAAATTTTAGAGGTCTCCGGATTTCAGTAGGTTTCTGGAATCCTATATTATACAATGGGGATTTTTGAAATTCTACATTATACATTGGGGATTTTTGAAATCCTACAGTATCCAGTGGGGATTTTTGAAATTCTACAGTATACAGTGGAGGTTTCTGGAATCCTACAGTATCCAGTGGGGATTTCTGGAATCCTACAGTATACATTGGGGATTTTTGAAATCTTTTAAAATCTAATAAAAGTTTTTGGAATTTTTTGGACTTCAGTGGGAGTTTTCAGAATCCTACAGTATCCAATGGAGGTTTCTGGAATCCCCCTAAATCTGATTGGAATTTTCATAAATCTTCAAAATCGAATAGAAGTTTCTAAAATTTCCAATTATCTAAATTGACATTTCCGAAATTTCGAAAACTTTCAAAATTTCATAGAATTTCCAAATTTTCCAGAATCTTGTTAAAATTCTTCTAAGCTCCCAAAATTCCAAAATTCCTTCAAAAATTTTTTAATTTTCCAATGAAAAATTCAGAAATTCGTCCTGAAACAATTTCTAAAAAAATTGATTTTAAAAATAAAAATAAATTAATTTTTTATTTAAAAAAAAGTTTATTTTTGATTTTTAAAATAAAAAAAAATTAATTTTGGAATTAATAAAATTAAATTTTATAATTAAAAAAAATTTTTATTTAAAAAAAAGTTTATTTTTGATCTTTAAAGTGGAAAAAAATTAATTTTGGAATTAAAAAAAATAATTTTAACAGTAAGAAATTTTTTTATTTAAAAAAAAGTTTATTTTTGATTTTTAAAATAAAAAAATTAATTTTGGAATTAATAAAATTAAATTTTATAATTAAAATAAAATTTTTATTTTAAAAAAAGTTTATTTTTGATTTTTAAAATAAAAAAATTAATTTTGGAATTAATAAGATTAAATTTTATAATTAAAATAAAATTTTTATTTTAAAAAAAGTTTATTTTTGATTTTTAAAATAAAAAAATTAATTTTGGAATTTAATAAAAATAAATTTTTTAGATAATATGATGTTAGAATTGTCGTAGTCTACTTTGTTCCACACCTTCTTCCTGTCTTTGTCGCCAGAAAAACGCGATGTAGCTTATCCCACAGAACAATTACGTTTTAAAAAATACGGACATAATTAAAAAACAGCTTTTTAGTACAGTAAGCCTTCATATATCATCAGTTTTCTTCGAATTTTTGGTCATTTTTAATTTTTCTTAATCGAAATCAGCTGGGGCATACGGTAGTTGTTTTTTCAAAATATTTTTTGATTTTTATTAATTTCGATTTTTAAATTTTTTTAAATAGGATTTTAAGGACCGAAAAAATTAACCTAAAAAAAATAAAAATTTTTAAATTTTAAAAAAATTAAAAAAATAAAAATTTTAAAATTAAAAAAAAATTAAAAAATTAAAATTTTTAAATTTTAAAAAAAATAAAAAAAATAAAAAAGTAAAAATTTAAAAAAAATAAAATTTTTGAAAATTTTAAATTAATATTTTAAAGAAATTTAAAAAATTTAAAACATGTTTAAAAATTTTAAAATTTAAAGAAATTTAAAAAATGAGAAATATAATTAATTTTTTTTAATATAAAAATCAATTTTGCGTTTTTGTAGTTTCTCTTCTAGAGCTGGTAAACAGGTAGTCAGTGTCTGCTTTCAATGCCCTTGATATCACTTATTTTTCAATGTCTTAGACGAAAGAAAAATTGAAAAATATTAAATTTTAAATTTAACTGTTTTTTATAAATTAATTAAAAAATATAAAATTTTAAAACTTCATATATGAATTTATTTATTAATTTTATATTAAATTTTAAATTTAACTGTTTTTTATAAATTAATTTAAAAATATTTGAAAATCGAAGTAATTTTAAAACTTCATATATGAATTTACTTATTAATTTTATACAAAATTTTGAATTTAACTGTTTTTTATAAATTAATTTAAAAATTGAAAAATATAAAATTTTAAAACCTCATATATGAATTTTTTTCGAATTTGAATTTATTTATTAGTTTTATATTAAATTTTGAATTTAACTGTTTTTTATAAATTAATTCAAAAATTGAAGTAATTTAAAAATAAATAAAATTTTGAATTTTAAAATTTCATATATGAATTTTTTGAATCCGAATTTTAAACACTATTCTGAACTTTTCCATATTGTGATTTCTATTTTAAAAACTTTTTGTGAGAAAATAATTTAAAAAAGTAATTTTGTATTTAAATTTTTCCGTGGGGTTTTTGGAGAGAAACATTTTTGTTTTCCGCGTTCCTTTGTCGGTCTTTGAGCTCTCAAATAACCAAATAAATAGGTACTTAATTAGAAGTCCTCAATACTAAAGCTGAATCTACTCCACAAATGCTTCTGATGAGGTACTTATGTAAAATACAAACCCTAAAAACTAAAATTTCATATATGAATTTTTTGAAAATTTAGTTTTTCATATATGAATTTTTAAAAAATTTAACTTTTCATATATGAATTTAAAAAAAATTTAGTTTTTCATATATGAATTTAAAAAAAATTTAACTTTTCATATATGAATTTTTTTAAAATTTAGTTTTTCATATATGAATTTTAAAAAAATTTAGTTTCTTATATATGGACTTTTTTAAAATTTAACTTTTCATATATGAATTTTTTGAAAATCTAACTTTTCATATATCAATTTTTATAAATTTAGTTTTTCATATATGAATTTAAAAAAAATTTAACTTTTCATATATGAATTTTTACAAATTTAGTTTCTTATATATGAATTTTTTTTAAATTCAACTTTTTATATATCAATTTTTATAAATTTAGTTTTTCATATATGAATTTAGGAAAAATTCAACTTTTCATATATAAAATTCAAAAAATTTGATATTCAAAATTAGTTAATAAGTACTCCAAAATGAAACTTCTGATTCAAAACGGTCTGCAGGAGGAACTCATTTTGATTTCATAATCTCTAAATTGCATCCCCTCAGGGACTTCTCTAGGAGGATTCTTGCTTTTTTTGTAAATGACAAAATTCAATAATAATTTTTATTTTCCATTTTCAACAATTTAATCCAATTGATTTTCTATATTTTAATTTTTAAAAACTTTTTTCTGATGGAATACTGTAATTTTTTTAAATTTTAATTAAAATTTTAATTTAAAAAATCAACTTTAAAAATCGACGAAAACTCATGTGTCCTATGTACCGTAATCTAGAACTTTTTGGATTTATCTAAAAAAATATATTAAAAAAAATAATTTCGAAATTTTCTCAAAATTACAGTATAATTTTCATAAATTTTTTGTTTCAAAAAAATTCAAAAATTCTTGTCGAGACCATTTCGCAAAAAAATTATTTTTTAATTTTTACAGTAATGCAGCCAATTTCGGAATTTTTCAAAATTATAAAATAACTTTGTAAAAATAAAATTATCAAATAGGATACTGTAGTTTTTAAAAATTTATGGATTTTCGTGTCGGGACAATTTCGAAAAAATTAATTTCTAAAATATGACTGATTTCGGAATTTTGAAAGATTACGAAACAACTATTTTGTAAAATTATAATTACCAAGTAGATTACTGTAGTTTCTAAAGGGTTCTGAAAATTCCCTTCGAGACCAATTTTGAAAAAAATAATTTATTAAATATGACTGATTTCGAAATATCTATATAAAAGTAAAATTACGAAATAGATTACTGTATTGTTTGGAAATTCCCCTCGAGACCAGTTTTGAAAAAAATTAATTTCGAAATATCTATGTAAAAGTAAAATTACCTTAATTTTCAACAAGTTCTAGAAATTCCCTTCGAGATCAGTTTTGAAAAAAATTAATTTCGAAATATCTATATAAAAGTGAAATTACGAAATAGATTACTGTATTGTTTGGAAATTCCCCTCGAGACCAATTTTGAAAAAAAAAATTTTTAAAATATAATTAATTTCGAAATATTTAAATAAATAATAAAATTACCATAATTTTCAACAAATTCTAGAAATTCCCTTCGAGACCAGTTTTGAAAAAAATTAATTTTTATGTTAATTTTAAAAATTAATTTTTATGTTAATTTTTAAAATTAATTTTTCAATGATCTTTTTGAACTTTGTGTTTTCGAAATTTTCATTTTTTACTTAGAACCTATTTCTAATTTTTTTCTGAAGACAGATAATTTCGTTTTTGTCTTTTTCGCTTGAGTCAATACCAACCTGTTCGTCGCTTTGACAACCGGAAAACCTACTACTACTTAAATGAGAAATTTTATTTTTTAATTTTTTAAATTTCCTGGATTTTGATTATTTTTTATTTTTTCAGGCATTTACCAACTTAATTAATTTAATGGATCTACAGTAATCCCTGGGATTTGTGCGAAATGTCCGAATCAACTGTGAGTTTTTAAAATTAAAAAATTATTAAACATTTTTAAAAAAATTAAAAATTTAGAAAAATTAAAAAATTATTAAAAATATTTAAAAATATTTCCAAATTTAGAAAATTATTAAAAATTATTAAAAATATTTTAAAAAATTTTCAAATTTAGAAAATTAATAAAAATAGTTTTTAAAATTTTTCAAAAATTATTAAATTTAAAATTTTATTTTTTATATCTTTATTTAATTTTTGAAGTTTTTGGATTTTTAAGAATCTATTTGATCCTCTTGAAGACTTTTAAGGTTTCTTATTTTTTTTTATCCTTTATTAATTTTTTAAAAATTCCTCTAATCTAGATTTTTAAAATTATTTTAATTTTTTTAACATTTTTATTTAATTTTTTTGAACTTTAAAAATCTCCTTGACCTTTTTGAGCACTTAAAAAATTTCTTTGATTTTTTTAAAATTCTTCCAACATTAATTTTTTAAAATTATTTTAAATTTTTTTGACCTCTTCTTGATCCTTCTTGACTTTCTTTGAACTTTTTTGACCTCTCTTGACCTTCTTTGATCTTTTTTGACCCCTCTTGACCTTCTTTGACCCTTTTTGACCTTTTTAGCACTTTTTTATGTTCATTGATTTTTTAGTATTTATCTAATTTCTTTCGACCTTTAAAATTTTGAATGATTTTTACCCACTTTTTCCTCGGGGGAAAATTGTTCAGAGTAATTTTGCCTAAGGCGTTTTTCATGTGGATGGGAAAACTCACTTGTTTCGCTTTTTTTGATTTTTACTTTTTCCTATTCACGTATTACGGTTGCCAGAGAGCTTGAAAATAAAAAATTTTTAAAATATAAAATTTTTTTTTAAAATAATTATTTTAAAAAAACTCCGAAAATGAATCCGTAAGTTAAAAATTTTTTTTGGCTTCTGTTACGTAATTTTTTGAAGAAGATTACTCTTGTTTAATCCTGGATTTTGTTTCGTTTTTACTTTTTCTAATCTTCCAAACGGATATTACTTTTTTAAATCCAGTAGAATTTTATTTTTTTTTTAAATAATTTTTTTTCGTAATTTAAAAAAAATAATTTTAATCGAAGTGGGTTTTTTAAAATCCATCTTTTACTTTTCAGCTTGTTAGATATCCATTCAGAATCTGTTTGTTTTGATTAATCATTTTTAAAAAAAAAAATAAAATATAAAATATAAAATTTCACATAAAAGTGAAAATTAAATAAAATTTTTTTAAAATAAAAATTGTAATTTATTTTTATAGATTCAGATTCTGCTGTTTGTTGTGATGAATGATAATTGAAAAAAAAATTAAGGAAAAAATATAAAATTTTAAATTTCACATAAAAGTGAAAATTTAAAAAAATTTTAATAAAAATTGTAATTTATTTTTAAACTTTTTAGTGAAAATTCAGATAATATTGATTATTTTTAACCAACAATAATCTAAAACGAGAAAATAAAGTAAAAAATATAAAATTTAAAATTTAAAATAAAAGTGAAAATTAAAAGAAATTTTTTTTAAAATAAAAATTAAAAATTTACTTTTAAACTTTTTAGTGAAAATTCAGATAATATTGATTATTTTTAACCAACAATAATGTAGAAAGAAAAGTTAAGTAAAAATGTAAAATTTAAAATAAAAGTGAAAATTAAAAAAAATTTTAAATGAAAGTTGTAATTTAATTTATAGATTTTTAATGAATTTAGAATCCATTATTTATTTTTGAATAATAATGTTCTAGAAAGAAGAAATAGGATAAATACAAAAAATTTCATAAATTAAAAATTACTACTCAGTATAGGGATAGAAACTAGATCAGAGAGGATTCAAAGCGATAGCCTAAATATCAGGGAGTGTGGGATACTGTAGGGCGTGAATGAGACTCTCTATAAGTGCTGCAAATCATTTGTAATTCAGCGCAATCGAGCCTGTTTCATTACTGTCAGTTTTGTGGTTTCCAGTATCTGTGGCAGTGCTGGAACAGAAACTGGACTAGAAAGAGAGGATTAGAAGTGATAGCCTGGATATCAGGGAGTGTAGAATATTGTAGAATATAGATAAGATTCTCCACAGGCGCTGGAAATTACAATTGACCACAATCAAGCAGACTAGGTTATGTTCAATTATAAGTGGTTTCCAGTATCTGTGGCAGTGTTGGAACAGAAACTGGACTAGAAAGAAAGGATTAGAAGTGACAGCCTGGATATCAGGGAGTGTAGAATACTGTAGAATATAGATAAGATTCTCCACAGGCGCTAAAAATCACTTACAATCGACCACAATCAAGTAGACTAGGTTATGTTCAATTATAAGTGGTTTCTGGCACCTGTGGCAATGTTGGAACAGAAACTAGACCCAAAAAAAATATCCGAATCGATAATCTGAATATCAAGGAAAGTGGGATACTGTAGAATATAGATAAGATTCTCCACAGGCGCTGGAAATCACTTACAATTGACCACAATTAAACAGATTAGATTATATTCAATTACAAGTGATTTCCAGCACCTGTGGCAGTGCTGGGACAGAAAAAGAATATTTAAAGTGATATCCTGGATATCACGGAAAATGGAATACTGTAGGGCGTGACTAAGACTCTTGATTGAATTGGGTGACAGGAAATATGTAAATTGTATCTTTATTGTTCCAGTAAAGGTTATTATATTTTATCGTTTTTCTATCTTAGTACTCAGTAATTTTGTTTTCGAAACAAACCAAAGTTTACTTTGTACTTTATTGAAGGTCTATTGAAAACTTCCATTTTTCCTCGACAGTCTTGTGATGGAAGTGGAGTAAGTCTAAGTACGGAATTTCACATATTGTATATCGACAAAGCGGAAAAATTTTCTTTGTTCATTAGTTTCCTGTCCTAAAATTTCAAGCCGTTCATTTTTACGAGAATTTCTTTAATTTTAGTATTTTTAATAATTAAGTGAGTTTTTATTGTTTTAGGATGAGAAAATTAAGAATTTTATATATGAAATGTAAAAAATACGAGAAGGGAAGATCTCGAGCAACAATTTTAGGATTCTTCGATTTTCCCTTTTAACTTCTTTAATTTCAGTTTTTTTAGTAATTAAGTGAGTTTTTACTTTTTTAATAGGAAAATAGTGTGAAAATATAAAAGTTCATATATGAAATGTAAAAAATACGAGAAGGGAAGATCTCTAGCAACAATTTTAGGATTCTTCGATTTTCTCTTTTAACTTCTTTAATTTCATTATTTTTAATAATTAAGTGAGTTTTTACTTTTTTTAATAGGAAAATAGTGTGAAAATATAAAAATTAATATATGAAATGTAAAAAGTACGAGAAGGGAAGATCTCGAGCAACAATTTTAGGATTCTTCGATTTTCTCTTTTAATTTTTTTAATTTTAGTTTTTTTAGTAATTAAGTGAGTTTTTACTTTTTTAATGAGGAAATAATGTGAAAATATAAAAGTTCATATGTAAAATACCGGAAGAACCCGTGTGAATTGGCTTACTTTTTTAGAACTTTTCGAATAGCTAATTTTTTACTTAAAGTTTGTTCACTTTACTAATTCGTTTTCGTAGTTAAGCGTATTTCTGCTCTTCCGGAATACGAAAATTACACGAAAGTACAAAATTACAAATCTTAAATATTAAAAAACCCAAAAAAAATTTTTTTAATTAAAAATTAAAAATTTAAAATTTAAATTTTACAATTTTACAATTTTTAAACATTCCATCGTAATTAGGTATCTTATAACTTTTCTACAATTACGAAATTATATAAAAATGCAGGACTGTAAATGTCAAACATTAAAAAAATTCGTTTTTTTTTATTTTTTAATTTTTAATTTTTAAAAATTTAATTTTCACTTTTTAAATAACTTTTCAAAAATTAAATATATATTTATTTTTCTGGAATTACAGAATTATATAAAATATACGAAATTTTACACAAAAAATATTTTTTTTTAAATTCGTTTTTTAATTTTTTAAATAATTTTTTATAATTAAACATTTTTACTTTTCGAACAATAAAAATGTAAAATTTTACATAAAAAATATTTTTTAAAAATTGGTTTTTTTATTTTTAAAATTAAACATTTTTACTTTTCGAACAATAAAAATGTAAAATTTTACACAAAAAATGCTTTTTTAAAAATTGGTTTTTTTATTTTTTAAAATTAAATGTATTTTGAGGACTGATTACGGTCATAGAATTCCTATTTCGTAAGAAACGATGAGAAACGTCCAAAAAACGAAAACAAAGATTTGCGGATTTCGTGGATTATCCAGCTTCCAAAAAACTCGGAAAACTTTGATTAAGGATTCTGAATGTCTTCTGGAACTTCTGATTCATATCTAGCGGATTTAAAAAATCTACTTCGACTAAAATAATTTTTTTAAATATTTTTAAATTTTTTCAAAAATAATTTTTTTTAAATTTATTTTTTTTAAAAACATATTTTTTTAATTTTCTGATTTAAAAAAAGTATTTTTTTAAATTTATTTTTTTAAGTAATTTTTTTTAAATTTATTTTTTTTAAAAAACATATTTTTTTAAATTTATTTTTTTTAAAAACATATTTTTTTAATTTTCTGATTTAAAAAAAGTACTTTTTTTAATTTATTTTTTTAAGTAATTTTTTTTAAATTTATTTTTTTTAAAAACATATTTTTTTAATTTTCTGATTTAAAAAAAGTATTTTTTTGAATTTAATTTTTAAAAATAATTTTTTTTAAATTTATTTTTTTTAAAAACATATTTTTTTAATTTTCTGATTTAAAAAATATTTACGTTTTCTGGAAAATCTTAATTTTTTTCTTTTAAAACTAAAAATTCACTTTTATGGATTCTATTAAGATCATTTTTGGCTTCTTAGTTTTATTATTTAATACTTTCTTACTTCCGGGTATATTTCTGAAATTTTAAAAAATTTATAAAATTTTTAAATTTAAAAATTTTTTTTGAATTAAAAAAACTAATTTTTTAATAAAAATTTACTTTTTGATTTTTTTGATTACTGTAACCTTGGAAATTTTATATATTAAAAATCGGTTAATTTCGAAAGTCACACATTTCTGAAAAAAAAAATTAATTTAATTTAATTTAAAGGATCAATAACAGGAGTTGTGGGTCAAAAGTTGGCAAAATTTCATTCGTTTTAGGACTAAAGATTTCTTTCCAATTTCTCTAATCTCGAAGATATACTTCCAGTGATGGTCCTGAAACGATTGATTTTTGAGTAAGATTTTCGTTATTGATCCTTTAAACATTATTCGTCCCGGGACCAGGATTTTTAACTTATAAAATTTTTTATTTTTAACTTTTAAAATTTTTTATTTTCCACTTTTAAAATTTTCGATTTTTAACTTTTTAAATTTTCGATTTTTAACTTTTTAAATTTTTTATTTTTAACTTTTAAAATTTTCGATTTTTAACTTTTAAAATTTTTAATTTTGAAAAGTTTTAAATATATTTTTAAATACTGGTTCTGGAACGAACAATGATTGACTAAAAACTAAGTTACTAATTCTTTAAACATTATTCACTTCGAGACCAAGGGTTTTTTATTTTTTATTTTCTAGGAGCAAATTTCAATAAACTGTCTGAACATAAAAGATATTTAATTTCATTTTTGATTACAGACAGTTATTAATTTCCAAGTAGTCATCGTTGTGAGACCGTTAATTTCTTAATTTTTATTTTTTTGAAGATGAAATTCAAAAATGGGTCTCACCACGAAAAACTCTAAATTCATTTTTAAATATAAACTTAGTTATTAATTTCCAAGTAGTCATCGTTGTGAGACCGTTAATTTCTTAATTTTTATTTTTTTTTTGAAGATGAGATTCAAAAATAACTCTCACCACGAAAAACTGTAATTTCATTTTTAAATACAAACTTAGTTATTAATTTTCAAGTAGTCTTCGTTTTTGGATCATTAATTTCTTAATTTTTATTTTTTTTGAAGATGAAATTCAAAAATAACTCTCACCACGAAAAACTCTAAATTCATTTTTAAATATAAACTTGGTTATTAATTTTTTAATAAAATTTGGAACAAGTTATTTGAAAAATTCTGACAAATGTTGTTACAGGTTTCGAGTTCTCGAATGGGCAGTTCCCCAGTGCCTCTGGCAACCAATCGTCCTCAAAACAGGATAAACATTTTCGAACTTCCAAATATCCCGAATCCCATAAACGGCATGATCAAGACCTACGACACAAGCCACAGGTCTTTCACAAGACCGTATTCTGCCAAAACTGTTTTCTTCTACAAAGAAGGCGACCACTACTTTACCGTAAGTTCCCTTTTGTTCACAACTAAGAAGTTTATAGAGAAGTTGCTTTCCCTGAGGCATTTAGTTTTTTGATCTTGTAAGATTTTAAAATTTATTTTTATATTAACTTTCTGAGGAATTGTAATACTTCCTAAGATACCGATCAAGTAACCAAAAAACCGACTGTAGAGAAGTTGTTTTTTCTGAAACATTTAGTTTTTTGATTTTGTAAAATTTTTTTGTTTTTATATTAATTTTCTGAGGAATTGGAATACTTCCTAAGATACCGATCAAGTAATCAAAAAACTGACTGTAGAGAAGTTGTTTTGTCTGAAACATTTAGTTTTTTGTTTTTATATTAATGTTTTTTAAAAATCAAATTAATGTAATATTTCATTTATTAAAAAAAATTAATTTTTAAGAATTTCGAAATTAAAGAAAATCGAACAAAATAAATACTTCAAAAACATTTTTATAATTTTTACTTTTTCAGCTTAATTTATCTTGTATCTGAAATGACTATTATTTTTAAATTAAAAAAATTAATTTTAAAAAAGAATTCCGAAATTGATGAAAATCGAACAAAATAAATATTTAAAAAACATTTTTATAATTTTTACTTTTTCAGCTTAATTTATCTCGTATCTGAAATGACTGTTATTTTTAAATTTAAAAAATTAGTTTTTAAGAATTTTAAAATTGATGAAAATCATACAAAATAAATATTTAAAAAACACTTTTATCATTTTTACTTTTTTACCTTAATTTATCTTGTATCTCAAATGACTGTTATTTTTAAATTAAGAAAATTAGTTTTTAAGGATTTCGAAATTAAGGAAAATCATACAAAATAAATACTTAAAAAACACTTTTATAATTTTTACTTTTTTAGTTTAATTTATCTTGTATCTCAAATGACTGTTATTTTTAAATTAAGAAAATTAGTTTTTAAAAATTTTAAAATGAGTACGAGTCAAAAAAGAACAACTTCCGCCAGGGGCATAGTCGCAGAGTCAAATGAAAAAACGTACTTTCGATTTAGCTTTATTCTAATTTTCAGCAATCCCCTATTAGGCTTTTCCAAGTACCAAAAAGTCCAAACTTGATTTAGAAGTCATTCGCGGCACCAAGTAGCCTCAGGCAAAATTCGTTTTTCTCAACCGCTTTTTCTAAAAAAATAAATTTGTCACTTTTTTAAAATTCAATTATTATAGAAATTAGAAATCACCGTTTTTTACTAAATTATCTCGTTACGAATTTTTAAAAATAAAAAAATTTAAAATTTCGAAAAATTTCAACTTTTTAAAGAAATTTTAAAATTTTTTGAATTTCGAAAAATTTCAATTTTTAAAAATAAAGGATTTTAGAAATTTAAAAATTTCGAAAAATTTCAATTTTTTAAAGAAATTTTTAAAAATAATTTTTTTTTCTAAATTGTTACAAATTTTCAAAAATATTTAAATTTAAAATTTTTTAAAGATTTTTATTTTTATAAAAGTTTTGATAGTTTTGCAAATTGTCATCGAAAATTTTTATTTTTAGACATTTAATTTTTATTTTTATTAGATTCTTAAGCTTTATAGTTATTATAGAAATTAAAAATATTTAACTTTTATTAGATTCTCTCGAAATGGATTTTTGGAAATTTCTAAAATCTTTTAAAATTTGAATTTAAAGATGTTTTTTGAAGACCCTTCTTGGATTCTGGGAGATTTCAGAAATTTAAACTTGATTCTGGGGGATTTTAGAAGTTTAAACTTGATTCTGGAAAATTTCAGAAGTTTAAACTTGATTCTGGAAGATTTCAGAAAGTCTCTTTTTAAATTTGGAAGATCCTAAAAAAATTCTTCCTAGATTCTGGAAAGTTCAAAGAGCTTCCATGTGATTCTGGAAGATTCTATAAAATCTCTTAAATCACGAGAAATTTCAGAAAATTTTTTGTAAATTTTCAAAGATTCCAAAAGAATTCTTAGATTCTAGAAAGTTCTAAAATATTCTTCAATTTTGGAGCACTTTAAAAGTTTCTATGTGATTTTGGAAGATTCTAGAAAACTTTTTTAAATTCTGGAAGTTTCTAGAAACTTCAAAAAATTAAAATATTTAAAAATATTATTTTTTTTATAAAAATAAAAATTTAAAATATTTTTTTTATAAAAATAAAAATTTAAAATATTTTTTTTATAAAAATAAAAATTTAAAATATTTTTTTTATAAAAATTGAAATTTTTTATAAAATTATTTCAAAACGAATTTTTAAAATTTTTACTTTTTTACAATTCTAGATGCCTCATTGGAGTCGCAATTTAATAATTATAATGCTTAATTTTCCCCAAGTATATTTCTGAAAGGTAATTACAATTTCCTATTTTACTGTAGCTGTCTTGGTTACTTGGATTTCCACAATCCCGTAATATTTTAAATCCGGGAAATTACCCCCTAAAGAAGGTTCAGTTGTTTTCAAATGTCGCTCAGCAACAGAAGGCTCATTCAAGTTGTCGTTACTGTTGAGACGGGTAATCTTTAGAACCAATACTTTTTTTACGAAAAAAAATTACCTTCGCCATTTTTGAAGATAATTAGTCTGGTTTTTTTATGTCTTGCGCCGAGTTGTTTGTTGGTTTAGTGGTCAGCGCGGACGACTGTTGTTTTCCAGACAGGAGTTCGGCTCCTGACTGGTGAGTTCCGACGTCAGTTCCACGCAGCAAGTGACTTCGGAAAAGTTACTTTTCAATAACGCATTTTGCAACGAAACTTGCCTTAGGTAAGTAAGGGAACACCAATTCGAAGTAGAGTAATTAAATTAGTTTAGTGAAAGTCTGGCTTTTTTTTAAAAAATGATTACGTTTTGTCCTATTATGCGGATTTTCTTTTTTTTGTTAGGTTGTTTATTGACTCATCAGATGAGTATTTGTGACTTCTACCTCATGTATTTCTTAAATCTTTTCTGACGAAGTAAAGTTGAAATACAAAATCCTAAAAACTTAGACTTTTCATTTCTCAATTTTTGAAATTTTAAAACTTATCAATTTTTTATTTAATTTTGAATTTAAGGATTTTTTATCAAATAAAATCGAAACATAAAATTTTAAAAATTTAAATTTCATATATGAATTTTTTAAAATGTAAATTTTAGAACTTATTTATCAATTTTATATAATTTTAGATTAAAAAGTTGATGAATTTTTTGAAGATTTTTTATCATGTAAATTTAAAATATGCAGAATCCTAAAATTTTAAATTTCATATATGAATTTTTAAAAATCTAAATTTTAACAATTGTTTATTAATTTTCTATATAGTTTTGAATTTAAATAATTTTAAACTAAGAAGTTGATGGATTTTTTAAAGATTTTTTATCATGTAAAATTAAAATATGCAGAATCCTAAAAATTAAAACTTCATATATGAATTTTTAAAATCCATTTTCTAAAATCCATTAGCAAGTATTTTAACAAATATTTTTCGATTCTTGAGCAATTTTATAAAAAATCAATCCAATTTGCCCCGTTTTGGATTTCTCCAATGTGCCTCAGGGGATGGATGATTCACTTCGTTCATTTCATATATCGAATTTCACTTTTTTGAATAATCGTTTTTAATTTTTCTTTAATTATGAATTTCAGGGTCTCCGGGTACCAGTGTCCAAGGCTCGTTACCGCAACATGGACTCTTTGCTGGACGACTTGAACGTGTCCATCCCCATGCCGTTCGGGGTCAGACGGCTTCATACTCCTTACGGTAGAACCCCTATCCAGAATTTAGATCAACTACAGCATCTTGGAAAGTAAGTAATCTTCAATGTGATTAATCCGGACAAAAGATAAGCACTTAATCTCTTTCGTAATCTCCTAGATTACTCAGGCCCTCAGGTAATCCTTGTATTCATCAGAATCGCACTGTTGCCGAAAAACAGAAACATGTACGATTTAGTTTTTTCATCGCGAATTCCGAGAATTTGAATTTTTTAAATAAAATCCCCAAAAACACTCCCAACACGAATTTTCCACTCAGGACCAAAAAAATGATCTTGAAAAGAATTTGAAAATTTTCCACTTGGGACCAAAAAAATGTTCTTGAGAAGAATTTTCCACTCAAGACCAAAAAAATGATCTTGAAAAGAATTTGAAAATTTTCCACTTGGGACCAAAAAAGTGATCTTGAAGAAAATTTTCCACTCAGGATCCCGAAAGTTGGTCTCAATGTGAATTTTAAAATTTTCCACTTGGGACCCAAATTTGCGAAATTTATTGCAGATTTCTGACAGATTCCAAAAATGTTTAGTAAATCGTGGTTCGTACTGTAGCAAAACGGAAATGTCGCAAAAACTCCAAAAATTGCCTTAATAAAGATTTTTGGAATTTTTAATTGAGATGAAAAATTATGAAACTTCTTGTTTACGTAATTTTTGAAATTTTTACAATCACCCAATAAGTGCTGACGACAGGTGTATGACTGCTGAAAACGTGCAGGAAAAAAATTGGAAAATATTCCCATGCGAATTTTGGAAACGTCGAAAATTGCACAAAACCCAATGTTTACATACTTCTAAAATCCCAGACGTATCCACTACAATCTGAGATCATTGTGAAAATGAGGAATTCTTACTGTAAAAGTTGAAAAATTGTCTCACCACGAATTTTCGAAACTTTCCAGTCAGGACTAAAAATAGCAAAATTTTATTTTTACTTCTAAAATTTAAAAAATATGAATCACATTTTGATATCATCGTGAAAATGAGGAATTCTTACTGTAAAAATAAGGAAAATTGTCTCACCACGAATTTTCAGAACTTTCCAGTCAGGACTAAAAATAGTAAAATTTTAAAAATATGAATCAAATTTTGATATCATCGTGAAAATGAGGAATTCTTACTGTAAAAGTTGAAAAATCGTCTCACCACGAATTTTCGAAACTTTCCAGTCAGGACTAAAAATAGTAAAATTTTATTTTTACTTTTAAAATTTTAAAAATATGAATCACATTTTGATATCATCGTGAAAATGGGGAATTCTTACTGTAAAAATAAGGAAAATTGTCTCACCACGAATTTCTCAAACTTTCCAGTCAGGATTAAAAATAGCAAAATTTTATTTTTAAATACTTCTAAAATCTCAAAAATATGCACTACAATCTGAGATCATTAATAAAAAAATTTTTTATTAAATTTTAAAAAATCGTCTCACCACGAATTTTTCGGAATTTTCCAGTCGAGACCAAAAAATTTGAAATTTCATATTTGTATTTTTATGAAATTTAAAAAATGCAAAAATTTCGGTTTTCTGCAACTTTTTTCGGATACTGTAATTATGAAATTTAAAAAATTTGTTGATTCTAAAAAATTAAAATTTTTATTTTTCGCAAAAATTAATATTTTTGAACGACGAAGATTTAATAAGGGAGTACTGTGGTTTTCAGAATCGTTATTGAACTTTAATCGAAATGTCGACTAATTACAGTAATGATTTCTTTTTCCAAAAATTAGAATTTACTAAAATTGCTAAAAATAATTGGGGGATTTCGAAATCGATTTTTCTTTGACCAGAATTTCGTAATTGAAAATTCTGGAGATTTTTGGGATTTTATTAAAGCTTCTAGGGGATTTTCAAAGAGTTTAGAGACTTCTGGAAGCTAATGGAAGATTTTAGAGACTTCTGGAATTTTATGAAGATTTCTAGAATTTTATATAAACTTCGAGAAGCTTCCAGAAACCAATGAAAGATTTTAGAGACTTCTGGAATCTTATGAGGATTTCTGGAGTTCTATGGAAACTTCCAGATGCTAATGAAAGATTTTAGAGACTTCTGGAATTCTACGAAAACTAGAATTTTATATAAACCTCGAAAAACTTCCAGATGCTAATGAAAGATTTTAGAGACTTCTGGAATCTTATGAGGATTTCTAGAGTTCTATGGAAACTTTGAGAAGCTAATGAAGGATTCTAGAAACTTCTGGAATTCTGCAAAAGCTTCTAGAATTTTATATAAACTTCGAGAAGCTTCCAGAAGCCAATGAAGGATTCTAGAGATTTCTGAAATTCTACAAAAGCTTCTAGAATTTTATATAAACTTCGAAAAGCTAATGAAGGATTCTAGAGACTTCTGGAATTCTACGAAAACTAGAATTTTATATAAACCTTGAAAAACTTCCAGAAGCTAATGAAAGATTTTGAAAATTTCGAAAAAAAATTATTTTTAACTTTTGTAAAAATCTAATTTTTAAATAAAATTAAAAATTTTCAGATACGTGGTATCTTCTTCGAAATACGGTAAGCCGTTGGATATTGATGCTGTGGATAAGCATCAACAACGGATGAGAGAAATAGCGAGGAAACGGTGGGAGAAACTGAATCAGACTCCTTCGACGTCCTCGTTTCCGTCCTCCAGATACAACGGCGGCTTCAGGAAAAGTTTCGGACTTTTTCTTCCGATGACGGCGAAACAATTATTTTTCGTTTTAAATGGGCATCCAGGACGGATATACCGTATAGTGCTGAGTCCTTACAGAAAAACGGATCTGGAGGCGGTTTTGGAGGAGGTGTCCCAGGGTCTGGAGATCGCCATCGTCAAAATCTACACTTTTTCTGGAGACAGGATTTCTAACATGGATCAATTGATAAATCTCAAGGAATCCAGAGTTTTGGCCGTTCCAAGACATGAGAAACCCATCTTGCCCTCGGGCATCCTCAAGGAAGGGTCCATCACGACCTCGAATTCTACAGTAACTTCACTTCCTCCAATAAATCGAAATTTTTATAAACATCATGAAAAAAAAGAAAATAATCAACATACAGTATTGGCATCAATTAAACCCAAAATTAATTTTAATGGAAGATCCAACCACTCGATCGAGAGGAGGTTCAACGCCCCCCGGCCCCCTGTCCCCCTTGGACCCCCCAGGAGGACCTTCAATTACCGTCATCCACAGACGTTCAACTCTCTTCATAGGGTCTCTAGAGTGGCCCCTCCGGCAATACCGTACAGCAAATCAAACCAAAATCGAAGAGTGACGTCCCTGAAGCCGAGGAGGAACTTGTCCGAAAATTCCGAAACTAAATCGCCTAATTCGGTTCATAGTTCTGTTTCGGCGGAGAATGACTCGGATTCTGGAAGACCTAGATCTACTGATTTCGAAGAAGATGGAAAAGAAGGAAGATCGACGAGATCCAGCGAGGAAAGCGACTATCCCGAGGCTCCTGTGGGACTCTCGGACGGGGACTCTATCCAGTCCCCGCCTCCTTCTAGGGCGAGCAATATCGAGGCAAAAACACCCAGTGACATGGTGTCAGATGACGAGGAAAGTTCTGGACCTGAAAGTCCGAAAAGTGAAGACTCTAGAAAACGGAAAGCGGCAGTCACTATCCAAGCCTACACTCGCGGACATCTGACGAGGAAGAAACTAAAAACCCGACCCCCTACCCCTGGACCCCAATCATTTAACCCAATTACAGAATCTGACGACGAATATTCGGAATCTGAACAATCAGAACACTTCACGGATGAGGAAAACGAGGATTATCCGGACTACTCCGAACCTGAGCAATCAGAACACTTCGATGACGAAATCGACAAAGAAAATGCAGCAATTATTATTCAGAAAAATTTCAGAGGATATTTAGTAAGGAAGAAATTGTCAGAAAAAAGAGAATCTCCAAAATTAGAAACAATAGAAGAAGGAATAATCGACACGGACGAGGAAGAGGAGCATCCGACGAGACTCGACAGCGCTTTCAGCAAGGATCACGTTGAAGAAGAAACTTTATCTGACGAAACTATGACTTATCTTGTTAGAATTTTCACGGGCAATCGTTGGGCAGCAGATACAGAAACGGATTTATATATCATTCTCCACGGGGACGACGGCGAAAGCGAAAAAAGAATTCTTCAACAAGACGTAAGTTAAAATTCCATATATCAATTTTTGAATTTTTCTAATATTATTGCTTTATTTCCAAATAATTACTTTCTTTATACATTTTTACTGCATTTATACATATTTATACTTTTATATATATTTAAAAAATTTTTTTATATTTAAATTTTTAATTTTTTTAATTTTTCAAATTACTGCTTTATTTCCGAATTATTACTTTTTTATACATTTTTGTTATATTTATATACATTTTAATTCTGTTTTTGTATGTATTTTTAAAATTTAAAATTTAAAATTCAAATTTCAAAGTTTAAAATTTTTTATTTTTTTTTATTTTTTTTATTTTTTTTATTTTTTTTTTTTTAATATATTTTTAAAATTTTTTACTGTATTTTCTCACTGCACCCACAAAATTCGACTTTTCAGTTCATTAATTGGTTACAGAGCGAGAATCCGAAGTTTGTTCAAGGACAAGTCGACGACTTCTTGGTCATGGTGCCTTCCGTCGGGAGACTTCGGAAGATCACCCTAGGGCATGAGCACAAAGGATATGGTAGTAATTTTGATATAAAATTTTTGTTTAAAATTAATTTTAGGAGGTGGAATTTTCATCGATCAAGTGATAGTTGTGGAAGGCGGCAATTCTGGAAGACAGTACTTGTTCCAGTGCTTTAAATGGTTCGACAGCGGTCAAGTTGATGGAAAACTCGAAAGAACTGTCAAATGTACTGCTTTGTATTATTCAGCAACAGCAAGCGAAAGAAAATCTCAAGGAAGATGGGAGTTGATCCTGCACAACGGAACCAAGGACGGACAGGGCGGAACTAGTTCGAATTTGAATATTTTCGGGTATTCTCACGACGTCATGTCCAGATCCGTGGATATCTACGACAACACCCTCGCCGTGGTCCCTTCGACTTCCCTGGTGCAGGTCGATTTCGGACAGGAACTCGCAAATTTGACGAAAATCAGAATCGAAATCGACGGAAACGGAGACAAACCTGACTACTACCTGGATTACGTCGAGCTCATGGATTTGGACACGGAAGAAAGGATGGAAGTGACGGTGGAGAAGTGGCTCAAGTGGGAGAGCGAAGAGAAAGGAGCTCAAGCCTTCAGGGAACTCGTGATTTTCCGAGGAGCGGCTGATACGCTTCCATGTGAGTTATTCATATATCGACTTCCTTTAATCTCGTATTTGATCGATTCTAGTGTGTACTTACGAAGGAAAACTCAGAATCCTGGTCCACAAAATTCCTCTCTGCAACCCGAATGTTAAAATCGAACTTTTCGGAGAAAACGGCGAGAGTGGAATTTTCCCAGTATCCATAGCTAACAAGGAGAATAAAAAAGATAAATATGTAAGTTTTTATATAAATTTAACACATGGAATTCTCTAAATTCCCGGTATATAAAATTTTAAAAATTTCTAATATATCGAATTTTTGGGATTCTTGATATATGGAATTTTCGAAGTTTTTGATATATGAAATTTCTTGAGATTTTTAGTATATGAGATTCTTGAAATTCTTTGAAACTTTTGATATATGAAATTTTCTAAACTTTTGATATATGGAATTTTTGAAGTTTTTCATATATGAGACTTAATATATGGAATTTTTGAAGTTCTTCATATATGAGACTTTTGATATATGGGATTTTTGAAGTTCTTCATATATGAGACTTTTGATATATGGAATTTTTGAAGTTCTTCATATATGAGACTTTTGATATATGGAATTTTTGAAGTTCTTCATATATGAGACTTTTGATATATGGGGTTTTTGAAGTTCTTCATATATGAGACTTTTGATATATGGGATTTTAAATTTTAGGATGTTTCTTTCCGGATTGAAGCTGCGAATTTGGGCCGTTTCATCGGGATCAGAATGTACTTTGATCCGACGGAAACAGGAGAAGCCATCTACGACGGATTGGGGGAAGTACAAAGAATGTTCACCAAACACAGCGTCGAGAACTCTGTCGGTGACGATTTCATCATTCAGCATGCCCTCATTCGGGAATCTACCCATACTCCTTATCGTATGGTTTTGGAACATTCTAGAATTGTTCCTAGAAGAGATGAAGAAGATTCATTTGTCAAAGAACTTAGGACTTCGAGAATGGAAGGATTGTCGACGAAATTATCGAAAAAATCAAAATTACCGAAAAAGAAACCTCCTACTTGGGTGGTTTCGATGCTGATAGACGACCAAAGTACCCTGTTGCCGGAGGTGACCCTCTGTGGAGCGGACGGGACGGACAAAATGCAGTGTTTGGACACCTCGCCGACAGACAACATCGTTGGCTATCAGATGAAAAACGCGGAAATTGGGGAACTTCGGAAAATTCGGGTGGCTGTGGACAGGAAACAGAGATTGAATGTTCTTCCGGAAGAAAATACAGATCCTAAAAATAGAGTATATATTAAAAAAATTCGAGTTATTGATGCTGTAAACGGTGATGAAGTAAGATTTCCTGCGGCAAAAATAGAATTATTAGAATATTCAGTAGTTGAATTTCCGGCAATTTGGCCAGATATTCAGCCGATGGATGGAGCTTTATATGAAGTCACGATTTCTTCCGGAAAATCCATCTACACCGGACCTTTTTATGTTCATTTCAATCTCATTGGGGAGTTCGGCGACACGGGCAGCAGGTACCTGGGAGAACCGGACGCTAGTAATGCTACCGTATTCGAGTCTGATTCTGTAAGTTTTTAAAAATTTAGTAAATTTAAAATTTATTTTTCAAAAAGTTTAAAATTTATAATTTAAAAAAATCGTAAATTCATAATTTAAAAAAAATTGAAAATAAATTTTCGAAAATTTATAATTTTAAAAAATTCGTAAATTTATAATTTTAAAAAAAACTGAAAGTAAATTTTTGAAAATTTATAATTTAAAAAAAACTCGTAAATTCATAATTTTAAAAAATCGAAAATTTATAATTTTAAAAAATTGAAAATAAATTTTCGGAAATTTATAATTTTATAAATTTGAAAATATTTATTTATTTTTTGAAAAAGTTTAATTTTAGAAAATTTAAAAATTATTTTCGGAAATTTTTAATTTTCCAAAAATTTGGAAATATGTCTTTAGTTTTTCGAAAGATTCTAGTTTTTTTCGAATCAAATTAACCTTGAAAAAAAACAAAATTCCACTCAATGGAAAATTAGTCATATTTCTAGTTTTGTAAATTTTTTTTTCAGCAAAAAACGTTCCAACTAGAAGCTGTCTCAATTGGAGAAGTCCAAAAAATAGAAGCCTTCGTCGAAGCCCCAGGGAACGAAGACTTCACTTGGGAATGTCAGGAAGTGGTGGTTTCGGATCCAGATACGGGTTTATTTTTCGCTTTTCATTTTAATGAACCATTTACTCCAACCAGAAATCGTCAAAAATCAGAAGTTTCTCCATTCACTTCGGCTCTTTGATTTTAGGATTTAGCAAAATAAAATAAATAAATTTTTATTTGGAAAAATGATAAATTTTAATTTTGTTTTTGAAAAAAGACCTTGACCAGCCGATGACGGTAGATCAGATTTCTCTTCTTCAAGAATTCAGATCGATCGTGTTTTCCTTTCGGGCAATTGACTGGCCAAAACTCGTTTCATTCTCCAGCCATCCACAAATGTCCGGTTTTTCGCTTTAATTTTCATCTAAGATCGGACCGATTCACGCAACTTTTTCCAAAAAAGTTTGTTTCCACTTTTTCCAGAAGAGAAAGCCGATCTTTTATCTTTCTTCGAAAAAAGTGTAGCCTCTTTTTCCTTTTCCAGAAAAGTGAATCGTCTTCTTTCTCTTTACCTAAAAAAGAGAGTGCAGTCTCCTCACCTAAAAGAGAGAGTGCAGTCTCTTTCCTTACCTAAAAGAGAGAGTGCAGTCTCTCTCCTTACCTAAAAGAGAGCCGACTTTCTCTCTCTCTCTTATCTGGAAGAGAAGATGCAGTTTTTCATTCCTTTTCTGAGAGCGAGTGCATTCTCTCTCTTCCTTTTTAGAAAAAAGTCCATTCTTTCTTCTTACTGAAAAGAGAGAGCCAACTTTCTCTCTCCCTCCTTTTTTAGGAAAAAAAGTCCATTCTTTCTTTTTACCCGAAAGAGAGAGCCGACTCTCGCTCTGCTCTTACCTAAAAAAGAGAACCAACTTTCTCTTTTTACCTAAAATTAGATGTCCATCTTTTTCTGAACTAAAAAGATTTTTTGCCTAGGAAGGAATGTCCATTTTTCCCTCACCTGAAAAGTCCACTTTTTCTGACCCTTTTCCGTCAAAAACTGGGAAAACAAAACAAACTAGTTTTGGGACTGATTCTACGCGAATCGGCCCGTCTTCTCCCATTTTTCAAGGTCTTTCGACGTTCCGCTCAACAGTCAATTTGTAATTCCACAATCTGAAATTTTTTGTTTTAATTTTATTTTTTATAATTAAATTTTTAGGATGATTGAACGGGAAATTTTACTTTTGTTTGGAATTTTTTTTGTTGTTTACGGTACTGGATTTGATTCTACAGTATGCGGTACGACGAAACATTGTGTGTCGATCCCTGCCAATTGCCACGAGCACTCAAATGAAAAATGTGATTTCATCTTTGGTCACAGCCCGAGTTCAGATGGAAAAGCTGTCGAAATTGAAGTCTACGGTAACAGGAAAGGAACTGGTGGACCCGTTGATTATGTTGCTGCCGGATTTTCTGAAGATGAAAAAATGGTATAGTTTTAATTTTATATAACTCAAAAATTTCAACTTTATAACTTAAAAATTTTATATAACTTCAAATCTCATAATATTTAAAATTTTCTAATTTTATATAACTTGGAATTTTTGAGTTATATAAAATTAGAAAATTTCAAACTTCATAACTTTAAAATTTTACATAACTTCAAATCTCATAATATTTAAATTTAAAGTTTTCTAATTTTATATTTTACATAATTTCAAATCTCATAATATTTAAAATTTTCTAATTTTATATAACTTGGAATTTTTGAGTTATATAAAATTAGAAAATTTCAAACTTCATAACTTAAAAATTTTACATAATTTCAAATCTCATAATATTTAAAATTTTCGAATTTTACATAACTTTGAAATTTTCTAATTTTTTATAACTTAAAAATTATAAAATTATATAATGTTGAAATCTCAAATTTCATCTTTTTTACAACTTAGAAATTCTACAATTTTATAATCCTAGAATTTCGCAGTATTCATATAATTTTAAAACTCCAATATTTATATTATTTAAAATTTTATAATTTTATATAACATTGAAGCTCTATGATGTTATGTAAAATCATATAGTTTTGTGTTTTTTGCAATTTTATATATTTTTATCTAATTTCATACAATTTTATAGTTTTTTATGACTTTTTAATGATTTATAAGCGGTTGTCTGAGAGGATTGACAAACTAGAATCCCAAATTTGCTCGGATTAAACTGAACATTTTTGGAATAGACAGTAATAAATGATTTAAAAAATGGAAATTTATTTTTCAATTTATCCATTATAATGAATTTTATTTTTTTACAAAAATGCATGTCATCGATTTTAATTTCGAAATAATTTGCACATTTTTATTAATATGCCAATTATGAATATTTTTTAAAATTTTTATTCCGCACTATGCTGGGTTCGGTTGTAATATTTCACGAAAATTAAAAACAAGAAAACAATTAAATTTGACGATTATGATCAAGGATATTCTTGATGCGATTGATCTCTTTTTGATGACCGAGGTTGTCATAGGAGTCTGACTTCTGGGTTTGTCCGAGCTTCTTGAGTTGTTCATGAAATATGTTCCTCGGTTAGATCGCTCTCAGCTGTGGAAGGTTTGGCCAATTATGAACATGATTCGTTGGGAAATGACGAAATATATCTCCGAAAAGTTTAGAGAAAATTAAAATTTTATGTTATTTTTCATTTTTTTATATGAATTTCATTAAAGTTTAAAAAATCATGTTTAGAAAAATTCAAAAATATTTTAGGATAGATTTTGAGCGAAATTTAAGTTAAACAGTTTTTGAGAATTGAAAACTACTAAAAGAATTGTGAAAAATAAATTATATTGAACATTGGAAAATTTACATAAATTTTTTTAATTTAAAAAATTAGAAAATTACACATATTTGGATTTTTTGGAAAATTTTTGAACATGTACTGTAATGACGTATTTTTTGATTTTTATATATTTTATAATAATTTTTTAAATTTATTTTTTATATAAAAATTTCAGGGTAATGATCCGGTTAGTGCCTGTATGGTCTCCAACGATGGACCTCCGACCCTGAAGCTTTCCTATAATCCTGGGCCTTGGAATGAACCGATAATGTTTACGGAAGAAAATGCAAAATTGCTTGATTCTGCAGCTACAGATGAATATATTTACTGTAAATTTTTACAATCGAAAATTACACCTAGTGATAAGTTTCCTGATTTTGATAAATCTTACCAGATTCTTGCTGCTAGAGGACCTCGATCGCCTTCTGGAGAAATAGCTGTTCATAATGCTGCTCAATCGATTCCGGATCCTGTGGATTTGACGGCTCCTCTTCCGACTCAAGGACAGGAACCAGAAGAAGTCGATATAAGCGATCCTGCAATCGGCGATAGTCCTTCAGGACCTCCAGGCCCTTCAGAGGATTCCAATTCATCGACTTCTGGATCCGAAAAAGAAGAAATTCAACCGGATAATTCAAATGGAGATAATTCGCCTTCTGATTCTGATAACAAAGAAGTCCAATCGGGAGATTCTAATCCTTCTGGATCTGAAAACAATGAAATTCAACCAGAAAATCCCCCAAAACAAGCGACAATCCCGGTTCAGAAAGGAACAGGTCCCTTTTCTCTCACAGGAAACACGAAAGTTTTCTTGATCAGACTTCACGGTCTTTTTATGTTGATTGGATGGTTTGCAATGGTGGCAATCGCTATTTTTTCTGCAAGATATCTTAGATCAGCAATACCGTACTCTAAAATTGGAGGTATTCATATATGGTTCCATATTCATCGAGCAATAAACGTGACTGCTGTGGTGCTGATAGTTATTGGTGCTGTTATTGTTTTTGTTGGAAAAGATTTAGAATGGACTGGTCCTCAAGCAAATCGTCCTTCTGAATATAATCTTTCTGCAGGAGCTATTCATTCAATTATTGGATTGATTTCTGTTATTATTGCTGTTATTCAACCATTTGGATCTCTTCTTCGTTGTGGTTCCGATCATCCTAAAAGACCTATTTTTAACTGGATTCATAGATCTTTCGGAATTTTGGCCATTATTCTTGCATGTAAGTCATTTAAAAAAATTTTTTATTTTTTGAATTTTTTAAATTTAATTTCTATAAAATTCTTAAAATTTTGATAAAATTTAAACATTTATAAAATTTTTATTTTTTGAAATTTTTATAAAATTTTTTTTTTTGAAATTTTTATAAAATTTAAATATTTTTTATTGAATTTCTATTTCTTAAAATTTTGATAAAATTTAAACATTTTTTATAAAATTTCTATTTCTTAAAATTTTTATAAAATTTAAATATTTTTTATAAAATTTCTATTTTTTGAAATTTTTATTAAAATTTAAATATTTTTTATTGAATTTTTATAGGACTATCGGAATATCATAAAATTTTTTAGTTTTTTAATCTTCCAGAATCTATAAAAATTTTAAAATTGAAATTGAAAATTCTCAATATTTAAAAAATTTCATTTTTTGTGTTTTAAATTTTATAAAATTCCAGAATACATGGAAATTTATAAAATTTTAAACTTTTAATGTTTTGTAAAAAGTTTATTTTTGAATTTTTGTAATAAATTATTATTTTTAGTAATAACCGCCTTCATCGCCATTATCAAGTTCGTTTCTCTTTGGTCCGACACCACCTGGCCTTTGGTGATTATTATCCTTTACGTCGTTGTTGCCATTGCTCTGATCGCTGCTTTGGAGATTTACGATATTTTGAGGATCAAACATCGTCAGAAATTTGCCGTCACTTCTGTGGAACTTCAAGGACGAGGAAAGTACCATCAGGACGCTTATGAAGCAAACCTCAGAGCCGGGATTTACGAAAGAGAATCCAAAGACAAATTTGTCAATCTTGTTGGATATATACTTTTTGGAATTGCCAGTATTGCTACAGTAACTCTTCTGGCTATATTTTTACTGTAATTTTTTTTGGAATTTACGAGGTTTAATCTACAGTAATTTTACTATAAAGAAATTTTTATTTTGAAAGTAATCTGATAAATATTCTTTGATTTTTTGAGCAATTTTCACCGAGGATAAATGGGATTCACCAGGACTAAACTGGAACCCGCGAAGTAGAAAGACAAAAACTAGGCCATCATTGGGGTGTTTCGTCGTTGGGGACACAGAGGAGAGTTCCTTGGATTACTCGAGTAAAAGCTTCTAAAAAACTTTTAAAATTAAATTTTATAAAAAATAATAAAATTAAAGTTGTTTTAATTTCTATTTTTAAATAAATTTTAAACAATGGTCTCGACACGAAAAATAATTTTCAATTATAAATTTGGTTAATTATTTTTTAAACATTATTCGTGGGAGACCAACTTTTTAAAATTTTGTTTTTTAAATCTATTTTTAAATAAATTCAAAATAATGGTCTCGACACGAAAAATAATTTTCAATTATAAATTTGATTAATTATTTTTTAAACATTATTCGTGATGGGACCAACTTTTTTAATTTAATAACTTTTAATTTCTATTTTTAAATAAATTCAAAACAATGGTCTCGACACGAAAGATTTTTTATTTTTTTGAAATTAAAAAAATTTACAATTTTTCGAAATTAAAAAAATTATACTTTTTTGAAATCAAAAAAATTTATAATTTTTCGAAATTAAAAAAATTATACTTTTTTGAAATTAAAAAAATTTATATTTTTTAATAAAAATTAACTTACCCCAAGGTTTTAACAACTTGGCTGGCTTGTTTTCCCAGTAGACAAAAATGACATAGATGGGAATGCCGCTGGCAATGATCACAGTAGCGTATACTAATTCCATCGGTTTTTCGAAAAATGGACAAATGAGAATATAGAAACAAAGGATTAAGAAAATAATCGGAATTCCGATGAAAAATTTAATCGGTCTTTTTTTGTTTTTTTGAGTTAATCTCATTTTTAAAAGTCCGGCGACGGCCATTGTGACTACGGCACTTTCGCCAAAAGCCAAATAATTAATTAAAACATAAATATTTTCGAAAAAAAGCATTATTATTGCAGATCCTCCAAGAAGGATTATCGAAGGCATAGGAGTCCGTTTTTTCACGTTTATCATCGCGAAGACCCCCGGCAGATGTCCGTTCCTGGCTCCCGCGAAGAACATTCTCGAACAAGCGAAGATAATCCCGTTGAGAGTACCGATACAGGATATCGCAACGGATATCGGGATTAAGAACGACAAAGGTCCCATGGCATAGGTGGCGAAGGTCACTGCGACGGCATCTGAATCCAGAATCTCCCTCGGCGTCAGAACCGAGAAGTACGCCAGATTCACCAGGAGGTAGATTACAGTAACCACAGGCAAGGAGATATAAATGGCTCGAGGAAGGTTCCTGAAAAATTTAATATTTTTTAAATAAATAAATCATTCTACAGTAATAAACTAAATTTGGCGTTTTGTGGTCAATGCCAAAAATAATTTTTTTGTTTTTCTAATTTTCATTTTTTTAGTGATTTATTATTTTCATTGTAATTTAAAAAAGAAGATCTTACGCGAAAAATGGCATTAGTCACAGAACGCCAAATTTAGTTTATTATTGAAAATCAAATTTGGCGTTTTGTGGTCAATGCCAAAAATAATTTTTTTCCACTTTTTATTAATCTTTGTTTTTCTTTTTTTAGTGATTTATTATTTTCATCGTGATTTTAAAAAAAAGATCTTACGCGAAAAAAGGCATTAGTCACAGAACGCCAAATTCGATTTTCAATAATAAACTAAATTTGGCGTTTTGTGGTCAATGCCAAAAATAATTTTTTTGTTTTTCTAATTTTCATTTTTTTACTGATTTATTATTTTCATTGTAATTTAAAAAAGAAGATCTTAGGCGAAAAATGGCATTAGTCACAGAACGCCAAATTCGATTTTTATCATTAAAATTAATCCCCAAAATTTTCCACTCGAGAAACTTACTTGTTAGGTTCTTTTAATTCCTCTGTGACGAAATTTAAATAATTCCATCCACTGTAGGAAAAAACACCAGAATAAAATCCTAAAGCGATCGCTGCGGGACCGTAATTTGCGTCTTTGTTCAGAGCTTCCCAGTTGAAGTTTTGAACGTTGCCTCTGGCGATGTAGACAATTGCTGATCCGACGATCACACAAAGAGCGGAAACTTTGCCTACGGCTGAGACGTCCTGGATTCTGGTGGACCATCGAATATTGTAACAATTCAAAACTGTCAAAATTAAAATAATACAAGCCGCCAGAAGTCTACTCGCGATTTCAGGAACCGGATTATCCGGAAAAATCGGCTTAAGGATGTAATTTCCACAAGTTATCCCGATCACAGCCAACGAAGTCGGATTAACAATTATCAAAGCGATCCAGAGAAATAAAAAAGCCGGCAACGGACCGAAGGCCTCAAGGATGTAAGTGTAGTCCCCTCCGCTCTTGGGAATAGTAGTCCCCAACTCCGCGTAACAAAGGGCCCCCAGCATCGAGTACAGTCCACAGAGGATCCAGATCCCGACCGACAACCCTCCGCTCCCTGCATGCTGAAGAACTCCTGAAAATTTAAATTTCAAAATACAATAGTTCTTGAAAAAATTGAAATTTGCGTTTTCTTTCATTAAAATTAACAATCAAAGTTAACATTCGTAATTTAAGGTCAAAGTTCATAGTGAAAATTTAACTTCAAAGTTGATAGTCAAATTTTAATTTTAAAGTTCAATTATAAAATTAATAGTCAAAATTTAACTTCAAAATTGATAGTCAAAATTTAATTTCAAAGTTGATAATCAAAGTCCAATTTTATTTAATTTTAAAGTTCTTAATTAAAGTTGATAGTCAAAATTTAACTTTAAAGTTAATAGTCAAAATTTAACTTCAAAGTTCAATTTTAAAATTGACAATCAAAATTTAATTTTAAAATTTTTAATTAAAATTTAACTTCAAAGTTTAATTTTAAAGTTGACAATCAAAATTTTACTTTAAAATTAATAGTCAAATTTTAACTTCAAAGTTGATAATCAAAGTCCAATTTTATTTAATTTTAAAGTTCTTAATTAAAGTTCATAGTCAAAATTTAACTTTAAAGTTAATAGTCAAATTTTGATGATAAAGTTAATAGTCGAAATTTAAATTCAAAGTTCAATTTTAAGGTTAATAGTCAAAATTTTACTTTAAAATTAATAGTCAAAGTTCATAGTCAAAATTTAACTTTGAACTTTGAAGTTAAATTTCGACTATCAATTTTAATTTTAAATTTTAATTTCAAAGTTCGTAATTAAAGTTGATTATCAAATTTGGAAATCAAAGTTTAACTTCAAAGTTCTTAATCAAAGTCCAACTTCAAAGTTAACGGTCGAATTCTGACGTCAAAGTTGGTTCTTAAAATTCGACTTCAAAGTTCATAGTCAAAATTCAACTTCAAAATTTGGACTTTTCGCTTTAAGACACGACTTAAGCTATGTTTGGATTCCAAAAATTCAGACAAATTTTAACTGTTAATTTAAATAAAAAAATTTTCCAAAAATAAAAATTTTCTAAAATTTTCCAAAAATAAAAATTTCCTAAAAATTTTTCAAAAATAAAAATTTTCTAAAATTTTTTAAAAATTGTTTTAATGCAAAAAATTCAAATTTGAAAAAAAATAGAATTTTGTACTTTTTGAAAATTTTTATAAAAATATTTATTTTTAATTTAAAAAAGTATGATTTCATAATCAACATCGCAAATCAAAAATTCTACAAATTTCCAAGAAATTCTAGAAATTTGTGTCCAGAAAATTTCGTAAACAATGTTTGTTTTTAATTTTTAGAATAACGTGATTTTTTAATTCAAATTTGACACCAAAAATTCTGAAAATTCAAAAAAAAATAATTTTTTTTATATTATTTAAGAAAAATAATTTTTTTTATTATTATTAAAAAAAATTTTTTTATTATTTAAAATAATTTTATAAGAAAGTTTATTTTTTTATTTTTTTTAAAAATTTTATAAAAAAAGTTTATTTTTTTATTTTTTAAAAAATTTTATAAAAAATGTTTATTTTCTTATTTTTTATAGTTAAAAGTTTTCTCGTTTTTTCATTGAGTGTCTTCGCCCACGGTGCTGTGGAGTTATTGATTGACTAATTGAGTAATTCTTTTTTTTTCATGCTCCTTTAGCCGTTGGGTGGCTTTCGTATAACCAAGTGAACAAGAAACCCAGATTTCTACTTTCAAAAAAATAAATAATTCTAAAAAATAAAAGAATTTTAAAAATTACAAAACTAAAAAATTTAAAGATTTTTATTTTTAAAGAAATTTTAAAATTGTTTTTTTTTGAAGAAATTTTAAAATTTATTTTTAAAAAAATTTAAAAATTTATTTTTTTTAAAAATTTAAAAATTTTTATTTTTGAAGAAATTTTAAAATTATTTTTTTTGAAGAAATTTTAAATTATTTTTTTAAAAAAAATTAAAAATTTACCTGTGGGAGAAACGAAGATTCCAGAACCGACGATGACTCCGACGATGATGGCACATCCATTGAACAGAGTTATTCGTTGTCTTAATTTTATTGGTTCTTCGGGATTTTTTTCAGGATCTTTGACCAAGTCCGGATAAATCCCGTTTTCTGATATCCCGTTCTGTTGGAGGGGTTGTTCTTCTGGCTTCATCTCAGCCTAAAAATCGAATAAAATGATCTTTTTCCAAAAATCCAATCAAACTGTATCAGTTTAGAAAATCCAAAAAATATCTCAGCACGAAAACTTAAATTAACAATTCTAGTCCACAAATTTAAAAAATATGGTCCTAAGACGAAAATCTTCCAAAAAAAAAATGGTCTTAAAAGAAATTTAAAAAATATGGTCCCAAGAAGAAAATTGTAAAATGGTCCTAGGAAGAAAATTATAAAAAATGGTCCTAAGAAGAAAATTATAAAAAATGGTCTTAACGAGAAAATTATAAAAAATGGTCCTAAAAAGAAAATTATAAAAAATGGTCTTAACGAGAAAATTGTAAAAATGGTCCTAAGAAGAAAATTTCAAAAATGGTCTTAACGAGAAAATTGTAAAAATGGTCCCAAGAAGAAAATTTCAAAAATGGTCCCAAGAAGAAAATTTCAAAAATTAGATTCAGTGAGAAAAACCAGCCGAATAACCCAGTCTAAAAACAAAATCGAATGATCTCAGGATTTTCGTGGCTGCTGCACTCGTGCTTGAAAAAGTGTAATCTTAAAAATTGCCTCAACTGAAAAATTTGATGGAAAAAATGACATTGAGACAACTTCCTCTCGAGACCACGTGATTTTATTTAGTTTATTTTTTCAAATTAGATAAAAAATAAAATTTTGTTTTTTAAAAAAATAAAAATTTGTTTTTTAAAAAAAATAAAAATTTGTTTTTTTTTAAAAAAACGTTTTTGACGCACAAGGAGGTCTCTGGCTGACTGCCAACGGCGGTTCTCGAGAGCAACACTGCCCCTTCGGCACCAGTCAGGATGATGCAACTTCCGTCCTCTGCTTTTCCTCGAGTGCAGTCATCACGAAGCCAAAACAAACAAAAAGCATCATTTGAACTTAATCAAAACCGTTCCTTCCGCCTGGTACCAAGTCGAAGGGATTAATTCCAAAATTATCCCATTATAAAAAGTGCAAATATTCTTTCAAAAATTATTTCATTATAAATTTCTGAAACTTTTCACTTGAGATCTGAATTTTAAAAATTACTGTTTATATAATTCCAAAAATTTTCAAAATTATCCCATTATAAAAAGTACAAATATTTTTTACACAAATTTAAAAATTATTTCATTATAAATTTTCGAAACTTTCCACTTGAGACCGTAGATTCAAAAATTACTGTTTATATAATTTTAAAAATTTTCGAAATTATCCCATTATAAAAAATGCAAATATTTTTTACAAAAATCTAAAATTATTTTACCATAAATTTTCGAAACTTTCCATTTGAGATCTGAATTTTAAAAATTACTGCTTATATAATTCCAAAAATTTTCAAAATTATCCCATTATAAAAAGTACAAATATTTTTTACAAAAATTTAAAAATTATTTCATCATAAATTTCTGAAACTTTCCACTTGAAACTAAAAAGTGTCAAATTCCACTTTTACGTGCTTCGAGAAAATTCCGAAATTATGCAATATATTCTGAATCACTTAATTCCAAAAATTACAGTATTTTTTAAAATTTCAAAAATTGTTTTAACACGAATTTTTATAATTTTCGAATTAAAAATAAAAAATGCCAGATTTCGTTTTTAAACATTTGCGAAAAATCCCAAAGTTATCCAGTGGATTCTGAGTCATATTACTACGAAAGTAAAACTAATCCTTAAAAAATTCTCAAAAATTCATTTTCACGTGAATTTTTAAATTCTGGTTGAAATTACGAAAAACTGCATTTTTTAATGTTTTTGAATGTATTTAGAAAATTCCGAAAAATAATCTTACAAAAATTAAATAATTTTTTTCAACATTTTAAAATTTAAAAATTTTCCAATTAAGACCGAAAAACAGAATTTTGTGTAATTTTTAAAGATTTGAAGAAACTTTAGTAGATTGTAGAAGATTCTAAAAATACGATATGATGGTTATTCATGGTATCACGTCGACATCAAGTTGCTGTGCTCATGTTAAAATATAAACTGTTCCCGAAGCGAATAACGCAAAAATTGTTTGCATCTGATGCACTGTAAAAAAGCGGCTTCTCTTTCAAGTTTAGTCTCTGTTCCAACATATACATAAGTTTTAACATAATACTTCTGAAAATTTCACTCACGCCTTACAGTATCCCACATTCCCTGATATTCAGGATATTTCTTCAGGTCTTCTCTTTCTAGTTTAGTCTCTGTTCCAACATCTGCATAAGTTCTAACATAATACTTCTGAAAATTTCACTCATGTCCTACAGTATCCTATTTTCCCTGATATTCAGGATATTTCTTCAGGTCTTCTCTTTCTAGTTTAGTCTCTGTTTCAACATCTGCATAAGTTCTAACATAATCCCCTCCTATGAATTTCACTCATGTCCTACAGTATCCTATTTTCCCTGATGTTCAGGATATTTCTTCAGATCTTCTGTTTCTATTATGTTTTCTATCCCAACAATAACTCCTTCCAAAAAGCCGCTTCGAGTACATACACTTTCTTTGTGACTTTAAATATCCCAGATTAGCTGTATCTAACTGCACTTATAAAGTAACTATAACTTACAAGTACTACTTATGCACACCGCCAAATGAAGAAGCACTTGGATCAAAGGACCAGACAATTACGATTAATTATGTATTGTTGGATAAACTTTGGATTTGTAAGATATAGGAATGAAAGTAAAAGTAACTTACAAGGACGTCTTGTGCTGGATAACCACGAACTGTGAACAATCTTATCCAAAAATTACAATCCAGAAATTTCGTCAAAAACAAACATCGGTTTCGAAAAAATTTGAACTCTCGTGATTGAAACAGTTTTTTTTCCTGGCACCGGGTTGAACAGATTAATCTTCGGTTTTAAGAAGTTTAACTTTCTGAAAATCAAGTTCAAACTTTTCAAAAAGTACACATTTTAAAATTATAAAATATATATTACAAAAATCAAACGTGATTTGGTGATTTCTTGCGGAGAAATTTCCGAATGTGAAATTAGAAACAAAACTGTAAATATTCCAGTTTTCGTAGTAATTTGATCCTGAAACTTTATCGGACAAGATGATAGTGTACGATATTCCAGTTGGATTTCCGCCATCTTAGTCCCAATCGAGATAATCCACGTCAGTTTCATCAGTCCGACGCCAAGTACCCACGGGATCAGTGTCCAAGTAGTATAATCTTATCCGAAGTGCTACGATGTACAGAATATCAGTGACAACTCCAAAAGTTGAAAGACTAACGACGGATTTTTTCACTGTCGTGTGGATGGAAACTGGATGAGCTTTTTGATCTTGACAGTAAGCTTCGCACTGGGATCTGATGGATAAAAGATGTTTCCAGTAATCGAGTTTGACGGAAGTTTCCAAATTCGCAGGTATTCAGAAATCCCGACATATTCCTGGATGTGATGAAGATGGGCTTCCCATTGACCCCTAGGGTTAACTATGGCCACACGGGTCCGCTGGGGCCAGCAGCACTCGGATTCGCTTTTAATCTTCCACATTAAATATGTCCCTATTTCGCTACAAGATCCCCTGAGGGGGTGGGGTGGCTTCGGACCGGCCGGGACCCGAACCTGCGATTCGGTTTCCGATACATCGGCGCTCGTCGCGTTTATATCACTCCGGCGATCTGATAGAAGACCAATGAAAATCTCGTAACATATCTGAGTTCCGTCGAAAAGAATCCAATGTGTTACAAATACTGTAGATGGCGAGAATTTGGAAAATCGACAGTAATCTCTCCGAACAGTTACAACAATACCATAGGTAGTTGTTATCTACACACAAAAAAGTATAATTTTTTAATTCATAATAATTACGAAAATTTACACAATCGTCACATTTTTCATGAATATTCGGAATTTATAAAGAAAATAAAAAATAATAGTGACGATTTGCATTTTTTACTGAATTAAAAGTTATATTTTTTTGTGAAAATAAAATAACACAGATCTCTGGGTTCTCCAGAAGTCTAGTTGATGAAAAAAATCTTTTTTTTTATCCAGCATCAGAAGCTGCTGCTGGAATCGACATCAGTGGCTTCTATCCAGATGTTGCTGAAATTGTTTCGTCAGATTTATGTAATTTGTTTCATTTTTATATCGGTTTTTCAGTAGTTAAGTCAACTTAGTATTTCAGTTAAGAAAAATACTGATTCAAAAAGAATTTCGAAACCAACGCGAGTCAAAGAGAAGCAACTGTCATAAAATCAAAAAACAAAGGTTTTAGGACAGTTTTCTTGGAATTCTTTGGGTAATAATGACCGGTTTACCAATTAAAATAAAATCGAGACAGTCGTTGCAACCGTTTTCTCGAATTTGGTCATTTTTATTCGGTCAGATTCGAGCTCGACTTTATTTCATTTTCCGAAATTTCCGCTTCGTGTTTTTTTTTATTTTTTAATTTTATTTTTTTTAATTTTTTTTAATTTTCTTATTTCAGAACTTTTCTTAAAAAATAATTCCGATTTTTTATTAGATAAGTTATAAAATTGAATGTAATTTATATTTAAAATATTCCAACTTAATTTTAACGCTCGATATATGGAAATTTTTTATTTTTTAAACTTTTTCATTTCAGAAACTTGATGAAAATTAAATATCGATTTTAAAACTTATAAATTGAATTATATTTTAAAGTTTTCAAGATTTGTAAAGTTATTTTTCTTGTAAAAAGTGATTTCGGAATCGTGATAACGTACTTTGTTTTTTCGAAATGAATAAATCTGTTTTTTTAAGTTTTTCCGATTCCCAATTTTTCGTTCTACAGTGGTTCCGATTGATTGATCCGAAGACCTGATAGCTTTGGATATGTGTGACGAAGCCGGTTTTTTAGTTTCCTTTGCTTTTTGAAGAATTTTAAGTTACGCAATTTTCCACGTGCATTTCCCAAATTTCCGTGTTTCTTTGTTGAAAATTTAAAAAAAAAATAGAATTATCCCTAAAATAGATTTTTCTTAAAATTTAATAAAATTTATATATGGAAATTTTTTAGGATAATGGAAGAAATCAAGGCTCAGTTGACTCCAGGACAGAAGGCCCTCATCGGGAGATGGCAGTTGGATCGAGCAGAGAACTTCGATGAGTACATGAAAGTAAGTATTTCGTCATTATTTCATTATTATTGTTGTGGACATATAGTCCCCATGACTAGGGATATTCAAAACACCCGAGGCTAATCAGTCCTCTCCAATGAAGAGTGTAAAAGGAAACACATCACGTCAGAGGAGTGTTCTCTGGGTGTTGTTCTTCTGTCATTAATATTTTTCTATTATATCTAATCCTTTGGATAAAGACAACCATTATTTTTAATTTTTGCTTTATATTGTAAAAAGTTAATGACGTAAGTAAGCAGTAAATGAGAAAAATTAATTTTATTAAATCAATGATAAAAAAATTTATAATAAATTTAAAAATTCATTTATCGTTCTTAATTTTGATGATTCATTGAAAAAAAATCACATAAAGAAGTTGCCAAGATAAATTAATTTGATTTATCATTTTATTTATTGAATTAATGACTAATGAACAACTTAAAAAAATTGAAAAAATTCGGAGATTTTTTTTATCTTTAATTTTGATTGCATGTAAAAAAAGATTTAAAAAAATGAATCTCCGAATTTTTTACAAATTTTTTAAATCTTTTTTACATGTAATCAAAATTAAAGATAAAAAAAATGAATTTCCGAATTTTTTGCAATTTTTTTATTTTTAATTTTGATTACATGTAAAAAAGATTTAAAAAATTATAAAAAACTCGGATTCATTTTTTATCTTTAATTTTGATTGGATGTAAAAAAAATTTAAAAAATTATAAATTTATTAGTAAAAATCCAATAATTTGATGAACTTTTTATTCGCAAAAAAATTAAGAAATTATTTTTTAAAAATTTATAAATTTGTTTTTGGAATTTCTAGAAATTTTATAGATTTATTTATAAAAAGTTATTTGTTGAAAATTTGATTTTTGTCACAAGGGATTGGTGTTTTTGAAAGTTACCTAGGCAACTCAAATTTGTTCTTAGTATTTGTATTTATTAATACCATAATATTAGAATTAGTGTAAAAAAATACCAAGACTATTTATATATCAAAGTTTAGTCATACAAAAAATATCGAAAGAATACAATATGAAATGGCTGCTGAGTCTTTCGGGGACTTTTATGCTAGGAACCAGGTTTTTTATGATGTCTTACATGTTCGAAAAATTATTTAAAATCATTTAATTCTTATTTATCGATGTGAAAAATTTTCCGTCAAAGAATACAATAAAGCAATTACCGAGTCTCTCAGGAACTTTCGTATCAAGAACTCAATCCTTTGTGATTTCTTAAAAATTTCTAAAAAATTACTTAGTTATTAAATTCCTGTTCTTTATCAATTGCATATGGGTATGGAAATAGACTTTTTCTAAATATCTTAATTCAAAACAAAAAGATTATCTCATTATTGTTCAATTTTTAATTTTCTTTAAATTTAAATAAGAAATATAAAAATTTACTATAATTACTATTTGAATGAAATTATATACTATTTTAAAATTTCAACAGTACATAGTTTTACTAAATTATATTTTTTTAGGCTATTGGAATTGGTGCATTTAAACGAACTATTGGTAATTCTATCAAACCTGTTGTTGAATTAAATGTTTTAAAAGATGGAACATGGCAAGTTAATGTTAAATCAACTTTTAAAAATCAAGAATGGAAATTTAAATTAAATGAAAAAATTAAACAAAAAACAATTGATGGAAGAACATTTTTAATAACTGCTTATTTTGATAATGATGCACTTGTTGAATATCAAGAAATTTGTCCAGATGATCAAAATGCTATTCCTTCAACAATCAAGAGATATATCAAAGATGATGAACTTGTTGCTGAATGTATTGCTGGAGGAGTTGTTGCTTTTCGTTATTTTAAAAAAATTTAATGTAATTTTGCAAATCTGTAATTTTTAACTATTTTTTTTACTCACAAATAATATGAACAATGTGTATAAAAACACTGATTACAAATGAATGTTAATTTAGACTGAAAAAAAGATAGACCCGAGGCGAATAGACAATAACCAAAGTACCTTGAGGGTCCCTACTAAAGGAAAAAAATAATTGTACGAGACCATTTGCTATCAATTACTCCATTAATTCACCGATTAAATTAAGCAACTGTTAAAGGTTGTTTATCTTCATCCATTTTGATGATTGAACGAGAATTATTTTGAGTTGGAGTTGTAACAGTATCAGCATATGGTGGTGGTTGAGGCATAGCAGCAAATCCATAAAATTGTTCTGGATAATGGAATGCAGCATGAGTAGCACTAAGTTGTTCACTTATTTGACGAGCAACTTTCTTTTCTCCAAGATATCCATAGCAACGCCAAACAACAGAGAGACACCAAAGATGAATCAAAGTTGCAATCAAATGTGAAACAAATTGGCTTGTAGTTGAAGGATCAGTTGTACGATGACGTTCAACATTACGTTCCACATTGACAAAATCAGAAGCAAGTTGGGCAAATCCAGCAATAATCGCAATAGCCGCCTAAATAAATTTCATAAAACTTTTGAGAAATTAAAAAACAAACTTACAAAAACAATGTAAGGAAGAAGCAAAGCTCGACGTTCACTGCGCACACCATGGATCATCACGACAACGAGGATCAGTTGAACCGCAACGGCAAACAACAATTGAGCTAAAATTAAAAATAACCAAAAATTAAAATTATAAATTCCTAAAGAAATTAAAAACCATAAAAATTTTAATTTTTTAAAATTAAAACTTAAAAATTTTAAAATTATATTTAAAAAAATTAAAACTTTTGCTTAAATTATAAAAATTTTCAAATTATATTTAAAAAAATTAAATAACTTACAGACATATCTAGCCGTATATTGATTAATCCAATGTTCTTGAGAAACATTTCCACTAACAGCCATGATGTAATGATAGCCAAAGAACAAACTGAATACAAAGCTAATAATCATTTGGACATATCCAATATGAAGAGCAGCTTTGGTAACATGGACCATTCGACATAGAACTTTAAACTTGTCATCATCAGGATTCCAAAGTGAATCAACACCAAGATCATTGGAAATTCTAATACGGTATTGATCACGAGGAGGGGGTACAGTTGAACGACCAGGTTTCATCACCATTTTTATTTCTTTCAAAATTGAAAAAATCTAAAAATTAAAATTATCGACTATGCAAAACAAAATCGGAAAAATAACGCGATAATTTTCGGAGACGAAATATAGAACAAAGTTTCCTATTCGACAAACAACCAATTTTATAGATAAAATTTCTCTGTCCAAGAAAACGATAATGATCCAAAGCTAAACTAACTCAAGTAGAAAGAAAAAACGCGAATCGATCACGAGGATTGAGAAAACCACAATGCGCAAAAAATCGATCAATGAGACAAAGTTGACATTTCGTGAAATAAGTAAAAATTTATATATTTTTAAAACTAAAAACTAGAATTTTTCACGTAAATTTTTTTCTTTAAAAACAGCGGCAAAAACCAAGCATAAAAGAATCGATTGAAAGGACGGACTAGCCAGGCTCAACTAGGCGGCACCACTCTTTCCAAATTCTGTTTACAGAAAAAAATGACAGAGAAAGAGCTTTGGTCCTTTTTTTATTTTTCATTGAAAAAAAATTGTCTGGAATTTTGATTTTAAAAAATAAAATCTAACAGAAAATTTTAAAATTAATTTCAATGACAACATGACCTCGTTGCCTTGACGACCTGCGGCAATGGAGTGAGACTTAAACAAGGTCTCCCTGTGGCATTGGTTAAAAAACAAAAAATTTAAGAAAATAAAGAAATCAATGAAAGAAGGTCGCGGGATTTTCCTTTACATGGTCATAAATCAAAAGGAAAAAGGGGTATCCAAGGCTTTGAAATGCCGCTCTAGAATTCTCGACCAAATAGAACGAAATTCAATCAACCGCGAAAATTATTAAAACATTTCAGGTGACTGCGCAGTTTTGCTTCAGGTTTCAGACTGGGCAAATACTCAAACAAGCCCGAAGTCAAATAAAGTCGAGTGAAAGCCGAACCTCTTCCTTAGGGCGTGGAAACTTTGAAAGTTAAAATTATATATCAGTAATTGAAATTATATAAAATTATATATCAATAATTGAAATTACATACATACACGAGTGGGCAGAAGTGAAAAAAAAAATTTATCATCATTTTAGAACCAAGGCTAAATCGTCGTGATTCATCCAAACAAAAATGGAATTTCATCACCAAAAACATCGCAATTTTGTTAAACAAAAAAAATTCATATATTATTTTTTCCCAATATATGAAAAGAAATAATTTTTGAGCAAAATTACCGCCGGAAACAAAAATCAATCGAATTTGCCAAAGGCAGACTTGGAAATGGAAGACACGAACAAGGAAGAACACGCGCGTGGGCTTAAGAGATTTCGAGAAGAAAAAACACATAATAAGAAGATACAAAAAAACAAAGATAATCTTAGTTTTAAAAATTCGGTCAACAACGATTCAGACACTTGAGTATCTGAGTGAATAAAGTTTTCAAATAGGTAATCACGAAGGAAAGACCGGTTTCATCAACAACGGAAAAATTTTTTACATTAAAAAAACGTTTGTCAATAAAGTAACGAATGAACAGAAAAAGAGAAAAATTCACGAATATCAATCAAAATGATTGGAATCAAGAGGGTTATGTGACGTTTCTGTACCAGATGTTTCTGTCCCAAAATCAGACTTTTCTGTCCCAGACTTTTCTGTCCCGGACTTTTCTGTCCCAGACTTTTCTGTCCCGGACTTTTCTGTCCCGGACTTCTGTCCCGGATTTTTCTGTCCCGGACTTTTCTGTCTCAAATTAACATTTATAATTTAAAAATTATATAATATGTTTTGCGAGGAAATCGAAAGCCGGACTTCTGAAGTGGTTTTTGAAGCAAAATTCAGAATCTGCGTTGTCGGATGTTGGACCCTCACATGTTATATATCAGTCGACGTGGAATTTAATTCTGAATTGACTGATATATAACACATAAGTGTCCAACGTGTGAGCGCTTCAGAAGTCCAGCCTTCGATTTCCTCGCAAAATACGTTGAATATAATTTTTAAGTTATAATTGTTAGTTTAGGACAGAAATAATCGGAACAGAAACGTCTGATTTTGGGAAAGAAACATCTGATTTTAGGACAGAAACGTCTGGGACAGAAATGTCACATCACGATCAAGAGAGCAGACCAGTCGTTTTCGTTCCGAGACCGGGGTTATCACAGGGTTTTGAAATTCTAGAACTTTTTAGGATTTATAGTTTTATATTAAAAATAAAAAACAATAGAAAAATTAATCTGTTTTAAAATTAAATTTATTGTAGAATCAGAAATGTTTACTTTTAAAAATTAAAGCAGATCAGTCGTTTTCGTTCCGAGACCCGACTTACTAAAAAATTTCGAAATTTTTTAACTTTTTAAAAACTTTAGTTTGATTTTTAAAAATTACAAAATAATAATAAACATTTCTCGTCTCGAGATCCGGCTTCTCAAAAAACTGAAATTTTCAAATTTTTAAGAATTTACAACTTTGTATTAAAAATTTTAAAAATAACGACCGTTTTGAAACTCCAAATATGGAGAGCTTTTGAAATTGCCCTACATAAAAAATTAAAAAGGGTCGTTGGCCATTTTTATTTCGAAATTTAAGTTATTGCAGAATTTCGAAATTTTCAAATTTTAGAAAATTTTTATTTTTGCATAAAAAACACTAAATAGTAATTTTCGTTTCGAGACCTGGATTATTACAAAACTTCGAAACTTTTGAATTTAAAAAAATGAAAATTTTTGTTTCGAAATTTTTCAACTTTTTAAAAAATTTTTATTTTATTTTGAAAAATAAAAAAATAATCAGTAATTTTTAGAATTTTCGAACTTTTTATATTTAAAAAAAATAAAAAAATAGATCGAAATTTTTTGCTTTAAAACTTGGATTGTTACAGAACTTTGAAATTTTTCAACTTTTTAGAAAATTTTTAATTTTATATTAAAAAATAAAAAATTGATCAGTAATTTTTGAAATTTTCGAACTTTTTATTTTAAAAAAAATAAAAATTGATCAGAATTCTTCATTTTGAAATCTGGATTATCATGAAAAATTGAATTTCTGCGTTTAAATAAATCAAAAATGCAAATTAATGTTCTCGTTTTGGAACTTACGTCATTGTGGAATTTTAAAATTTCGATTTTTTTGGAAATTTTCATTTTTTACGTCTAAAAAAATAAAAAACTAATAATTCTCGGAAAATTTAGAATTTTGCAATTTTTTAGAATTTTGTATTTTTTAAGATTTATTTTATTGTTGCTGATAGATTGGAAACGATTGATTTAGGAAATACGAGCTTCTCAAGGACTTTCCTCGACAAAAAAAAATAAAAATTTCGATTGGAAAAAAATAGGTCTTGATTGGAAAAAAAATTAGAGTCAATTTTGAAAAATTATGTCTTAGAAAAAGATAGAAATCTCGACTGGAATCAAAATGGGGAAGAAAATGGAGGTCTTGATGGAAAAAACATAGAGATCTTAATTGAAAAGAAAATAAGTCTCGATTGAAAAGAAAACAAGAGTCTCGATTGGAAAGAAAACTGAAATTTCAACGAAAAAGAAAACTAAGGTCTCAACTGGAATAAAAACAGGAGTCTCGACTGGAAAAATGATAAAAATCTTGACTGGAATAGAAGTAAGGATCTCAACTGGAAAAAAAGGATTTGAACTGGGATCACAATAAATGTTTCAACAGCAAAGAAATTAGAGATCTTAATTGAAAAAAAAATCTCAACGGGAAAAAAGATGGAAAAAATGTGAAGATTGATCTCCATTTTTTCTGGAAGAAATTAATCCTATTGTTTCCCTTCATTTTTATCGTCAATTTTGTCATCGAAGACGAAATTGAATTTTTGAGATCTAGCTACCTAAACTTCCATGAAAAACAAAATCTTAAAAAAATCCAGTCAATTTTAAAAATAAATGATTTCAGAATTGCAAAAAATAAAAATAATTATATATTTCTTAATAATTTCGAATTTTTATTTGTTTTTTTAAATTTTAAAATCGAAAATTGAGTTTTTGAAAATCAAAACCAAAGTATCCTTAAGGCAAAATTAGAAAAAAACGACAAATCGGTCCCGGAAAGAAATAATAAGTTTTTAAATTTTCGTCTTGAGACAATTTTATCAATTATAACAAATACCCTAATTTTGTTCAATAAACATTTTTGACTTCTGAAATTACTTTTTATATCTTAAGTTTCGAAATCTCAATCCACATTGAATCAACTTTTTGAATCATCTTCTGTAAAAACCACAAATCGGTCCTGAAAATAATAAAATTGTATAAATTTTCGTCTTGAGATCTTTTTTGAATTGCAGTTGATACCCTAATCTTCTTTGATATAGATTTTCGATTTCTAAAATTACTTTTTATATCTTAGGTTTCGAAATCTCAATCCACATTGAATCAACTTTTTGAATCATCTTCTGTAAAAACCACAAATCGGTCCTAAAAATAATAAAATTGTATAAATTTTCGTCTTGAGATCTTTTTTGAATTGAAGTTGATACCCTAATCTTCTTTGATATAGATTTTCGATTTCTAAAATTACTTTTTATATCTTAAGTTTCGAAATCTCAATCCACACTGAATCAATTTTCTATAAAAACCACAAATTGATCCTGAAAATAATAAAATTGTATAAATTTTCATCTTGAGATCTTTTTTGAATTGGAGTTGATACCCTAATCTTGTTCAATAAACATTTTCGATTTCTAAAATCACCTTTTATATCTTCTCGAAATTTGGATTTCAATTGAATCATCTTCTGTAAAAACCACAAATCGGTCCTGAAAATAATAAAATTGTATAAATTTTCGTCTTGAGATCTTTTTTGAATTGCAGTTGATACCCTAATCTTGTTCAATGAAGATTTTCAAATTATAAAGTTATTTTTTAAATTTAAATTTTCATGATTTCGATCAACATTAAATCAACTTTTTTGAAAAATCTTCAAAAAATTGCTCCTGAAAAAAAAATAAAATTTAAAAAAAAATTTAAAAAATAAAATTTAAAAAAAATTTTTAAAAATAAAATTTTCCAAATTTTTTTAAAATTTATAAAAAATTTAATTTTTAAAAATTTCGAAAAATAATAAATCAATAAAATTTTCAAATTTTACAAAGATTATTTTTTAAACTTTTTTGCCTCGGGGGAATCTCTCAATTAAACTCGATATTTTTTGATAAACTTTCTCCAGAATCATTTGTCTTTGTCCAAAAAATTTTTCTTTTCCCGGAAGATCCAGAAAATCCAAAATTGGAATTTTACAATCGTGGCCCTAAAAACGTCAAATTTTCAAGATTCATCCGGAGATTTATACAATCAGTAATAATCGTCTTTGTAAATTTTTTAAAATATTTTACAACATTAATCATTTTTTTCAAGAAAAGTGAAATTCTCATCGGAGTCGTTAAATCTGTTTTGAAACTTTTTGGTTTTTCCGAATATGGTCCATTTTTCGTTTTTTCACTTTATTCAAGTCTCAACGGCTGAAATATATATTAATTACTGTAATGTGAAAATTATAAGAGATTCAAGAAATTGTCTCAACGCGAAATTTTTGAATTTTCCCGTTGAGACCAAAAATCGGATTTTTTAATTTATTTGACTTTAAAAGATCCCAGAAATACCATGAATTACTGTAATGTGAAAATTATATGATGAAATTCGAAAAAAATTGTCTCAACTCGAAATTTTTCAAAACTTTCCAATCGAGACCGAGAATTCTTTGATTTTAAATTTTTTAGATTTTTAAATTTTTTTGATTTTAAATATTTTTTAATTTTTTTGGTTTTTAAAATGTAACTGATGAATTTTGAAAATTTAAAAATTTTTCTGATGTTATCTTGTCGAAAAACCGTAAGCCCAGAAGTTTCCCTAAGGCAAGCCGTATTGCCATTTTTGACAAATTAGGCAATCTGAGTGTAGCAATGCGGATTTTCCGCTCGAGGGAGCGATTATGACCCAAGTCTGGTAATCCGGGTCCCGCGCGGCAATTACGAGCGGTGCCAAAACTGCTTCAAGTGGTTTCGGCACACAAAGGCGATTATTAGATAAATGTTTTGTCTTTGAGGCAAAATTGCCGAATTTATTTATTTTAAGAGGGTTAAATTGGATTTTTCTACAATCTTCAAAACAATTGCATTTTAATTTTGGATTACTGTAGCTAGACCAATTTTAGAAAATTTATGAAACCTAAATTATTACTGTAATTAAAAGTTGAAAATTAAATGTAGAAGAATTCTAAAATTTTTAATTTTCTGAAGTTTGGCCTTAGGGAACTTCGTGGTTACGGTAGTCGTCTGGAATTGCAGAATTTTATAGAAGATTCTGGAAGATCTCAGAATCTACAGAATATTTTTATAATTTTCTAAAATAAATTAAATATAAATTTTTGCAATTTCCGGTCTCAAGTGGAAAATTCCGAATTTCCGTTGTGAGACAAATTTTAAGGATTTTATACAAATTATCCTCATTGTTCACAATAGTAGGTTTCAAAATCTACAAAATATTCTTAGAATTTTCTAAAATAAATTAAATTCAAATTTTTATAATTTCCGGTCTCAAGTGGAAAATTCCGAATTTCCGTTGTGAGACAAATTTTAAGGATTTTACACTAATTATTTTCATTGTTCACAATAGTAGGTTTCAAAATCTACAAAATATTCTTAGAATTTTCTAAAATAAATTAAATTCCAATTTTTATCATTTCCGGTCTCAAGTGGAAAATTCCGAATTTCCGTTGTGAGACAAATTTTAAGGATTTTACACTAATTATTTTCATTGTTCACAATAGTAGGTTTCAAAATCTACAAAATATTTTTAGAATTTTCTAAAATAAATTAAATATAAATTTTTATAATTTCCGGTCTTGAGTGGAAAATTCCGAATTTCTGAGGATTTTAAATTTCTTATAATAATGAAATCTAATAACAAAAAAAACAAATTTAAAAAAACTTATTTTTAAAATTTATTTTTTTTATTACTTTTATTTCGAAAAAATTGATTTTTGATTTTATTAAATTTTTTCGGAACATTTGCATTAATCGTTTTTATGACAGGTAAATCGAGGAGTGCCGGAGGGAATACCGATCATATTTCCTCTTCCGGATCGTTACTTAAATCGAAAATTAGATAAAGATCAATTTCGATCGTGCGCGTGTTGATTGTTCGTTGTTAAAAGACTCATTAAATCAAAAAACTCGATTCCTCAGATGATATCGACGAATTTGGACGGGACATTGGGACCGATTTTTTATAAAATGTCAGTTTATAAATTTTATTTTTTTTAATTTTTCTAATTTTTTAAATTTTATAATTTTCTAATTTTTTTAATTTTTCTAATTTTTAGATCTTTTTTAATTTTTTCTATTTTTTCTAATTTTTAGATTTTTAGACTTTTAGATTTTTACAATTTTTTTAATTTTCTAATTTTCTAATTTTTCTAATTTTTAGATTTTTATAATGTTAAAAAAATTTGTAAATATATATCTATGAAAAGATAAATTCAATTTTAATCGAAATTTTAATTTGAAAAAAAATCAAAGAACTCTTGAATGGAAAATTTTTTAAAATAATTTCAATTTTTAAAATAATTTTTATTTTTTAAATTAATCAAATTTTTTGAATAATTTTAAATTTCTTAAATAGTTTTTATTTTTTAAAGTAATTTTAATTTTTTAAAATAATTTTAATTTTTAAATAATTTTTAATTTTTTTTATAAATTTAATTTTTAAAATAATTTTAATTTTTTCTTTAAATATCAAACTACTGCCATCGGCAATTGTCTCTGATCGACTTTGAAAAATAATAATTTGCCGACCAAACTTTTTTGTTTATATAAAAGCTTCTTTGGCCGGAAGCCGCTGTCTTAATTTATTAAATATTATGAATTTGTTTACTTGAAGATATTACGGTCTAGCTCCAGAATTTTAAATTTTAAATTTTTGATTTAATTTTTCTCGCGAAACAACTTCAATTGTATTTTTCACTCTTGAAAAAGTTATTCTTGAGCCGCGCAAGCTGGAGTGGCGGTCCGTCCCCCAAAAGCATACAAAAAATCGGTCTTCGTAATCACTTAAATCTTGTTCATGTCAAGTACACTAATTCAAATGTTCTGAAAAATCATTCAGCTAATCAAAGTCTAAATTTTCCTATTTTTAAAAGCAGTTTTTCTGTTTTAAAAATTTCCAAATCCAAAAAGTTTGAAAAATTTCGAAATTGGTCTTTAAAATTCGAAACTTATCTTTGAAAATAAACTATAAAATTCTGAAGTTAAAGATAGTTTTCTAATTTCAGAGATGGATTTCTGATTTTGAAAGTTGTTTTCAGAATTTAAAAAATGAACTTCTGAAGTCAAAAATTATCTTCGAAAATAAATTATAAAATTTTGAATTTGAAAATTATTTTGGAAAATAAATTATAACATTCTGAATTTGAAGATAGTTTTCTAATTTCGGAGATGAACTTCTGAATTCAAAAATTATCTTCGAAAATAAAATATAGACTTCTGAATTTGAAGATAGTTTTCTAATTTCGAAGATGGACTTCTGAAGTCAAAAATAATTTTCGAAAATAAACTATAAAATTTTGAAGTTGAAGATAGTTTTCCAGTTTCGGAGATGGACTTCTAAATTTCGAAAGTGATTTTCAAAATCAGAATAAATTTCGAAGATTGGCTTCAGAATAAGAATATAGATTTTTGAAGTTGAAGATAATTTTAAAATTTTTAAAACTTCCGATTTCGAAGCTAGTTTTACCGTTTTGAAGACCTTTAAATTTTGAATTCAGATTTATCGTTTTTAAAATTTTCCAATATTGAAGTCAGTTTTTCTGTTTTGAATATTTCTCGATTCTGAAGCCAATTTTATCGTTTTTAAAATTTTCCAATTCTGAAGTCAGTTTTTCTGTTTTGATTATTTCTTAATTCTGAAGCCAGTTTTTATGTTTTAAAGACTTTTAAAATTTTGAAGTCAGATTTATCGTTTTAAAATTTTTTAATTCTGAAGTCAATTTTATCGTTTTGAATATTTTTCAATTCTGAAGTCAGTTTTATCTTTTTTAAAACTTGAATTCTGAAGTCAATTTTATCTGTTTTAAAGACTTAAAATTTTGAAATCAGACTTATTATTTTGAATATTTCTTAATTCTGAAGCCAGTTTTATCGTTTTTAAAACTTGAATTCTGAAGTCAGTTTTGTCATTTTGAAGACTTTTAAAAATTCGAACTTGATCTTCCGATTCTGAACCCAGTCCCCCAGCTCTAAATGTTTTTCCGGCTTGTTTATGTTCGTTTTGGGGTTTTCGAGATTTGCCGATCAGTCAATATTGTTTCTGAGAACCTCAACATTGCCAAACCTAGTCTGTCGGAAGATCAAAGAAGTTGGTTCAAAAACCTTTTTTTATTTTTTAACTGTCAAAAAACAAAACTAAGCCGCTTAATTTCTTAGTTAAATTTATTTTTAGTTTTATTCTGCCAGTGTAGGTGGCCATCAAATCAAAGAAATTTTAAATGACGAATTTCTATCATTTTAAAAAAATTTAAATTTAAAAAAATACAAATTTTGGATTTTTAAAAATCAGAAAATTAAAAAATAAATAAAAATTTAATTTTAAAAAAGTTTATCAATGAAAATTTTTATTTTTAAAAACAAAGAAATAAATTTTAAAAATAATAAAAAAATTTAATTTAATTTTAAAAAAAAATAAATTTTAGAAATAAGAACTTAATTTAAAATAAATTTTAGAAATAAGAACTTAATTTTAAAAAAAAATAAACTTTTAAAATTTTAATTTAATTAAAAAAAAGTAAATTTTTAAAATAAAAACTTAATTTAAAAAAAAGTAAATTTTTAAAATTTTAATTTAATTTTAAAAAAAAGTAAATTTTTAAAATTTTAATTTAATTTAAAAAAAAAGTAAATTTTTAAAATTTTAATTTAATTTTAAAAAAAAATAAATTTAAAAATATATATTTATATAAAATTCGAATTTTCAGGAAAAATAACTTTATTTTTGGGAAATTTGTCGACGAAGATACTATTTTTTAAAAATGTAAATTTAAATTTTGCAATATATTGATGCAAATCCGAGTTTCTAAAAATAACAATTTAAATTATAAAAGATGTTAATAAAAATCCAAATTTCTAAAATTTTTCGATAAATATTCAAATTTTCAAAAATCCTAAATTTTTCGAAATATTTTAATAAAAATTCAGATTTTTACTTTTCATATTTTCGATTTTATTTTTGAAGAAATATTCGAAATTTTTATTTTTCAATTTTTTATTTTTGAAGAAATTTAAGTTTTTATTTTTTTTATTTTTAAATTTTGGGGAAATTTTATTTTTTGAAGAATTTTATTTTTTATTTTTTTTTAATTTTGGAGAAAGTTAAGTTTTTGCTTTTTTTTAATTTAAGTTTTTATTTTTCATTTTTTTTTAATTTTGGAAAAATTTTATTTTTTATTTTTCATTTTTTTTTTAATTTTGGGGAAATTTAAGTTTTTATTTTTTGTTTTCTGAGGAATTTTAGTTTTTTATTTTTTGAAAAATTTGAATAATTTATGGAGATGGAAATCCAGATATTCTTGACCTGTGCCGGTCTGAATGGCCTAACTTTGTTGATCTTTTCTCCCCAGGCGGTCTGCTCTTGACAACCGAAAAATTGTAATCGAATGCTCCCGAGAACTCGATTGGCTGCATTTTTCGAGAGCTCTAAGGGTCTTGATTTGATTCGAGCCCGAGTTTTGCGCAAAGAAAAAAGAAAAATTTGACTCAATCCTACTGGAATCGACAAAATTCATCTTATTTCATACTGTATTTAAGAAATAAATTTTTTTTTTGAATTGTTTATGAGGATTCGATTGCAGATTTGGGGTACTTGTAACCGCGTACTCGAAGCCGCTCCTTTGCGCCCAGTTCCCGAAAATCGGTCGTTCATTTTCGAGAGCTAATCAACGCTAACATTCGGAAACTACACTTTTACCGATTTTTGGCACTTATAAACATTTATTTTAAGAAAAAAAATAAATAAAAACCAAAAAATAAAAATGGAAATAAAGATTTCGAAATTCTACAAATTTTTATAACTTGCACATTTCGCCAAAAATAAGGAAACTTGATTTTTAAATTTTTCATTGAAATTTTTTTGTAATTTTCACGTTTCGCCAAAAATGATAAAATTTAATTTTTTAAATTTTTAGGATTCAAAATTTTCTTTAAAAATTAATTTCTTAAAATTTTTCACATTTCGCCAAAAATCAGGAATTTTATTTTTAAATTTTTAGATTTTTAGATTTTTAAAAATCTTTAATTTTTAGAAATTTTTCTTTTTCTTTTAAAAATTACTTTTTTATTTTCACACTTTTCACATTTCGCTAAAAATGAAGAAATTGCATTTTTGAAATTCTTCCAAAACAGTTTAATTTCTATTATTTTTTAAAATATTTGTTCAATCTTCAATTACTGTAATTTCTTTATTTTTTAGATTTTCGAATTACTGTAAATTTTTAGAATAATTTTTAAAGGATTTTTTGAATTGCTGTAATTTTGGAATTTCTTAATTCTAAAATTTTTTGATTTTTCAAAATTTAAATTTTCGGATTATTTTTAATTTTAAAATTTTTTAAATTTAAAATTTCGAATTTTAAGATTTTTTAATTTTTTAAGTTTAAAATTTTCGATTTTTTAAAATTTTTTAAAGTTTAAATTTTTTGATTTTTTAATTTTTTAATTTTTTTAAGTTTAAATTCTTTGATTTTTTTGAATTTTAAGATTTTTTATTTCTGATTTTTTCTTAATTTCTGAATCCCTGTGATTTTTAAAACAATTTCTTTCATTTGTGAATTTCGGCCAAGTCGTAATGTTTTTAACAAGTGGATTTTCGAGTGGAATGAGATGAAATCGAGAGCTCTGTCGTCCAGATTGCAAACAAGCAGAAATGCAACCAATTGAATCATTTCGTTTTTGACTACGGTATCTAGATGTAATCTGTCTGAATTTAGAATTTTTGGTTTTTACGGACTGAAGCGGAAAATTTTGTTTTTTATTTTTGGAACCAAATGTGACAAGAATCCAATACTCCCGCCTCGGGCAATTTTATATAATGGCACTGAAGACGAATTCCCGACCAAAACTGCTTCTAGAAAAAGGGATACTGTAATCAAAAACGTTACCATAAAATTGGACTTTTTTAAAATAAAATTTTTTTAAATAAAATTTTTTTTAAATTAAAAAATTTAAATTTTGATTATTGAAGTTTTTAGGGTCTTACGGTAGCTCAGAATAGAAGATTCTGAAGTCGTTGAAGATCTTGGAAAAATTTTTAATTTTAGAGAAATTCGAAGGTGCTTCTGAAACCTTCTAAAATTTCGAATTCTTAAAGAATTTCAAAGATGCTTCTGAAACCTAGAATCTTTAGGAACATCTGAAATCTAGAGTTTTTAAGAACTTCTGAATCCTTCTAGGATCTTTAGGAACTTCTGAAATCTAGAATCCTTAGGAACTTCTGAATCCTTCTAGAATCCTTAGGAATTTCTGAAATCTAGAATCTTTAGGAACTTCTGAAATCTAGAATTCTTAGGAACTTCTGAAATCTAGAATCTTTAGGAACTTCTGAATCCTTCTAGAATCCTTAGGAACTTCTGAAATCTAGAATCTTTAAAAACTTCTGAAACCTTCTAGGATCTTTAAACTTTTTAGAATTCTCCAGAATCCATTAAAACTTAAAAATCATTTTTATTTTAGAATTATTTTTTAATTTTCATTTCTACAGTATCAAAATTATGTTGTTGACCTTAGAAACCTAATAATTCCCAATTTTCCCATGTTTGAGAAAATGGGATCAAAGAAATCCAAATTTGGCAATTGTTTTGATGTTTTTCTTTGAAAAGATTAAATCTTTCATCCCGATCTCGATCTTTTGCCTCCGAGAATGGGAAAGGCACGATTTTTTATTTCAATTTTTTATTTTCTTTGATTTTCTCGCGAATATAATTTTCAATTTTTAAATTTATTGGACAATTGACAGTTGGATTTTTCGAATCTCTCTGTTGCCCCTCATCTGGATCAAATTTCGCTCGCAAAACTCAAAACTGATCGAAGAGAAAACTTTCGTCGTGATTCAAAAAGAAACCACTCGTTATAAATTTATTCCTTTTACGGTATTTCTTTGGTTTCGAAATTTGAAAAAACGAAACTTTTAGGTTAGTAAAAAATGTAAATTTTCATTATTATTTGTAACTTTCGTAGTAAATGCCAAATATTTATGAAAAATGTAACAATTTTGACACATTTCGCAATTGCGAAGAAGCCAAAAGTTACGCTTTTCTGAGTGTACGGTATTAATCAAGATTTACTCCTCTACTTTAAAAAACTGAATATTGTTATTATATGAAAAAAACGAAACTTTTGGGTCAGTAAAAAAAGTAAATTTTCATTATTATTTGTAACTTTCGTAGTAAATGTCAAATATTTATGAAAAATGTAACAATTTTGTCGCATTTCGCAATTGCGAAGAAGCCAAAAGTTACGCTTTTCTGGGTGTACGGTATTAATCAAGATTTAGTCTTCTACTTTAAAAAACTGAATATTGTTATTATATGAAAAAAACGAAACTTTTGGGTCAGTGAAAAAAGTAAATTTTCATTATTATTTGTAACTTTCGTAGTAAATTTTCAATATTTATGAAAAATGTGACTATTTTGTTACATTTTTGACACATTTCGTAATTATGAAAAAGCCAAAAGTTACGCTTTTCTGGGTGAACTTAATGCAACTATATATTGAATTTAATATATTTTATAATCAGAATCGGTTTAATGTATCGATATCACATACAAAAAGGATACATTAAAATGGTTCTGATGTATCAGATACATTATATTCAATGCATTAATACATTAATATCGGTCAGTTGCATTTAATATATTCGATATATCTAATATAATATATTCAATATATTCGATATATCTAATATATTCAATATATCTAATATAATATATCTAATATATTCAATATATCTGATATATTCAATATATCTAATATAATATATCTGATACATTAGGACCGTTTTAATGTATCTTTTTTGTATATTCTATGAGATTTTCCAAAGTTTCATAAGCTTCAAAAAACCTCTCCAATGTTGTATAAGACACATAAAATCCTTCAATATTTCGTAACTTTTCATTGGATTCTGACTCCATAAGACTTTGAATAGTTCAAAAATCCTCCTCTATATTCTAACGTGTTCTGAAAATCCGTTCAAATTCTAAAAAACTTCGAGAATTTCTATAAAGTTTTCAAAAATTTCAAAATTTACAACTAGGTTCTAAAAATTTCCATAAAATCTTGGAGTTTTAAAATTTTTCAGAATCTTCGATAAAATTCTTCAAGATTTCGGAAATTTTAAAGAAATTCTAAAAGTTTTTAAAGTTATTTTATAAAATTTCAAATAGCTTCCAATAAGTTCTAAAAACTTCCAGAATTTTCGATAAAATTCTTCAAGAATCTAAAAATTTTGAAGAATTTCTAAAAATTCCTAAGTTTTTATAAAATTTGAAATAGCTCTCAGTAAGTTCTAAAAACCTCAATATGATTTTAATCTAGTACATGTAGTTATGAAATATGGCTGTTTGATGTTCCTTGCCAGTTGTTCCAAAAATTATTTCGGCCTGGCAAAAGTCTCATCAAATTAGCCTGATTTTAATCAACCAAATGGCAATCATTTACGCAAAAAACGAACGACTGCAGTTTTTGATTTTCCGAGTCCGGATCTGATTGACTGATTGTCCTCCGTTCATCCTCTCAGTGGACCTTTGTCGAAAACAAAATCTTTGATGAATTGCAAATTCAACCCTTTTAATCTGCTCAATCTAATCACGTTCATGTCGAGATCGATGTAGCATATTCAGTCTCCACATGAAAGTTTTGAAGTTACTTCTCGGTCTCTACACGAAAGTTTTAAAATTACTTCTCGGTCTTCACACGAAAAGTTTTGAAGTTACTTCTCAGTCTCTACACGAAAGTTTTGAAGTTACTTCTCGGTCTTCACACGAAAGTTTTAAAGTTACCTCTCAGTCTTTACACGAAAGTTTTAAAATTATCTCGGTCTCCACACGAAAGTTTTGAAGTTACTTCTCGGTCTTCACACGAAAGTTTTAAAGTTACCTCTCAGTCTTTACACGAAAGTTTTAAAATTATCTCGGTCTTCACACGAAAAGTTTTAAAATTACTTCTCGGTCTCTACACGAAAGTTTTAAAATTATCTCGGTCTTCACACGAAAGTTTTAAAATTACCTCTCAGTCTCCACACGAAAACCTATCTTTGGGCCTTCACACGAGAACTTTCATTTTGGTTTTTGTATGAAAAATTATCTTTCAATCCGTACGCGAAAAACTATCATTCAGTTTTAATACGAAAAATCAAAAAACTATCACTCGGTCTTAACACGAAAAATATCTTTTTGGTTCTGTCGCGAATTTTTTTCTTTTAATTTTTCCGGTTTTTAAGAGCAATTTTTTAAAAATTTTCTGACTCTTGAAGCGAGTTTTTCGTTGAATTTTTGAGTTTTTACTGGAAACTTCGTTTTTGTGAAATACTTTGGTTTTTGGAACTGATTCGTTTTTAAAAATTTATGTTTTTTCAAAATAAAAGTTTCTTCATATACTATAACAAATCCATTTTTTGAATTTTCACAATTCTCGAAGCGAATTTTAGAATTTTTTTATTTTTAAAAATAAATTTGTAATTTTTTGTTTTTTTTATTTTTTAATTTTTTTGGAACAAATTTCGAATTTTAGAATTTTTATTATTTTTAAAAACAAATTTTTGTTTTTTTATTTTTTTACTTTTTAGAACAAATTTTGAATTTTAGAATTTTTATTATTTTTAAAAACAAATTTGTAATTTTTTGTTTTTTTTTATTTTCTTATTTTTTAGAACAAATTTCGAATTTTTATTATTTTTAAAAACAAATTTTTAATTTTTTAATTTTTTTGGAACAAATTTCGAATTTTAGAATTTTTTTATTTTTGAAAACAAATCTGTAATTTTTGATTTTGCCTTTTTTAAAACGAATTTTTTAATGATATATCTTAAAACGAAAATCTTAAAGTTGATTTTTAAAATTTTTTATCCCCAATAGCAATCAATTTCTTTTTTATTACGTCGTATGTCCTCGGATAATGTCTAATCCATCCATCATCTGAGTTATTTTTCAAATTCATTTTTTCCTAAAAATCAAAAAAAAAATTTTTGTTAAAAATTAAGAAATTTTTTTTCTTAAAAATTAAGAAATTTTTTCTCTTAAAAATCAAAAAAAATTTTTTTTGTTAAAAATCAAAAAATTTTTTTCGATCGAAAGTTGATGACAACCGAGTCAAGTCACCGGTTTGCCGTCCAGGGTTTTCTTCATTTGATTGATATTAATAACTTTTGCTTTAAAAATGATGGAATTTGATCCGAAGAGTCTTCATAATCTTTTTCTTACGGACTAATGACAACTTTGTCGTATTTTTTATCGGACATGCTAGAATTGCACATTTTTTGAGGATTAAAAAAGTTTTACTTTATCCTTTTGACAATTGCCAGAGGCTTGATGAAAATTGATCTTTTTTAAATATTTCATCATTACTGTAGTTATTATTTTTCATATTTTCCAAAAAAAGATTTTTCAAAATTTTTAATAACGAAAAATATTTAATTTTTACAGTAATATCTGATCTCAGATTTTAAAAATTAAATTAAAAAAATTAATTTTTCTAAATTTAAATTTTTAGATAAAATTGTTTATTTTTATGAAATCTCGATTAAGATAGCTATCAATTTTTGCGGTAATATCTGTAATCTCAATGTATCTAAAAATTTATTTATTCAAATAATTTTTATCTGAAAAATTAGATTTAAAAAATTATTTTTATGAAATCTCGATTAAGATAGTTGTTAATTTATGAAATCTAGATTAAGATAGGTATCAATTTTTGCAGTAATTTCTGTAATCTCAATGTATCTAAAAATTTATTTTTTTTAAAATCTAATTTTTGAGATAAAAATTGTTTATTTTTATGAAATCTCGATTAAGATAGGTATCAATTTTTGCGGTAATTTCTGTAAGCTGAGTTGATCCAGAGATTGACCTCATGTAATCCGAACGGCCGTTTATCCACTTGTCGGAGGTGCGAGTCGATTCGGCTTGGAGGGACCCCCGCCGTGATTGGACCCCTTTCCCATCCCCAGGAGGTGAAAAAGATCTCAATTAATTAAGACCCATATTGAGTGTCATTCCAACTTTTTAAAAATGTTCGACATTCTACCGTATACCACTCGAAACATCCCAATTTAGTCAATTAGTATCTGTTTTCGAAGCTGCGAAAGAATATTGTCATGTGTGGTAATATTAAGTGAGCCATGAGTGGCTTCTTCGAGTGACTTTTCAATGTCGGACCAATTATTAGTCGAGCCAAATGCGCCAAAACAATGCCACAGCTTTGATGAAGTCCGGCTTTTGTTCCCGGCAAATGGGATCCTCGGCAACCGACTCTAAAAAGAATCCAGCTTGTTTCCAAATTGTCTTCCCTTAAAAAGACCCAATAATAATAACTTTCCCAAATTTCATTACCGTATTCCTAGGGAAATTTAAATTTAGTAAAATGTCATGCAAAGTCCCAAAATATCCCAAATTCGGTTGGAAGTTTTAAATTTTCAGGATGTTGGAAAATTTTCGAAACATTCTAAAATTCAAAAAAAAAACTTGAAAAATTCAAAAATCTCAGTTTTTGGAAGATTCTGAAATTTCAGAAAATTTTAGAATTGTTTGAAATTTAAAATTCGGTTGGAAGTTTTAAATTTTCAGGATGTTGGAAAATTTTTGGAAGATTCTAAAATTCAAAAATCTCAGTTTTTGGAAGATTCTGGAATTCTTCAAAAATTTTAAAAATTAAAAAATCTCGGTTTTTAAAAGATTCTGAAATTTTAGAAAATTTAAAAATTCGGTTAAAAGTTTTAAATTTTTAAAATGTTTAAAAATTCTAGAATTCTGAAAAATTTTTGAAAAATTCTGAAATTTTAGAAAATTTTTTAGAGAATTCTGAAATTTAAAAAATTTCTAAAAATTAAAAATTTTCTAAAAATTGTGGAATTTTAATTTTTTTTTAAATAATTTTCTTCAATTTTGTATATTTTTGAAAAAATTTAAATTTCATTACCGTAACTGAGAAAAATTTAAATTTATTCAGTTTCGAAATAATCTGGACCATTGTCTGAGAAAATTTCAAATTTTATTTTTCGTAAAAAGTGGAACTGAAAAATTCATTACTTTTTAAGAATGACAGTAATTGATGGTTCTCAATTTCAATTGGTTGTTGTATTTACATCGAGGGATTGGCTTGTTGAGTTTTTCGTTGATCGCATTTACGATTATTGCAAACAATTTTCGAGTGCGCGAAATCAACGAAACTCCTCAAAACGGACCCCCAGATTTAATTCGGAGGCGGGACCGTATTTGGGAGCAATTTTCGAATAATTTGTTCTTCGAAGAGTCTTCTTTGTCCATTCCATCGAAATCGGTCCTCCTACGGTAGTTTTATCCAAGTGAATAAAGCTGTCTCGTTACAGTGGAATTTTATAATTACGGTATTTAAATAAAATTATAAAAATCTCAAAATTCATAAATTTCAATTTTTATTATTTTTTAAAATTCACAAATTTCTCTAAATTTATTAATTTTTTAAATTCATAAATTCCAATTTTTACTACTTTTTTTAAAATTCACAAATTTCTGTAAATTTACTACTTTTTAAAATTCACAAATTTCAATTTTTATTTTTTTTTAAAATTCACAAAATTCATAAATTCCAATTTTTACTACTTTTTTTAAAATTCACAAAATTCTGTAAATTTATTAATTTTTTAAATTCACAAATTTCTGCAAATTTACTACTTTTTAAAATTCACAAATTTCTCTAAATTTATTAACTTTTTAAATTCACAAAATTCATAAGTTTTAATTTTTACTATTTTTTAAATTCACAAATTCCAATTTTTACTACTTTTTTAAATTCACAAAATTCCATAATTTTCTCTAAATTTATTAATTTAAAAAAAATTTTAAGTTTTCTTATTTTTTTATTTTTTTCTAAATTTTTAAAATTCTTTTTAAAGTTTTTATTTTTTTTTAAATTTTTAGAGTTTTTATTTTTGATAGTATTATTATTTCTAAAAACTTTGAATTTCCCAAAGGCATTAAGATATTCTTCAGTAAGCTCCGACTCCGCCCAATTTTAAAAAGTCGATTAGCGAATGAATAATGCCATGAAAGGAATAAGACAGATGGAGAGCCAATCCAGGACCCCCTGAGGCGGAGCATGCGCGGAATCCAAACAAAGAAAAAATTGGACAGTTATTCCGACTTTATTTCTCATTTGGACATGTCGTTTTGGAATTTATATTTTTGGCATTTCGGGTCTCGAAATGATTAATGACGTGGAATTAAGGAACGCCGAGATTCGACTTTTTTCAATAAACAGAATCTTGAAATTCGGCGGAAACTTCTGAAACCGAAAGTTTCCAATGTCTCTGGAAATTCGCGATGGGACAAATTCTGAGCAAAATGGAGTTTTTCATGTTTATCGTACACGAAAAAAACGAAACTTTTGGGTCAGTAAAAAAAGTAAATTTTCATTATTATTTGTAATTTTCGTAGTAAATTTCAAATATTTATGAAAAATGTGACTATTTTGTTACATTTTTGACACATTTCGTAATTATGAAAAAGCCAAAAGTTACGCTTTTCTGGGTGTACGGTATTAATCAAGATTTACTCCTTTATGTAAAAAAACTGAATATTGTTATTATATGAAAAAAACGAAACTTTTGGGTCAGTAAAAAAAGTAAATTTTCATTATTATTTGTAACTTTCGTAGTAAATTTTCAATATCCATGAAAAATGTGACTATTTTGTTGCATTTTTGACACATTTCGTAATTATGAAAAAGCCAAAAGTTACGCTTTTCTGGGTGTACGGTATTAATCAAGATTTAGTCTTCTACTTTAAAAAACTGAATATTGTTATTATATGAAAAAAACGAAACTTTTGGGTCAGTGAAAAAAGTAAATTTTCATTATTATTTGTAACTTTCGTAGTAAATGTCAAATATCCATGAAAAATGTGACTATTTTGTTGCATTTTTGACACATTTTGCAACTATTACCAGACCAAAAGTTACGTTTTTTAATGATAAAGAAGTTATAAAAATTGCAGAATGTCGTGGAGATTTCTTGAATTTTAAGGAAGATATTGAAGGTTATTATAATCTTTGGAAATCTTCTGAAGTTTTCCAGAATTTTCTGACTTTCTGAAACCTAGAATCCTGGGGAACTTTCTGAAGTTTTAAAATCTCAAAGAATTTGAACTTTTTCAAGTTTTTTTAAAACTTTCTGAAACCTAGAATCTTTAAAACTTTTTGAAACTTTCCAGAATCTTTGAACTTTTTTAAGATCTTCCAGGATCTTCTGAAATCCTCTAGAATTTTCTGAAACTTTCCAGAATTTTTGAACTTTTTTAAGATCTTCTAGGATCTTCTGAAATCCTCTAGAATTTTCTGAAGCCTTTCAGAATCTTTTAAAATCTTCAAAATCTCGTAGTATTTAATGCGAAGAACAGAAAATTTTTCAGAATCCAGTAGGAATTCCACAAGTTTCAAATCCTGAAATTTCCACTTTTCAACAAGTTTTTAAAAAATTCTAATTTTAGAACTTTCTAAAAAATTCAAAAAATCCGCGTCGAAAAATTTACTTTTTTATTTTTTTACAGTAATTAAGAATTTCGAAAATTCGTGTCGAGAAGATTTTGTAAAAAAAACTTTCTACAATAATGTAATTAGAAACTTTAAAAATTCGTGTCGAGAGAATTTCGCAATAACATTTTTTAAATTTTCGAAAAAAAAAAAATAATTTTTTATTTTTTTTGAAATTTTTGAAAAAAAGTTATTTTTTATTTTTTTTTTAATTTTTGAAAAAAAAAATTATTTTTTATTTTCGAAAAAAATTTTATTTTTGAAAAAATATGATTTTTAATTTCGAAAAAGTATGATTTTTATTTTTCAGCTTTTTTGATCTCTGGCAAAAGTTCACTGGAGGAAATTGATGGTGGAACAGAACACTATGCCAACGATGACCTCTCCGGGAATCAAAAGTTTGGACGAAAGCGACCTCAGCAGTGCTTCTGAACAGCTTCTGGCTAATTTGACTAATTTTAACGGAAAATCAGAAAATTCAGACAACGAAGATCCTTCATCTCCAGATAACGCCGATTCTGGAGTCTCGACAAGAATGGAAAATATGCTCGATCCGAAGATGCTCCAGAAATTTTTCGGAAGTAAGTTTATTTCGAAAATTTTTCTGGATGAAATCTGAGATGAGCAATTGGTCGATTGCGGTGATTGACAAGGCAAAAATACGAAATTCACAATTGTTGTTCTTCGATTTTTTGCAATATTAGAAAATTTTGAAATTATTTAAAAATTAATTTTTATTTTTTTTAATTTTCAAAATTCGATTGAAATTATTTAAAAATTAATTTTTATTTTTTTTTTAATTTTCAAAATTTTGAAATTATTTAAAAATTAATTTTTATTTTTTTTTAATTTTCAAAATTCGATTGAAATTTTGGAGGACTTTTTAGAAATTTTTGGAATTTTTGAATTAAAACGAAAATTTCGAAAATTTAAAATAATTTATTTTTTTTTAATTTTTAAAGTTTTCTAAAATCTTAGAACCACTTTTAGGATTTTCGAAAACTTTTTAGAATATTCTAGAAGTTTTTGAAGTCTTCCAAAACGATAAAGAAACTTCTGAAGGCTTTTAGAATCCTGCAGAAAGTTGAAAACTTGAGGATTTAGTATAAGCTTCTGGAGTATTCCGAAATTTTCTAAAGCCTTTTAGAATCTTCTGGGGTTTTTTGGAGTCTTTCGAAATCTCCTAGAATCTTCTGGGATTTTCTAGAGTCTACTGAAATCTCTTGAAGTCTTCTGAAGTCTTCTGAAATCTTCTGGGGTTTTCTGAAGTCTACTGAAATCTCTTGAAGTCTTCTGAAGTCTTCTGAAGTCTTCTGAAGTCTTCTGAAATCTTCTAGAATTTTCTGAAATCTTCCAGAATTTTCTATAATCTTCCAAAATCTTTCGAAATCTCCTAGAATCTTCAATAATTCCCTGAAATCTGCTGGAAACTTTTCGAATACCCTATAACCCAAGTCAAACTTCTTAAAATTTCAAAAATTCTACAGAAACTTTGAAAACTATAAAATTCCCCAGAATCCTAATAAAAATTTTCGAAATTTCAAATTTATCAAAAAATTTCTGAATTTTTATTTTTTTTTTTGCAGATTTCCCGTTCAGACCTTCTCTTCAAATGAATAATCCGTTTTTTGCGGCTTTTCAACAACAACAATTAATGAATTTAAATGGAGTTTTCGGGGCGGGAACCTCCAATCCTGGCTCCAGCAGACAGACGCCCGAAAGGAACGAAGAAGACGAAGATTTGGAAAATCTGAATGGAGCAGAACCCGAAGATCTCAGTTTAGGCAGACTCGGAAAAGACAAAAAAAACAGCGATGAAGATTCTGGATCCATGGCTAACTCTAGTTATACTTTCGAGGAGCAGTTCAAACAGGTAAGTAACGAGTTACGTAATCCACAAACATCATTGAAAAAAATTACACAAATTTTTTAAATTTCTACAACGAAAAAAACGCGATTTTTAATAGAACATTTCGCCAAGAAATTAAAAAACTTTTTTGGCATTAGTTACATTTCGCCAAGAAGTTCGAAAATTTTTTTGGCATTAGTTACATTTCGCCAAGAAATTAAAAAACTTTCTTGGCATTAGTTACATTTCGCCAAGAAGTTCGAAAATTTTTTTGGCATTAGTTACATTTTGCCAAAAAAATTAAAAAACTTTCTTGGTATTGGTCACACTTTGCTACAACTTCAAAAATCTCAAAAAACTTCATTTAGCGTTGGTTACACTTTGCCAGAAATCTTAAACACCTTTTTTGGCGCTTGTCATATTTCGCCAAAATTTGAAATACCTTCTTTGGCGTCCATCTCATTTCGCCAAAACCCCATTTGGTGTTTATTACATTTGGTCAAAAGACGTTTTTACGATCTTTAGCTAATTTTGAGCCTTTTGTCCTCGATTATTCAAAACCGGGTATACAACCCCATTGAGTCCCATTCTCCCGATGACCACCGTAAAGCGTAAAGATAATAAAAAATTGAAGAAATATTTGCCAAGTTTTTGTTTCGAGAACAAAGCAGAAAAATCAAGTTGTAAATCACACGAAGATGTTTGACAATGAGGACTCGTCCTGCGCGACAAAATTGTTTCGAAAAAGTCAAATCGAGGATTTCTTTGTGGAGATTACGGTAAATGAGGGATCGTAAGAAATCTTTGACAATCGGGTGATGAAGTAATTAGGGTTTATGTTTTTCTTTTTTGAGAATCTTATTGGATTTATTTTCAGGGAAAAATTAAAAAATATATAGTATCCTAAAAAGTTAAAAATCTTCAAACCGTTCTAATTCATTAAACATAAAATGGATTTAGATAATTATTTTTTAAACAAATTTAGGTAACTTTGGAAATTGTTAAAAATTAAAAAATACTCAAAATTAAAAATTATTTTTAAAAAAATGAAAGAGGATTTTTTTATTTTTTCAAACATGACTAAAAAAGTCAAAAAAATTTCAGAACAGAACGCCAAAAATCAAGTTTGATTTTTTTCAAAAAGTTAAAAATTTTTAAATCTTAAATTTTCTCACAAAAATTACTTTTAATTTTTTTTATTTTTAAATTATTTAAATTTTGAAATTTATGCATTATTTTATGAATTAGAAAAAGTTAAAATTTAAATTTTTTCGGAACATTATTAAAATCGAATTGCGTAATTGGGTGTTTGAAAAATGTCTTCTGTGAAAAAATCAGAGCCAATTTTCCGTCAAAATGACTGTCACGATCCAGAGCGGCACTCTAATTGGAAGACCATTTTCGGTTCAATTACAAACAATCCTGACAGATCATTCGTCAATTTTTGGCGCACTGGAACCCCTCCAGAATCCGATGAAACCTTTTGAAATCATCTGAAATCAAGGGTTCTGGAAATTAAAATTCAGAAAATTAAAAAAATTATTTTTAAATTAAAAAAAAAAAGATTATTTTTAAATTTAAAAAAATGATTATTTATAAATTTAAAAAAAATGATTATTTTTAAAATGAAAAAAATTATTTATAAAATTTTAAGAAAATTATTATTTTTAAAACAAAAAAATTATTTATAAAATTTTAAGAAAATTATTATTTTTAAAATAAAAAAAATTATTTATAAAATTTTAAGAAAATTATTATTTTTAAAACAAAAAAATTATTTATAAATTTAAAAAAAAAATTATTTTTAAAATAAAAAAATTATTTTTTAATCTTCCAAAAAAATGTGAAAATTGCGATTGGCATTTGTTCAGTTTTCGCCAAAAAAACGAATTTAGTAATATTTGTATTTTTCTAAAATTTATTTTTTTTTAATTTTTAAAAATCCTTTTTGAAACAATTTTGAAAAAAATTTAATTTTTGAATGAAATTTAAAATTGAAAAATTTTCGTTAAAATTATTTTAGAAAAATTTCAATTTTGATTTTTAATTATTTTTATTTCGAAATTAATTTAAATTTTTTCAGCTTTATGAAGTCAACGATGACCCTAACAGGAAGGCTTGGCTCGATGACTGGTTCAGTTTTATGAATAAAATCGGTAAGTTTGGCTTGTATTGTCCTCGATGAAGGAAACGGTAACTAGCCAATCAGAATCAGGGATTTTCGAAAAGAATAATTTTGTTTACATTACGGATTTTTCGGCGAGATTGAGCGCGAAAAGACGTAAAATTAGGATTTACTAAATTTCAAAAGAATTACAGTACTTTGATTCAGACAATTAAGATCTATTAGGTTCTTAAAACCTGCAGTACTTCGATTTAAACAAGATCTACTAAATTCAAAAAATTACAGTAGTTTAATCTAGACAATCAAGATCTATTAAGTTCTTAAAAATTACAGTAATTTGGTTGAGATAATTAAGATTTAGTAAATTTCCGAAAATTACAGTAATTTAGTTGAGGTAATTAGGATTTGCTAAATTCTCAAAAATTACAGTAATTTAATCCAGAGAATTAAGATTTAATAAATTTTTAGAAATTACAGTAATTTGGTTTAAATAATTAAGATTTAGTAAATTTCCAAAAATTACAGTAATTTAATTTGAATAATTAAGATTTAGTAAATTTCCAAAAACTACAGTAATTTAATTTAAATAATTAAAATCTATTAAGTTTTTAAAAACTACAGTAATTTAGTTGAAATAATTGAAATCTATCAAGTTTTTGAAAATTATAGTAATTTAGTTAAAATAATTAAAATCTATCAAGTTTTTAGAAACTACAGTAATTTAGTTAAAATAATTGAAATCTATCAAGTTTTTGAAAATTACAGTAATTTAATTTAGGCAAGCCTGTGACCCGGATTCCGATCATGGCTAAGCAAGTTTTGGATCTTTATGAATTGTATCACTTGGTGATCAAACATGGCGGATTAGTCGAGATAATTAACAAGAAACTTTGGCGTGAAATTACGAAAGGATTGAATCTTCCGGCTTCTATCACATCTGCTGCTTTTACTTTGAGGACTCAATATCAGAAATATCTTTATGATTACGAATGTGACAGAATGAACCTCTCGACTCCGGCCGATCTGACTGCCGCGATAGAAGCCAACAAACGGGAAGGCAGGAGGAATCCTGGCCCCATGATGGGCAACACCAGTCTTTCTAGTGGGCTAGGCAACGGTCTCATGATGAACGGCAACCCCGGCCCTGGGGGTCACGGGTTCCCCGGCTGGGGCATGCCCTTTTTCGGAAAATTTGGAAATCCTTTCGGATTCAAAAATGGTCAGTATTCTGTAGTTGTATTTTTCATTAATTATTCATTTTGAAGACGACGAAAATCCTCTTGCAAGTTTGACGAATAATCAGCAAGTCCTGGCAGCAGCTGCAGCCGCCAGCATGGAGCCCCAGAAGCAGTTTGAACTTTTCCAAAGGTAAGCAGAGGTAGGGGCAAAGGGGGTATTATAAGGTAGAGGACAAAGAGAGTACGTTAAGATAGGGACAAAAGAGATGCTTTAGAGTTCGGAGAAGAGGGGGTACCTTGGGGTCCGAGACAAAGGGGGTACTTTAAGGTTCGGAGAAAAGGGAGTACCTTAGAATTGGGACAAAGAGGGTACTTTAGGGTTTGGAGCAAAGGGGGTACCTTAGAATTGGGACAAAGAGGGTACTTCAGAGTTCGGAGCAAAGAGGGTACTTTAGAATCTGAAGCAAAGAGGGTTTTCGGGACGTGGAAAATAACTCTCCATGATAACAGGAAAATTAATTGTTAAAATTAAGAAGATTAAAAATGAAAAAAGTTCATTAATGAAGATATTTTATAATTTAGAAGTTTTTTAAAATTGGAAAAACCAACTTTATCATTGAAATTAAGAAAATTTAAAACATAAAACAGGAACTTTTTTCGATTATGGAAAGTAATTTTATTTCAATGTTTTTTGAAAGTAAATTACAGTACTCAATAATATGTAAAAAATTAAAATATTCAAAAATTTACAAATTTACAAAAAGTTACAGTATTTAGAAATTTATGGAAATAAATTACAGTAATCGATGACTTGTGAGAAAATAGAAAAATTCAAAATATTTAAAAAAGTAAATTACGGTAATCGATGACTTATAAATTAAAAATATTTAAAAAAATAAATTACGGTAATCGATGACTTATAAATAAATTTAAAATATTTAAGAAAATAAATTACGGTAATCGATGACTTATGAGAAAATTTAAAATATTTAAAAAAATAAATTACGGTAATCGATGATTTATAAGTAAATTTTAGAGCGACGGCGGAAGCGGCTTCTCGACACTTGTCTCAATCTCAGTCTGGTCGAAGTTCGGCATCCTCTATAGACTCGAACAAGAACAATACAGGCAAGTTAATCCTTCCTTAATCCTGATCTGATTGTGCTTTATTAGGAGTGAAACGGCCCCGACCCCTGGACAGCTCCTCATCTGGCCCGACTTCGGCGAAGAAAAGTTGTTCTTCGACAAATATGAAATTAATTACGAAAGATAATCAAATGTTTGTTTCTATGGAAGTCAACGGATCGACGTATCAAGGAATCCTTTTTGCTGTCGATCCAGCTAAAACGGATAATCAGGATTTTTCCGATGGCATGAACGCTCTTTCGGCTTTGTTCGGAGGAGATCTGTCTTCAAGCGAGTGATCTGAGGATATTTATTATCATCTGGGACTTCCGGTCTGCTTATAAAGAATGAATTTAAGAAATTTGATTTTTTAAAATAAGTTATACATCATTTTGAAATTCTTAAAAAAATCCAGAATTTTTTTTAATGAAACTTTTAAAAAAAATTAAATTCTGAATACTTATGAAACTTTTAAAAATAAAAAAATTAAATAAATTTATGAAATTTAAAATAATATTTAAAAAATTTTTAATATTTTAAATTTCACAAATTTATTCAATTTTTTATTTTAGAAAGTTTTATAAAAAAATAAAAATTCTGAATACTTATGAAACTTTTTAAAATAAAAAAATTTAATAAATTTATGAAATTTAAAATTTTTTAAATATTATTTTAAATTTCACAAATTTATTCAATTTTTTTATTTTAAGAAGTTTTATAAAAAAATTAAAATTCTGAATACTTGTGAAATTTTTTAAAATAAAAAATTTAATAAATTTATGAAATTTAAAATAATATTTAAAAAATTTTTAATATTTTAAATTTCACAAATTTATTCAATTTTTTTATTTTAAGAAGTTTCATAAAAAAATAAAAATTCTGGATTTTTTTAAGATATTCAAAATGATGTATAATTTATTTTAAAAAATCAGATTTTTTAATTTCGTTTTTTTGTTAGTTGAAGCTTCCGTGTCTAATGATTCACTCTTTCCAAAAATGGTAAAGCACAAATTTGGATTTTTCTCTTTGATCTGGAATGTCAATGACAAGTTTTTATAAAATCAATAAAAGTTGAAAAATGTGCTTTTCTTACAATCACAAAAAATTTGTATTTTTAAATATTCAAAAATAATTTTTAGTGCTGTTCGAGAAAAAATTGGAAAACTTAAAGAATAAATATCATTTAAAAAATTTGTTGGATTACATTCAGCCAAAGCTTCGGTAGTACAATGGTAGTATACGTAATAGTAAAGTTACGAGGTTCAGGTTCGATTCCCGACCGAAGACTGCAGATCCAAGCCTTGCCAGCCGCAATCTGACTACAAACGGCTAAGACGCACTCATCAAAGAAAGAAGCGAGGTCAGAAGAAGGACCGAAAAGATGATTTTAGTAAAGGGAAGAATTTCTTGAAGCTGATCCTAGTAAGAGAAGAATTTCTTAAAGATGATTCTAGTAAGAGAAGAATTCCCTGAAGATGATCCTAGTAAGAGAAGAATTTCTCTGAAGCTGATCCTAGTAAGAGAAGAATTTCTTAAAGATGATCCTAGTAAGAGAAGAATTCCCTGAAGATGATCCTAGTAAGAGAAGAATTCCCTGAAGATGATCCTAGTAAGAGAAGATTTCCCTGAAGATAATCAGAAAAGTTGAGATGCGCGAACGCAAGCGAACAATAGAGGAGTCCAAGCTTGAGTAGGTACCTTATATCCAAGTTCGATTGCATAAATTTCCGGGACAGAAACGTCACATAACCGGACATAACTACGTCCGTTTTTCTCGAAATTTCGAACATTTATTTTCATTTTTGAATGATTTTTGTCTAGTTTCCAATTCTTAATTTTACTGTTTATATTTCTTTGACTCTATAAAGTGATGAAAATTAACATCATATATATATATAAAATCAACGTTTTTTCCGTTTAAAACAAAAATCACAAAAAAGTTTAACGCACGAGAGTTGAAACAATCATTACTGCTCAGAGTTTTCCAACGTAATTGAATTCATAAATTATAATAATTTTTAAATTTAATTAATGTAGAAAATTACCAGATTTCCCGCTTTAATCGAACAAAAGTCATTCTAGAAGTGTCCATTTGGAAGGTCCCGGAACGAAATTTCGCGTTTTTGACTGAAAACCGCGCTTCGATTTCTTCATAACCATCTTCGTTTATTTTTTTCCGTTTTCTTTTTTGAAATTATTTTATTTGGTATCTTTTTTCAGGAAGATATCTGCAATGTCCGGAAGTCCAGAAGTCGAGAAAAACGGTAAGAGCCGCAGCAGATCCCGTTCTCCCTACAAAAACCGGAGGTAGGTCCCTATTGATTTCACTTTGTATTTTTATATGAATTCTCCGTTTCCAGAGAACGTAGTCGCAGTAAAGATGGTGATCGTCCTAGAGACAGAGATGGGCGTCGACGTGACAGATCCAGAGACAAAAGTCGTGAACGGTCGGCCGAACGTGAGAATCGACGACGAGAAGAAAAACCGAAGAAAAAATTCAAGTACTGGGACATAGCTCCAGCCGGATATGAGCACATGAGTCCTCGAGAATACAAGGAGCTTCAGGCATCTGGACAGATTCCTCGAGCTACTATCCAGTCTTCTGTGCCCGTTGTCGGACCTTCCGTAACTTGTCAATCTCGTCGTTTGTATGTCGGAAACATTCCTTTCGGATGCAACGAAGACGCCATGTTGGACTTCTTCAATCAACAAATGCACTTGTGTGGTTTAGCCCAAGCTCCTGGAAATCCCGTCCTCGCTTGTCAGATCAATCTGGACAAAAATTTTGCGTTTATAGAATTCAGATCCATCGACGAAACCACTGCAGGAATGGCTTTTGATGGAATCAATTTCATGGGACAACAGCTCAAAATCCGTCGTCCCAGAGATTACCAGCCGATGAGCACGAATTACGACGCTTTAGGAAGAATGCCGGTTTCAAACATCGTCGTCGACGGACCAAACAAGCTTTACATCGGCGGACTGCCCTCTTTCTTCACTGAAGACCAAGTTAAAGAACTTTTATCCGCTTTCGGTCAGCTGAAAGCCTTTGCTCTTCAAATCGATTCCACTGGAGCTTCCAAAGGCTACGCTTTCGCAGAGTACCTGGATCCTGCCCTCACTCATCAGGCTATTGCTGGACTGAACGGAATGCAACTTGGCGAGAAAACACTGAGTGTGGCATTGGCCTGCTCGGAGACCGCTCCTAGACCAGTCAATCCTGCTCTAGCTCATGTCGGACTCGATTTATCCAGAGGAGCTGGTCAAGTTACGCAAGTACTATGTCTGTTGAATATGGTCACACCAGAAGAACTAGCAGATGAAAATGAATACAACGGTATTTTTCGATTTTAAAAGTTGTTGTAATTTTGATTTTTTTCAGAAATTTGTGAAGATATTACTTCTGAATGCAGTCGATATGGAACGGTAATCTCATTCCGAATTCCTCGTCCTGGTGTCGATGTTGCTGGAATCGGTAAAGTTTTCGTTGAATTTGCATCAACAAATGAATGTCAAAAAGCTCTGGCTGCGTTAACTGGACGGAAATTTGCCGATCGTGTTGTCGTTACTTCGTATTATGACCCAGAAAAGTACAGAAATAATATTTTTGCCTAACTTTGGTAATGTTTTTTGGTTATCTATGTTATCCGTAACTATTATTATTGAGAAAAATTTTTGTTTTATTTTGCCTCTGGCTATGAAGTTAAATTTTTCTCTTTGAGAGTTTAAAATTGCACAGCAATTTTCTAAATTTAAATAATTATTGACCCCGTTGTCGGATTAGAGATTGTACTGACACGGCTGCCTTTAAGGACCTGACAGAAGGCATGAATGGAAGTCTGGAGATATACGGTAGTTTTAGTAATGCACGATTAACGACTTCTGGGAAAGAATATCCGTCGATTTGAGTATTTTTAATATTTTCTAATTTGATTGAATTTGGGGATTTACGAAATCCTCTCTGTTCTCGAGTAACTCCAGTCACAAGATTGTCGAGAATAAAAGCAATAACACCACCAACAAACATTCGAATTGTTAAAAGTATATTTAACATTTGATTTAAACTGTCGATATTTGATTTTACTGGATTTTCTTGGAAATAATCTGGTATAGCCATTCCAAGGATTATAGCAATTCCCATAATTGTTAAATTTCTTGAAGATTTTAGAAAAACATACTGAAATTTTAAAAATTAATATATAAATTAAATTTGTAATTATTTTTTGAGATTTTAGATTTTTTAGGAAATTATAAAATTTAAGTAAAAATAACGGACCGATTTAGATAGTCATTTGCCAGATTTGCCGTTTTTGATGTTATAAAAACTGGCATGAGAGTGCGAGTCGATCTTGGTAGAAGTTTGTCAGATTTGCCGTTTTTATACTTTTAGAACTGGTATAGGAAAAAAGCAAGTTGGTTTTGATAGAAGTTTGCCAGTTTTATCACTTTTTTCAAAATTCTCAAAAAATGGAGAGCGAGTAGAAATAGAGAGTTGATTTTGATCGTGATTTACCAGTTTTTCAATTTTTTCTGTTTTCAGAACTGGCATGAGAAAGAGCGAGTTGATTTCGGTGTCATTTGCCAGATTTGCCATTTTTTAACTTTTTTTCCTTTTGCGCGGGAATTTAAAAATTGCAAAAAATAATATTTTATTTTTTAAATTATGAAATTCATAAAAACGAAATAACTAACCTCGAGATTGCTTATGGCGACTCCGGTGATCATACAGACCCCCATGCAGAGGATGCCCCCGACCATTGGATCCGGGATCGTGGCCAAAACAGCTCCGATTTTCGTGAATATCCCTAATCCGATTAAAATCACTCCAGCTAATTGCATAGTGAATCTGCTAGCTACTCTTGTGATTGAAACAGCAGCGACATTTTCTGAATATGTGGTGATTCCGACTCCGATTCCCATTAATCCGGCTAATCCGCATCCGAGACCTTCGATCACGATTGCTCTGGATAAAGTCGAAGCAGAAGGAGGTTTTTCTTCGCAAATTTTGGCCAGTATACCGTATGCCCCGAGGGATTCCACGGAACAAGCCACACAAGAGGCCAGCATCCCGAGGAACAACCCCACGGACATCCCCGGCATCCCGAACTGCCCCGGATACGGTACTTGGAACCACGGACTTTCCTCCAGATTACTCATTGATTGTTTTTTGTCGATTCTGGCCTCAGAATCTTTGGGAATTATGTCGACAAATCCGAGAATCAAGGCTACCGTATAGGTAATAACAAGCGAAATTAAATAAGGAAACTGCCCAAAAAGTCGGTATTTTGTGACTTTGATTCTTCTCTTCGAGTAGTACGGTATAGGAACTCCGACTTCACACAAGAAAACAACGAATAACATGATTAATGCGAATTGGCTGAAATAAACTAATTTTTAAAATTATAAAGTAGTTTTGAAAGGAATTTTTCAAACTCGAAGATGTTATTCGAAAAGTTCCCACTCGATTCTGGAAAATTCTAAAAGTTTCAGAAATTCCAAAATATAACTAGATTTTAGAAAATTTTAGAAATTTTGAAAAAGATTTTGGAAGATTCCAAAAGTTTCAAAGAAATTCTGGAAGATTTCAAAAAGTTTTAAAATGATTCTAGAAGTTTCCAAAATATCTAACTAGATCCTGGAATTTTTTATGAGATTCTGTAAGACTTCAGGAGTTCCAAAGAGATTCTAGAATATTTAATTAAATTCCGGAAGATTCCAAAAGTTTCAAAGAAATTCTGGAAGATTTCAAAAAATTTTAAAATGATTCTAGAAGTTTCCAAAATATCTAACTAGATCCTGGAATTTTCTATAACATTCTAGAAGACTTCAGAAGTTCCAAAGAGATTCTGGAAGATTCCAAAAGTTTCAAAGAAATTCCAAAATACTTAACTAGATTCTAGAAGACTTCAGAAGTTACAAAAGGATTCTAGAAGACTTCAAAAAATTTTTAAGAGACTCTAGAATTTTCTATAAGAATTTTGAAAATTTAAAAACTTCGAAAAAACTCTGAAATATTTCAGAATCTTCTGAAATCTTTCAAAATTTCAGAATTTTTCTCGATATTCTGAAACTTTTTAGAATTTTTAGACTTAATATATCAAATTAATATTTAATTATAAAATTAAAAAACTTACATGAGACTGATCCAGTGGATAGAAGCCTTTTCGACGATGATGTCGACGTTCCCCAGACACAGTAATACCAGTAAAGGAAAGATTGTAACAGGACCGATCAGCTTCGAGACGGCCCCGATGGCCCCGGTGGACCCGATCAGGAGCAGCAGAAGAGAGGCCGAAGCCAGACTTCCCTGGATCGTCCGGACCCTTCCGAGGTAGAACTCCTCCGGCACTTCGTCGTTACTGGTATAGTTACATTTTAATTCTGGCAAATTTGCATAAGCATAAAGCGGAGGAAAAAACGCAAAAGAAGGTCCTTGAAGAATCGGAAGTCTCAGTCCGATTACGGTCTGCAGAAGAGTCGTGAATCCCGTCACAACAAACGTCGATGAAATCAACGTAACCCTCAGGGCAATTGTGGAACTTCCAGCACAGGCCATTTCAGAAACCAAATACGGCGCCGTCAGAATCCCGGAGATACAGATCATCGTCTGCTGAAAAGCCAAAAAAACGGCCTGGTTCCAGGGGGGCACTTCCGTGACCCCATAGTGCAGCCCATGGACCCCTGTCTCCACTACAGTAGACGTCGTTGAAGATTCTGAATTTTCCGGAATCTCAAGAGAACAAGAATCAATTTCTTTGTTATTTTTCGTCTCGAGAACATTAGAAGGAAAAATATTTTTTTCGGACACCTTCATGTTCTGTAAAAATTTAAATTATTTTAGAAATTAATCATAATTTTTTAAAATAAAAATTTCTACGAAATTATCCCGACACGAATTTTCGAACTTTCTTATTCAAAATAAAAAAATAATTTTTTAAAAAATAAAAAATAATTTTTTTTAAAAATTAAAAATTAAGTTTTTTTAAATTAAAAAATTAAGTTTTTTTAAAATTAAAAAATTTAATTATTTCAAAAAATAAAAATTAAGTTTTTTTTTTAAATTAAAAATTCAATTTTTTTACAAAAATTATCCCGACACGAATTTTTGAAAGTTTTAGTCGTAGATTTTAGGTCAAAATAACACTATTTTAGAAATTAAAAATAAGTGTTTTTTTTACGTTTCCTGAACATGGATCTCGAGAACCTTCTTTAAAATTCTAAGACTCGAAGATTATTTTAAAGTATTTCGCTCAGTTCTGGAAAATTTCAAAAATATTTTCTTCATTATAAAAGACAAATTTTTTAAGATTTTTGAAAAATATTTAAATTTCTTTAAAATTCTAGAAAATTTTTGAAATTTTCAAAAAAAAAATTTTAAAAGACAAAAATTTTTAACATTTTTGAAAAATTCAAAATTTTTCACTGAATTTTTAACAATTTTCAAATTTCCTTAAAATTCTAAAAACAAAAGTTTTTTAAGATTTTTGAAAATTTCGAAATCCTCTATTAAATTCTGAAAAATTTTTAAATTACCTTAGATTCTAGAAAATTTCAGAATTTTTTATTAATTTTTAAAATTTAGAAAAATTCAAAAATTTATAAAATTCAAAAATTTAGAAAATTCAAAAATTTAGAAAAATTTTAAATTTTAAAATTACTGAATATTGAAAACAAAAAATTTAGAAAAATTCAAAAATCTTGAAAAATTCAAAAATTTAGAAAATTTAGAAAATTTAGAAAATTCAAAAATTTAGAAAAATTTTAAATTTTAAAATTACTGAATATTGAAAACAAAAAATTTAGAAAAATTTTAATCCGGATAAAAAGTGACAAAAATAATCGATAAAAATTTTAAAAACGCCGATTAAAAAAATGAAAAAAATTGTTTTTTACTGAAATTGAAAAATTTTTGGAATCGATTAGAGGCCGATTTTGATCATGAGATTTCACACTTTAATTTAAAAAAAAACAAAATCAAATTTGATGACGTCATTTTTCGACAAAAAAAAATTCAAAAATCAGCCTCAGGGTATTTGAAAAATATAATTTTTTAAATTTTATAAATTTCAAAATTTAAAAAACTTTGAAAATTTAAAAAAAATTTGACACAAAAAAGAAATATTGCCTTCGGGGAAGCCCCTCTGACTAATCCAATTTTCAAATGGAATTTTTTGTATTTCTTTTCTCGTGACGGCTTTTCCGAATTAAAAGCTACATAATAGAGCCTTTCCGGAAGATATCCAGCATGTCCATGTCAGTAATTTACGTCCTCAAATTACAATCTTTAAACTTTCGAAATTAGTTCGGAAAATTTACGAACTAAATTTAGCAAAAAATTGAAAATTTAAAAATCGAATATTTCTTTTTTTTGAGAATGAATCTAGAAGTAGACAAAAGTGAATTCGATATATGAAACTAATTCTAATTACAAATTTTAGAATCTTTAAACTTTCGGAATTAGTTCGGAAAATTTACGGATTAAATTCGGCAAAAAATTGAAAATTTAAAAATCGAATATTTATTTCGAGAATGAATCTAGAGATAGACAAAAGTGAATTCGATATATGAAACTAATTCTAATTACAAATTTTAAAATCTTTAAACTTTCGGAATTAGTTCGGAAAATTAACGGACTAAATTTGGCGGAAATTACGAAATAAATAGACTGGATACTTGTTTACTGAGTTTGGAAATCTATAAAAGTGAATTTGATATATAAAACTAATTCTAATTACAAATTTTAGAATCTTTAAACTTTAGAAATTGGTTTAGCTCAAATAGTTATGAAAAAAAAGAATATAGAAATCACGAAACCTACAGATCAAATTCCATATTTTTCAAACAACATTGAATTTACAAAAATAGATAAAAGTTAGTTCGATATATATCATGAATCTTAAATATTATCTTTAGGACTTCACAAATCCGAATCCTGACTTTTCTGAAGCATCTACAAAGTTGATTTAACATAGAAATTACGAAATCTACAGATCAAATTCCATATTTTTCAAACAACATTGAATTTACAAAAATAGATAAAAGTTAGTTCGATATATATCATGAATCTTAAATATTATCTTTAGGACTTCACAAATCCGAATCCTGACTTTTCTGAAGCATCTACAAAGTTGATTTAACATAGAAATTACGAAATCTACAGATCATAAATCCGAATCCTGACTTTTCTGAAGCATTTTCGAAATGATTTTGATATTAATACTATGAAGACCACAGATAAAATTCCATATTTTTTAGACATAAGACTGAATTTACAGAGATACAAAGTAAACTCGAGATATAAGGCGGGCCAGACATAGAGATCACTAGTCGGAATGACTAAGTTTGCCTTCGGCAGCAACCAAACCAAGGAAAAGGTCATCTCGGCCATATCCTGATCTCCGCGGATTTCTTTCATCAAATATAGGGACTTTGATAAAAGTTTGTTCCATGTGTTTGGGAAATTCCCAGTAAATGAAAATATAATTCGGATTATGAACAATCGATATAGAGTTTTTGTTTTTTTCAAGATCTACAAAGTAAACACGAAAACAATTAATATCGATAAAGAAGGACCCAGAATATGTCTCAAAGAAATTTGTTTTTGATGATTTTTTGGAATGAAAGACGATCAACGTTCGTCACTACAGAGGTGCTGCGAATCACTTCTAACTGAGCATAATCAACACGTAAGAGCTGCTATATATGGTTCTAACTAAACAACCAATGGTAGGATTCTAAGCCAACGAGAATTGATTGTAACTGAACATGATCAATATATAAAAGATGCTATATATGACCTTAATATATATGGCTCTAACTAAACAACCAATAACAGGATTCTAAGCCAACGAGGATTGATCGTAACTGAACATGATCAATATATAAAAGATGCTATATATGACCTTAATATATAGAGCTCTAACTAAACAACCAATGGCAAGATTCTAAGCCAACAAATGTTTACTATAACTGAACGTAATCAACACATAGAAGTCCTCTACTACAATCTTCATATATTGATTTTAACTGAATGTAATCGATGGTAGGATTGTAATCTACTTAGAATGAATTGTAGTTGACTGCAATTAATATATTCGGACTTTTTCTGCTATTAAAAAGTCAGAACATATTGATGAAATTCAATTACAATCAACTTTCATTAGATTGCAATTTTAAATATGGATTACGTTCAGTTAGAATCCAATAATTGAAGAGCACGGTCAGGAACTTTTTTGTTTTGGATACGCTCGGAATCGAATATATATACCGTAATCTAGAACTCATACACATTGATTACACTCGATTATAAGTGACTCCACACCACATATGAACTCATTAAATAGCTTTGACGTTGGATAGTGACTATCCTTAAAAAACGACCCATCAAAGATCACGATTTTGAGGAACATCTTCAAAATAATCTCATTTAATATAATAGATAAAGAAACACTCTGGGAACTTTTTATAACGGACCTCTACAATAGAACTGACGTCCGATAAAGTTTATTCTTAGACAGTTTATCTCCGAATAGACGAAAATTATGATAATAAAAAAAATTAACTCAGTACGACAAACATCAAATATGGCCAAAAAATCAGTAATATAAATTAGGATTTGATTTTTGTGAAAAAGTCAATTTTCACTGATCAATGGGCAGAATTCACGAGGATCATCAGGAGCTCCCACGACGCAGGTTAATTTTGCTTTTAAGTTGTTTTTATCGAAATTCAAATTGCACTGATAAACTACAGAACTCCGAAGAATATCAAAGAATTTCATCTAGGAATTAATTTCGCTTTCAGACTGTTTTTACGTCTAATTTAACTTGTAATGATAAGCAAATATGTTCATTATGGTTTTCAAGAACTTTCGCTATGGGAATTAGTTTCATTTTAAATATATTTTTCGTAAGAGACTCTGCTCTTACTAATCAATGAATAGATCTACTATGGTTTCCAGAAACTTTCGCTATGGGAATTAGTTTCGTTTTTAGGTTACTTTTTGAATCTAATTTAACGCGCACCAGTCTATGAGTAGATCTACTACTGTTTTCAGCGACTTTCGCTATGGGAATTATTTCCGTTTTTAGGTTACTTTTCGGAAGAGACTATTCACATTGATGAGTAAATTCACTATGCTTATCTAGAAGTTTCGCTGCTTACGACACTCAGACAATTACTTCCTTGTTTGTAGGAAATAAAAAATAAAACAACACTTTTCCCGAATGTCTGTCATAATATTGTTCATCTATCAAAAACGACCTTTGATTTCGAAGTCGATCTTCAGAAAAACATCGACGTTTTAAATTTATTGAAATTTGAATTATAATAATTGAGCTCCGAAATTACAAGAAATACAATTTAAAAGTTGAATAAATTTATTTTTTAAAAAATTGAATTTTCGATTACTGTATAAGTATGGAAGATGGAGTTCAGTATGGTAAACTCAGTTGAAAAGACCACCTGACATATTTACAAAAATCACAAAATCGTCCGATCAACCTATATAGAATCAAAAGCAGTTTTGATTGATTTACATAAAACTTTAAAATCACTCGGTTAAACCACACAATCAGAAAAACACTTTTATTGATTTAAAAAAGAAAATAAAAAATGCCCTATTAGCTTATGTGAAACCAGAAAAATGGCCTAATTTACATAAAATCATAGACTATTCGACCAACTTACATGAAACCAAAAATAGTCTTACTGATTAATATAAAATCATAGACTACCAGATCAACTTACAAGAAAACAAAAAGATTACTTCCTGGTTCATAAAGAATTCCAAAGATCACTCGACCAAACTAGACAGAATCAGGACTTCTTTATTAACTTAAGGAAAAGTACAAAAATCATTCAACCGACTTAGATGAAATTAGAGGGATTACCGATTTAGAGAGAAATAAAAAAGTCGTTCTATTAACTTAGACGGAACGAGGACTATCAAACGATATACATGAGACAAGAAGATGTATTTTGTTTATTTACGAAAGATTACAAACTGATCAATCAACCTACAAAGAATCGAAAGGATTATTTTTCTGATTTATAAACAACTTCAAAGTTTGTTCAATCAACCTACACAAAATTATGATGATTGATAAATAATTCAAAACTTCAAAATCTTAAATAGTTTTGAATCACTTAGAGTTCCTATTCTTTATCCCAGTAATCCATGAAGGACAATATTACATAATGACAAATTAATACAGTACACACAAAAAACAGTACATGATATACAATGTATCGGTAGATTAAAATGATTCTAATATATGAGATACATTATATTCAATTTGCCAATACATCGAATCAATGCACTTAAACATTATGCTTAATACATGTGCCGATGTATTAGAGCTATTTCTTGTATATATAGAGACATAGATATAGAGTTATAGAGATATATATAGGAATATAAGAACATATATAGCATTGTGGAGATATATAGGTATATAGGAACATAAACATAGTATTATGAAGACATATAGGAACATAGATATAGTGTTATAGAGATATATAGGGATATAGGAACATATATAGCATTGTGGAGATATATATAGATATATAAAAACATAGGAACATAGATATAGCGTTGTGGATATATATACAGGTATATAGAGACATAGATATAGAATTTCTGAAATATATATAGGCATATAAAATCATAAGGATGTAGAGACAGAGTTATAAGAGAGTACATACGAAAACGGTACATAATAATAATGTATAGATGGATTAAAACGGTTCTGCTGCATTAAATATATTATATTTTATATACCGGTACATCAGAACTATTTTTGTATGCAAAAATGCACAACCTTCAGAAAAGTCAAAAAGAAGAATATTAAGATTGATAAAACTTCCTTCGAAGAAAACCTTTGTTTTTCTTACTCCATCTCATCATCGAAGAACAATGTAATGGAAAAGACAATAAAGCAAGAATTCTCAATCTCTATAAAAATCAAAAAACAGGAATTTTCAGATTGATAAAACCTCTTTCAAAAAATTTTGTTTTCTTTATTCCGTTTTTATGTAAAAGTAGATAAAAATGATTTAAAAAACAAATATAATAGAAATATGTAATCTTCGTGAAAGCCAATGGGGCAATTTCAGATTGATGAAACTGTTGTGGACACATAGTCCCCATGACCAGAGATATTCAGAATACCGAAGATTTAACAGTTCCTTCTCTCCACTGAGGAGCATAAAAAGGAACACTTCGGTGTATCGGTGTGTCCTCCTTGAGTGTAGCTCTGATACTTAGTAATATTATCCTATTCTTATATTGGTGTCTTATTGTTAAGTAAAGACATAACAGAAACCTTCAGAGGATGATTTTCCTTTCTCTATTCTCTTTACTTCAGATCTATGTAAAAATATGTAAAATTTAATGAGAAATGTCGATATAATAAGAACTCTCAATGTCTATGAAATCACAAAAGTAATTTCTGGATTATTGAAATCTCCCTTAAGTGGATATCCCTTTCATACTATCTTTACTTCAACTATATGTAAAAATATATAAACTTTAATGAGAAATGTCAATATAATAAGAACTCTTAATGTCTATGAAATCACAAAAGTAATTTCTAAATTATTGAAATCTCTCTTAAGTGGATATACTTCCCATATTTTCTTAATTTTAGCTAAATGTAAAAATATGTAAAATTTAATGAGAAATGTCGATATAATAAGAACTCTCAATGTCTATGAAATCACAAAAGTAATTTCTAAATTATTGAAATCTCTCTTAAGTGGATATACTTCCCATATTTTCTTAATTTTAGCTAAATGTAAAAATATGTAACGTTTAATAAAGTTAATATGATAAAAATTTATAACTTTTATAAAAATAAAAAATGAAATGTTAAATCGTTGAAATCGTTGAAATCTTCCTCAAGTGGATATCTTCGTTCATGTCATTGGCTTCTAAACATAAAAATTAAGTGGAACTATTTTGTTCAAAATCTTTGTTTTGAACATGATTGTCTGGCCTATGGAACAAGTTTGACGAATTCAAACATACAAAAAACGTAACTTTTGGAACAGTAAAACAAGTAAATTTTTATTATTTTTTAAATTTTCGTTGTAAATACTAAATATCCATGAAAAATGTGACGATTATTTTATATTTTTGTCATATTTCGCAATTGTTACAGGACCAAAAATTACACTTTTTGTGTACTAGAGCTGTTTTGGATAGTGACTAGAAAACCCTGATTTGAGTTGGAAATAGACACTATCCAAAATCTCTACACACAAAAAATGTAACTTTTAGTACAGTAACAAATATAAATCGTCACTATTAAATTGTAATTTTCGTTGTAAATGCTAAATATCCATGAAAAATATGATGATTATTTTCAATTTTCGTCACATTTCGCAATTATTAAGAATTCAAAAATTACGCTTTTTGTGTAGGTATCACGTCTGTAATTCGTTAAAATTATCCGATTAAAATGTTTGTTTTATTTTCATTAATTTTTCGTTGATGTTTGGTTTTGTGTCATCCAAACAAAGTTGTTGTTGAAAATTTAAAAAGAAAAAAATAATATTTAGGGTGTCACAAAAAAAAACTGCGGTTTGGGGGTTAACTTTGAGGATTTCTCTAGAATTTTCTCGGTCTCACAGGAAATTCTGGAATAGTCTATTAATTGCTCGAGACTCTGGCAATAGGATATAAAGGATCCGGTGACCGCCGGTTACTCATAAAGTTTTGTAAATCTTTTTCGTCATGCTTGATCAGAACGTTCTTGCTGTCCTACTTTCTTCTTCAAAAAAGGCTATACTGCAAGACAAGCCGCCGATGAAATATGCGAAGTAGAAGGCCAAGGAACTGTAAGTGAACGTACTGTCACAATCTTGGTTCAAACGTTTTCGAGAAGGGGATACAACCACTCAACACCGTTAGTAGTATAGGAATACTATTTCTGGCACACCCACCCTCCCCCACTTTCCCCACTTTTTTGTGCTAGGGAATATGTTATGTGTTACAGGGATAATCCCAAATCTAGTATGCATGAAGGATTTCTGGCACACCCACTTCCTCCTGGAGATTTCTGAGACACAAAATTCCCCACTATTTGTTTCTCAATTTTCATGATTATAAATGTTTATCAAAAGTTAAAACTATTAACAAATTACGACATTACAAATATAGTAAAAGAATTGAAAATAAAAAATTTTAGAGGGTATTCATGAGAGATACACTTCCAGGTAGTCTTGGCCTTGATGTAAGTAGCAATAAGGGCACTCATTGGGTCTGTTATTACCGCAAGAATAAAGACTCATCCTGTGCAGACAGCATGTCAACAACACATTGTTTCCGGCGAGGTACTTGATGTGCATGTCCTTCAGATACTCCACGTGATCAAACTCATTCTCCACATAGCGCACATTGGATACTTTGATCAGGGTGCATTCATCATGATCGGTTAAGTAAGACTTCACCGTTTTGAAATTTCCGTACACAAGCACTTGAGCACTAGATATCAGGTACCTGTCCTCCTTCTATGCACTCTCCATATGTGAAGCACTTTGAATTCGCATTTGGTACATAGAAATATCATATAAAAACATAAGTATATCATAAAAATATCTTATATAAACATATATCATAAAAATATATATAGAAACATATAAGTACATCATAAAAATACATATAGAAACATATAAGTATATCATAGAAATATCTTATATAAACATATATCATAAAAATACATATAGAAACATATAAGTATATCATAAAAATACATATAGAAACATATAAATATATCATAAAAATACATATAGAAACATATAAATATATCATAAAAATACATATAGAAACATATAAATATATCATAAAAATACATATAGAAACATATAAGTATATCATAAAAATATCTTATATAAACATATATCATAAAAATACATATAGAAACATATAAGTATATCATAAAAATATCTTATATAAACATATATCATAAAAATACATATAGAAACATATAAGTATATCATAGAATTGCATTTACAATATATTCTTTGGCTGTGTACTCCAATTTAGGATGACATATAATCTTTCTTTTACCAATTATATTACAGAGTGATTTTAACATTGCCAAGTATAATGCATAACATGCCATGCATACCATTGCATATAGGAAATGTCTACTTGGCAATCCAAAAATCATATCATCTTTATATTCTTCTTTATAAACTGGTAAGAGGAAAAACAATATCCATTGCGCAGATTTGAAAATGTTTGAAATTACAACCAAAAACAACAAAATTCTTACACCTTTGTTCCATTCTCTTTTAATCTGATACCTATCTTTGTCCAATGGATTCTCTTCATCTTTTTTACCAGTTCTGTATCTAAGATATCCCTTTATTATAAAGTATAATTGTCTCCACACCATTCCAATTGAAAAACATATCGTAATGATAGTTATCATCCCTAATGTCGCTAAAGGATGATCAAACATTGACATATTTCCAACTGTTGTTGTCACATTTATCAACATTCCTATATATGGCGTGGAATGCCATGCGTAATACATTATAGTATGTGACGTTTTGCGTTTTTCAGCCTCAACTAAACTTCCAGTTGGTGCTAGATAATATTTAGATGTAAGAATACTTTCTGAACTTTCAAAACTGGCTAATGGGATTATAAACATAGATAATCCATATGTTAATATAATACACAGAAATATTTGTGAAGGACTTGTTAACGTGTAAAATGTAATGTCAGTTCCTTTGATGGGGACTAAATGGAAAATCGATAAAACATTAAATCTTAACCTGTCTGATTGTTTTCTTAATCCAAGATCCCAACTGTTTCCCAATTTGGGGAAATCTTCTCTGTCACGAAGTCCATCAATGACTCGATTATCAAAGTAATGCTTAAAATCATTATTGTAACTTTGAATTGTTATTTGTGTTTGACGTAGAGCGTTTATCAAAATTTGTTTGACCGTGGATTCTGGAAATTTTGTTTCGTAAGTTGTGTTTAAATACGGATAAATAGGAATATCCGATATAGCCGCTGCATGTTCAATGATTCTTTTTAGATAATCTTTTGGAGAATATTCTATTTCGAAGTATATTCTATGAGATTCCAGAACTTTATCCAATTTTAAATTTGTTTCGATGGCCAAGCACAGCGGTAATAAAACAAACAAAATCATGATTGCATTAAGTAATTATTTTCATCATTACTTCGAGAATCGAATTGTGAATGGATTGCGTGACAGAGAGAATTTTCCTAAGTTGAGGAATAGTTGGGATTTGGGATTGCGAAAGCAGTCGGATAGGTTAAGGATGAACGTGTTATCAATATTCCATCTAGTTCCGATCCGTGGAACGGAAATAACATTTTTCCATTTGACGAGTCCATCCCAAATCTTCCTTTGTGTGATCTTGACTTATGGAGTGTCCATGTTCATAATTCCCCTAACGAAGATAAAATCAGCAGAAAGTATTTTAACTCCGAAGTATTACTTGGCCCCAACGGAAAACTTAGTAGAAGCAGGAGAACGTAAAGAGCTCCTGGATCGAGATGTAACAAGGCTACCGATAAACTCTGTCGATGCTCTGTCCAAGCAGGTTGCTAGTTGCAGACTAGCAATCTGGAAGGACGCATCATGAAACACACTCACGTACAACACGCGTGTAGTGGCTCCCATTGAGGAGAATATGGAAAGTACGATAAGCACTTTTAATCCCGGAAAGAACTACGGCACAGAATTTGTTGGGAATAAAGAAAATCTAGAAAAACTCTAAAATCTGATCTATGTTATATTGTATGTTAAATAATATGTTTAATGGTAATAAAGTAATTTTAGTAAATAAATCTGTTTTGGATGTGGAAAAGAATTTAGCACCTCTCTCCGTGGCCTTTCACATGGCATGGAGTTCTCTATTGAATGCTAAAAAAGATTTCCTTCGAAAACTCCGTGGAGATGAATATTCCAATATGCTCCCATATGTGTGCGTAGGCGAAAAAAGTAAGATCGATATTTAAATCAATATCGATTTACTCTCTTAAAAAGAAAAATATTTACAGATAAATTAATTAAAGATCACGAAACTATGGGTAATGTAGGTAATTTCTTTAAAACTTTAGGAAAAAGTAATGTACAGATGGCCAATCTAATATATAGCTTCATATTTTCTGATAAGGTGAGAGGCGGATTCTCGAGACTCTTCCTTCACACGCGTTTTCTTTCAATCATTTTTATCCTCCACTCTTTGATTTTATGATAAAATTTGATAATAGGATTTTTTTTTCTGAGGTGTGCCTTATTTATTTGTCCCATCTTCATATACTGATCATCACATTTCACTAATCGAAGTCTGGATGATTCTATAATATTCACTAATAAGAGCATAGTATGGGAATTATAGTGTTCTTTAGACTCTATCATAAGAGCATCAAATTTCATGTGTCCAGAAAATAAAAAAAATTCTTCATTATAAATGACGATTTTTATTTTACAACTAACATCCAACGATTCAACTTTTGAGTATTCATTTCCACAGGAGCTTTTGCGTAAGAAGTACAAAATAGGAGTTATAAAATTGGATGGTTATTTAGAAATTAAAAGTAAAATAAATAAAAATGATCAAAATAATAATGGAGAGAAAAACAATAAATCCTCTAGCAATAAAATTGACAATAGTTTTATCACATGTAACTTAATTGAAGATTGTTATGTTAACAAAAAGATGTTCAATTCAATTTATAGATTTAGACCTAATGATGAAGTAGAAATAGAACCAAAAAATGTTATTTATCATGAAGTAACTAATAGACCAAATAAAATAAATTTAAAATTAGTAGATATGAACAATACTTTGACTGATTTTAAGAACATAAGCATTTTTATTGAGTTGGATTTGAAAGAAGTATCATAAGGAAATTTTATTAATTATTATTATTTTCAGTGTATGGAAGAATTGTTTTAAATCCAGAACCTGTTACATTTTTTCCTACTAAATAATCAACAAATTCCTTATTTTTCTTTGTTAATTTCTTTTTTCTAGGCTTCTTTGAAGAAATATTATTTTCATCTTTATTCAACTTTACAATCATTCCATTATCATTATTAATTTCAAGTTGACTCACTTTACAGTCATCATCATTATTATTAATTGGTAACTTACTCTCCTCATGGCTCTTATCATCATCGCGAAGCTTGATCAACTCGATTTTATTAGCAGCATTTTCATCTAATAGCTTATACTTATTATTTTTTTCGGTCACCGAAAATACGAACACCATTTATTAATTTAAATTTTTAACTCTTATTTAATGAGAGAACAGATGGGAAGTTAGTTAAACTCGGCTTTTTTTCAATTTTAAGAGGTCTCATTTCTATTTTTTCACCAGTTTCTTCATCTTTAAAAGAAAGTAATTTAACTCCCGAAGATTGTTGTCTAACGACTCTACTTTGTTCTCTTTTACTTAAAGAAAACTGTGGTGATACAATATAAATCAAAGATCTAGCAATAAATACATAAATTAATGTCGAAGCAATTGTTACATAAATTCTGCAATACTTTAACCAATAAGATTCGAGTAAATTATCTAAATCGTTTATAATTTCATGAGGAATCGCCGAATTCTGCTCATTCTCTTTTAATTCCACATCAGCATTCGACATTTGCCTCATCTCATTTAGTAATTCTTCCTCAATGTCAGTTTTCACATCATTGAAAATATGTTCTTTAAAAATTAGTTTATTTTTCAAGAACCGTAAGTTATAATTATTCTTTATTTCAACATTTTTTAAACTAGAGATATTGTTCGCAACAGTTTGCTGTAGCGAATTATCATTAGTAATTATATTGTCTTTCATATACCAGATTTTATCGTTATACTTCTTAATTTTGATAGGTATATAACCCTTAATGTCATTTAAGTCAGTAAATTCGATTAGTTTATTATCAATTTCTTTACAGAACTTAACTTCAATAATGCTATTATTAATTATTTTAACATCAACTGCAGTGTAATTTAAGACTTTTCGAATAAATTTCTTTGGATTCTC
>SWDT01000224.1:0-428680 GCA_009193035.1 Halicephalobus mephisto | reverse complement strand
TGAAGATCCACATCTCGTAAGTAGGCCTTGAGGAATTCAACCACCCGTTCCTTGTTGTCTGCCAACTCGTCCTGTTGTTCATCCTTCAGAAACATGTAGAAACTCTCCGAAGAAACCCGACCTCCCATGTGTTTGACTCGATTCTTGAACAAATCATCAAACAACTGATCAAATTTCAAGAGTTTGTGGACAGCAAGGGCAAAGGATTCGAACCCGACTTCACCCTCGATCAACTCTTGAAGTTCATTGGATTGAACCTTACATTGAAGAGTTGTCTGGACAAAAGGTTTCATCTGCTTCATTGAGATACTAGTGGCATCCTGAGTGACCAGACTAAAGAATTGCTTCCGGAGCCATCTTTCAACTTGCAAGTAATGAGAAGCATGATTAGCCTCTTCCATAAGTTGTTGGATACCTTGACACCAGAGTTTGCAGGCATCTTTGGATTCAACTTAAAATTACTCAATTATTTAAACATTCAACAAATCTTCAACTTACACAAAATGATCCAATGACTCAGAACAAAACTAGTTCCATAACTGATGACGAGGATCATCTCACTATCCAATCGTTTTATTTCCTTATCCTTTTTCCATTTGTCTTCAATATTCATCTGGTTCATTTTGTAGTCTACTGTTTGGACTTCTTTAACTAGCCTTAAGTCGAGTGTTTGAGTTCCACCCGACTTTATCGGGTTGGGGTCCCACTTGGAAAGCACCAATTGTCTTGTTTCCCGGTTTAGAGAAAGTTTTTTGTAAGCTGGTTCCCATCGTTTCAAGAGAAGAAGTTTACAGACTTTATGACCTTTCTCCATAGCCATCGAAATCTTCTCAATATCAACTCCAAGACCGTGTCGTCCCCATCCCGTCCTATAAATGGGAACGGTTCCAGATGAAGAAGAATGGGATAAAGGACGATTAGAGCCGTACAGACTTGAATTAGTAGAAATAGAAGACATAGTTTGAGTCTTTGTTCGTCGCATTCTGACTAGAAATAAATGACAGTAATTGGAATTCTGTAGTCTTATTTAGTTACCCAAATCCTCGTCGATTCATCTACAACTTCACAATAAAGTGAGAGAAAGTGATAACTTTAACAAGTCGATCACGAACAGACGCTTTCAGGTGCGGCAAAACGTTATCAACAACGAGGATGAAATCACGATTATGGATTTTGTTTCAAAGAATTAGGGGTTTGGTCCCAATAATCGGCTTTGCAGGATTTTCAGAGGGTGTAGCTTTTATCGATACTTCAGGTTTTAGAAGATTGATTAGGGAAAATGCAACAAATAAGATGACAGTCAGACGATTAAAAATCAATATATTGAGTCGATAGTTGTACCTTAATCGTCAATTCGTCAAAAATCGGTTTTTTAATCTCCGGTTTTCTACCTCTGAAAAACCATCTAGCTTTAATCAGAAAAGGTTTGATAAAAGTTCAATTCTTAAAAACTAACAAAAGTGGAAAAATCAAAGTAGTCCAAGATTTATCCAAAAAATGACATTTTTATCTAATTAGCTAAAATTGAGAAACAAACTAAGAAAAGTGCAAAAGTGAGCCGGACATAGAAGTCATCTAAACTGACAAGACGGTCGTTAAATAATTGTACACCTATGAAAAAGACAATAAAAATGTCTTGGAAAGTTAAAAGAAAAGAAAACAAGAACAGAAGCTGCTTGACGGAAATGGAGAAGAAAAGTGCCGAAACAAAAACAAAGGTGGGAAAGTTTGGAAGTCATGGAAGGAGACATGAGTGATAGACCCGCGGGCGACAACTGCAATCGATCGAAACATACACGTAGGACAGAGAGAAAGACTAATTCCATGTTCGGATAGACAGGAAGAGAGCATAAGTGTATTTTGAATCAATGCTTATCAAGTTAGTCCGAAACTGGAAGAAAAGAGCAATCAAGAAGATGCATCAGCAAAGGAATGGACTAGGAGTCCTGCATGCAACGTCAACTGCATTTTCGCTCTGGGATAAAATCAGCCGCGCGAGATCAGCACAGGGACGGACCCCACATAGCGCCCACTTGAAAGGTGAACAAAGGTCGGAAAGGCACCTAACAAAAGTCACAATTTGCAATTTGAGTGTTTTTTATTTGAATCAAAGCTTAACAGGAACAATCGGAATTTCCGAAGTCTCTCTTCGATGTTGTTTCGTTTTTGTCGGCTTCGTCGATGGTTGTTTGCACGCTTGGCTTTTGTCTTCCCTCGAGAAAGCCGCCAAGCTCGCTGAAACTCGAAGAATGGAAAAGCACTGGGAAGCGGGAGGCGGAGCGACGTTGAAACGGACAAGAGGAAGGGAATTGACAGTCAAGCTTGAAGCGCTTTGGCCGCTTGACTGTCTTTTCCCCTCTTCCGATCAGATCTGATAACATTCTGAGATCCACTTGATTAAAGTCCAAGCTTCTGTTTCAGCAGATCATGAGGGGCTCCAGTTGGATCTGTGTGTCCTTCATAATCCTAGTCTTTTCCTTCATCGACTGTCTTCCGAACGGGTCTTCCAAGGCTTCAAAGACCCCCAAGGAACCCAGAAAGGACTACCACCACAAACAACTCCATGAAATCGAAACTATTTCCTACAACTCCACCGTGGAATTCTATGCGAATCAAACTTGGCTCCACTTCAGAACAGAAGCAGTCAAGATGACTTTTGAAGAGTGCGTCCAATTCCGCTACTTTGTGTCCGGGATAAGGACTAGGTGAGCTCTTTTCTAGCCCTCAATTATCTTTGGCATTTTTGTGCACTTTTACTTTTCTGCAACTCTCTTTTTTCAAATGTTTTCTTTTCAAAAATTATTACCCAAAAATACGGGGAAATCGTTCCCGCGGGAGAACCGCCAGCGGCAGCTAATTTCGTGTCCTTGTCGCATTGATGAGAGTTTTTGAGGAGCACTGCTTTCGAAAAACTTCAACTTGGGCTTGCTCCAGAATAATTCTTGTCTGAAAATTAAAAATTCACAAAATTAGATCACGGTTATTTGATGACAGGCCAAAATGCTTGTTAAAAAGGTTTGACGCCGTGATAATCCGTTATCGACTCCGACTTGCTTGCATTCTTGGGAATAAAGCTGTGAAAGCGGATTGTTTGTTTTCCGGCACCCTGTTGTCAATTGTGATCAGGGGAAAGAGTTTTGTCCATTTCATTGAAAACCTTATTTGCTCTCTCCATTTTTCAAAATGGCAAGGACCTAAGTTTTGGAAGACGAAAAAGGTTACCATAGGATCTTGTTCTCAAGAGAGATTCATTTGCATTTTATTTTTTCCCCAATGATGAAATCTGTCTTTTTGCCTATTAATCAATTCTGAAAACATGGTTGTAAACTATCCTCCTTGTTAGCCTCTATTTTTGTTTTACAAGCCTTGGCAAAAAAACATTTTCTCGTCAATCAATCAGGGAAGAATTATCACAGGAGTTGTTCTTGACTGCTGATTCACTTTTTTCTCAAAAAATAGCTTACGTTTTGTTTTTTATCAGCTGAAAAAAAGAAATCGCTTAGCGGATTGAATGATGTTTTGGTCGATCACAAATTAAAGTAACATTTCAATTTTCTTGAGGATGGAACGTTTTTAATCTTGATATTTTTGAAATTCTTTAGGGAAAAATATTTTCAAGTTTTGCCAGTCCCTTCTTTATTGGTATTTCACCAAAAAATAATCGACTGAAAAAACTTTGCTAGAATCTGTCGGCAAAAAGTCTATTTTCTGACTCTTTACAGTTTGTTGCGAAAAAAAACTTTCTTGATCTGAAAAACGGAAGAACAGCAGATGTGTTTTTATATCAAAAACATCAACAATCTAAAAAGAAGATTTATAACATTTTTCAGGCTTCGAATCTACATGTGTCGGATGAACGAAGGGGGAATGTGTGACTTTTACAAGTACAAAGTCGAGAACGAAATCAAATCACAGGAGGGTTGCGGGAAGCTGAACGCTTGGATGGGGAAGCCGGACAATTATGCCGTTCATGTCCAATTTGAAAGACGGCCCAGAAAATTCAACGACAAAGAGAAAGAAAAACGGTAGATTTCGAAACCAAAAAGTAACTCATATCTGTATTTCTAGGTATCGCAAAAGGAGAAGACTCGGAAGAGCTTCTCAGAGACTCGTTGGCAAGTTCTCCCTCGAGTCCATCAAGCCGTGTCGTGACATCTGTTCTGACGTCTGAATTTTCTAACCCCTTCTGATCTCCTTTCTTGCCGCTGCCCCTGTTTGATCCACGACAAGCCTTTCTACCTATTTTCCTCTTCCTGTAGATGCCATGAATGGAGAAGGTACGTCGCTTTACTTTTTTCAATTTTATGTAAGAATTAAGTGCATTTTCGGCAACATCATATTGACAACCCTCTAGGGGCTTTTCATGCGTTTGAAAAGTATACTTTTTTGGACAATTGAATTGTGGGAAATGCGATAATCTTAAACCAAATTGAATTTGTTATGCTTTTTTGATTGCCTTGGGCTCACAAATGTACGGATTTCCAAGTCCCAGGTAGCATCTCGAGTTTTCAAGAGGGTGAGAGAAGGAATTTCAGCAATGCGTGTACAATCGCTTTTCGCTGATTCGCGCAACGGTCGATCGATTACTCGTCGATCAACAGCTGATTCTCAAAGCTCTTCCGACACGTTCATCAAAGAATGCGCGAAGCCGATTACATTAAAGAATTCCTTCCCGCTTCCAATTTCTGAACTGTGTTCTGCACGCGGAGTTTCTGGCAAAAATCGGTTCATCTTTGACCATCTGACACCAAGCGGAAGATGACTAAAAGTACACAAAAGAGTCCATGCAGACTCGCGACCGCTTTTGGTCAAACAGACGAAACCGAAACCTGCGCGAGAATGAGACTAACTCTCAAGGCGAATTTTCCTCATAAGGCACTTGAAACTGAGAAAATTTCACAATTACTTTGAAATTTGACCAATCTTCCCAGGAAAGTAGTTCTTGCATAAAGACTGTTTCACTAGTTTCAGGTCCGGACAAAGCGTTTCTCGTTCAACGGGAGCTTGATCACCTTCCCTTGGCCTCTCTGCCCACCCATTTCCGGTTTCCTCCAAAATTGAATCTTTCAGACATTTTACGGTGTACTTGTTGAGACCGACTTTGTAAGCAATGCCTGATTTTTACTGCCCTTCGGTTTAAAAGTTTATAATAGAAATTGCTCAGAATTGCAATAAAGAGTAAAATGGCAAATGTCAAAAGTGTTCATCGGTTAACGAGAAATTCGAGTCTTCTCTGATCGGCCTTTCTGTGTTGTCGGAGTTGTCGAAGATTTTCGTTGTTACTCTCCTTATCTGGAAACAGAAGAACAGAAGGTAGGCAAGCCCAACGGCAGTTACGGAGATGAAGACAAGAAGCCCGAATGTCCTGGAGTCGGGCAGCAGAATGGCGATGACGTCCTTGCAGACGCTGAAAAACTGACAGAACGCAGTATGTATTCCAAAGACAGTGCCTCTGACGGATTCATCGATTGACTCTTGCATCAATTGAGTAATGGCCAAATCGGTTAGCCACAGACCGAATCGGGCCAATGCTATTCCAGAATACAGGACAAACAAACTCGTTGCTGGAACATTATTGACCTCAAAGTCCGACCAATCCATTCCTGTCGAGTTCCCGGAACCGTCGTTCTTATCTAAAGTTGCATCGAAAGTGTGGATAAATGTGTGCCACCAATCCTATAAAAATAAAAGAGGTAATTATTGGATAAAATAAACTTACATTCCAGGTTAAAGATCCGAAGTATCCGGAGAGATTGAAGGGACTTCCAGGGAGGAAAACAGAAATAACACAGATAATCAACGATCCAAATTCGGCGGAAAGTCCGAAGAAAGCAGATTTCTGTAACCCTAATTTGTTTGTGAAAACAGGGTAACTGACAGCAGCCAGCATCCCCAAAGTCGACCCGATTGCTTGAAACACACCGAGGATCGTCGAATCCAAGCCTTGTCTTTCTCCGAAACTGATCGAAATCCCATCAAACGCTAAAACGGTCATGTACAGAAGAGACAATCCCAATGCCGCAGGGAAGATTGTCTGGACGAAATACATTTTGAACATCCCGAAAATAGACATAGATTCCGGTTGTATTTTTACCGGATTTTCACTTTTGTTCTTTACAGCCAAGGCCGGGACTCGTTTGTAGACCCAATGGAGAGTCAAACTTTCGCCGATCCATCCAACAAGGTTCCAGACAATCATTATGTAGGTCGTGGCTTTTAATCCAAAGTTGTCCAGAATGAGTCCTCCGATGATTGGCGAGAGAATTGATGAGGACTGATCAATTATTGTTAAAATGGCATTTTGTCCTCAAAAATTAACTTGCATTATATTTGTTTGTGATAAACTTACTAGAGAGGTTCTTTGTATATTTCGCCACTTTGTTTTCCTTTGAATCCACCATCGTTGAACTCTGTGACGTTGTGTCATGTGATTCCGTCTCATAGAGGGATGAGACCATAACTACAATATAGTCTTTAGAGAATGCCGTTTTCTCCCCGGTAGCTGCTGCCATAGACAAAGCACAAAATCCAATGGCACCAATTAGTGATATGAGGTAAATAGCAGAATCTCCTCGAGACTCGTCGGATACAACCAGGCACACAATCAGGAATCCAGCTGAGATAGCTACAGATAGGTTGTTGAAGAAGAGACAGACCTGAGCTCCGAGCCATCTCCCAGATCTGTCATACCAGTTGCCCACGAATGACGCCAACAGCATCTGAGTCAATCCTTGGAAGAGCTGATTGATGGTGACCAATCGGAGTCCACCCAGATTCGCCAAAATGAAAATAATTGAAAATGCCCATATTCGGTCCCCTAGACAGGAGAACACGTAGGCAACATATAACCCAATAAATTCTACTTTCGGGAGAAACATGGCAGCTGCTAATATCAGGGGAAGCGATCAATTATTCCTGCACTCTTCTCGAACTTTTTTGAGTTATCACTCTTCCTTTTATTCCAAAAATGACGATAGAAGCAATTATTTGACCCTTCCGTACTTTGTGCTATTAGGCAGATACCTAATTACTCCATTCGTGAGAACAGCTGCGAATTTGCCATTTTTGGTTGACATCTGAAAATTTGTTTATAAACTAAAAATACGGTACAAAACTTGCAGATATTATTCCAGAGTTACTACTTCCTCGAAAGAGTTCAGTCCACTGTCCATTCTGGAAACATTGAATGGATCCTCCATAGGAAGCACAAACAATAACCCCTAAGGACACCCACAAATGGGAGACCCCTATTTTGGCAGAGAATATTTGAATGTCTCTTATCAGACCCAGATCAGTAGTCAGTTGTAGCAAATTCCCGTTTTCTAGCCCACAATACAATTGATTGCTGAACAACTTCATGGAAGACACTGTTGAACTCAATTTGATCGAGTTTAGCTTTTTCCAATCCTTCTGATGTAATGAGCAAATCCATCCATGTTTGCTGGACAAAAAGAGAATTTGGTCTGTAGCTGATATCGCCGTTGTGGTTGACTTGAAATAAGTGACGGTCCAAATTAGCTTCAGATTGCTATCGAGAATCCGAACTTTGTTGTCAGTTGATACTGTACAGACGCTAGAAGTACTCAAAGAAGCTGATCTTACAGGTGATTGGAATTTGATGGAAGCAATCAACTCAAGTTGCTTTTCATTCATTCTCCACTTTTTGATGGATCCGTCAAATCCAAAAGACAGAAAAGCTGAATTTGGAAGGATTTTAATCAGTGTAATCCAACAGTCGTGAGCGTCAAAACACTGGAATAAAGGTCTAGCGTCAGATCCCAGAACCCAGATCTTTATCGACTTATCTCTGCATCCAGCAATCAATAATTCTCTACGATTATCCTCAAGAATCTCACAACAATCAACAAAGGAAAACGATTGAATTGTTCTGACATCCTGAGATTCGTCAAGACATTTGATTCCTCCAGTTTGACTTTTCCAAAAAGTTACTTCTTTCTCGGCCTTGATCAAAAGTTGAGCGAGCTCATCTAATTCCATATTAGGAGGATACAGATTTTCTGCGAAATAACAGAACCTCTTTCTCCAGAAATGCTCATCCTCAATAACATTCTTAAATCGTCTGGAAACTAGTCTCAAGTCCCTCCAGATACAAGTAAAGTCCAGATGAGAGAGGATCTCCTGAATCAATTCATTAGGAAGGTCGTTGATCTGAATAGAATGGTTCATAATCCCAGAAAATAACCAAGCTAGATCGAGACAAATGTTCAGGAAACAAGCTGAAAATAGAAAGGTCGGAGTGGCTCATTCCGAATTGAAGGAGTTGTTGCGTGCAAGCTTGTTCATGCATTTGACTACCCGTTTTCTTCTCGACCGCAGTCACCCATTATCGTCGACAGGAAGTGTTGCCAAGAATGAAAATAAAATCGGTCAATTGTAAAATCAACAACTTGGCTGATGAATAATCGTTTAAAGCTTGTTGGGACATAACGGGAAGGATTTTTGGAACTGAACAATTTTCTGAAAGCAATTCGGAAATAAAGACAGCTACTTGGAAATAACATGTTCACATGGTTGGGACATGTCTATCATGTTCAAGCTTTTATTTATTTTTTGCAAATTTTATTTGATGGTTAGTCTTTGTTCTACAGAAATCGGGAAATGAAATCATAATCAATTATTTTTGTTTTAATCTGCAATGACACTTGACTCGAAAACGATTATTTTGTATTTCATGTTTTCTCCATCTTCTTCTGAATGAACTTTATTTCTTGTGATTTCCGTTTTTTATAACTTTTTCCTTTCTTTGATCTCCGACAATTTACAAATTTCTAAAATGAATATCTTTGATGACAAAATTGTGATTGTTACAGGTTCCTCTGTTATTAATTAATTCACCATCGATTTGAGGTTCCTCAAATTGCATTGACCGAGCTGCAGCTGTTCAATTCGCGAAAGAGTTTCTGTCGCGATTTATGGACAAAATATGATCAATCTGAGTAAAACGATAAAGCAAATTCTCGCTTACAAAGTTCTAAAGTTAAGCATCTCGAATATATCTGGATTGATTCAGGATTTAAGCCTAGAATGCTTCGATTGAGGAAACTAGAAAAATTCAAATAACTAATGTCCTCATCAACAACTACTCCAGGGAAATATCTCCAATGGAGTCCTGATTCTGTCATAAATGTCAACGTAAAATTTCCGTATTCGTTGATTCAGCCGGTTACTGAGAAATTGGAAAAGATTAAAATATATTCAATGCCAGTTCTAGTCCGTGTTTATTTTCCTGAAACCATTTCGTATTCTGAACAAAGAAGCACTAGGTCATTTAACTACGAATTTGACAAATTCCCTGACAAAAAAAGAATCAAGATTATCATGAGCTTTAATTCTTCTGTAATCAACCACTGATTATTCGTTAATCCCGGTCTATCTCGAATTGACATATTCAGATAACCTTTTAGCAGTCAACATTCCTTTAGAGAAATCCAAGAATTCTAAAAAACAAGCTAGTTTAATCCTCTACGTAACTAGTGATGAATGGAGTTACATAATTCAGCCAACTGTATTGAGCAACGGAAGCTACAACTTCCTTAATCCTCCGCCTCCCTTGCGAGAATTTTCTCCGAACATTTAAAAAAGCAATTAAGAATTCCGCCAATGACATCATCCACCAATTACCTCGATAATTTATCGTTTTATAAAATTCAACAAAGTAAAGCCAAAATCCATACCATTATATTTTGCGCATAAATCTGTCTTGACTCCGTTTTGCTCATTTCAAGTTTCCGGGATCTCAACGTTGAAGAGGAATTCTGCCAGAGCGGAATCCTTGCCGGTTCTGTTTCTGACATGACAACAGAAGAGCCCGTTGTCTCGAGGCTCGTAGTTGGTCAGTTCGAGGGTCGCCACGAAGGATCCTTCCTCCTTTCCCGGCCTCAAGCTGATCATATGGCGATCGGAGTTCTCTATTGCTTGATTTCGAGGATTGAACCAGGTGACCCTTGGACTCTCATCCCTTCCTTTGAAAACAACTTCGAATACAGTAAAATGCCGGTCTTTTTCAATTTTCTCGTAAACCTTTGGTTTCTTCAAAAAGACGGGGGCGTTTTTTGAGATCTTGCCCTCGACTTTGAAGATTGTTTTCAGTTGTCCGAAATCGTTCTTAACAATACATGAATAGGTGCCAGTTTCATCTTCACCAGGTTGGGAGATGATCAGCTGAACGAGATGTTCGTTGTTTCCCAGATCTTTCAAAACTTTCTCAAACTTGTCCGAGTCCTCGATCTTCTCATCATCCTTAGTCCAGTGGACGGTAAGTTTATGGGCTGACCTGACGTTGAACCTGAGCCCGAGTTTTGACCCGTCAAGCCAGAATTCACTAGGAGACACCATGTAGAGGGGTTGCTCTTTCGACCTCTCAGCTTTCAAATTCACCTTGAACGTTCTCTTTGCCGACAGTCCTGAACTCTTGTCCAGCACTTCAACAGAGTAAATCCCGCTGTCCTTGATCGTGGGCTTATCGATCCTCACCTGGGAGTGCATCTGGGAATTTTGGCCTTTTGTCTTGATCAGTCTCCGGTCACTGGGAGCAATTACTTCCCCTTCGTGTTTCCACACAACTTCGTGCTTACCCTTACACGTAAAATCAATATCAATGTTCAGGAGCTCCGACTCCGGAGAGAGATGAACCAAGGGAGGAGATAGGAACTCAGGACAGCTGCTGCCCTCTCCATTGATCTTTGCCATTCCGGGCGAAATTGAATAAATAACTCGAAATCTAACAAGTACTCCACATTTACGCTCTCGCTGAAATTCAATCAATAACAATTTGTAAGAAAAACATGCCGAAAAAAAGGAAGAAAACCAACAACACGTCAACGAAAAGAAACGAAAAAATAGTTGTCGGTCGTTGGGAAAAGAACTCACTTGGCCAGCGCGCGTTTCTGTCTTTGTTCAAATCTATTGGATTTGTTGGAGAGCAAAGATTCTTCCAAGGCTATACTTGACTTTGTTTCTAAACTCCCTACTTAGATAAGGTCAGATCAATTCAAATATCACCAAGTTGTGTATTTCTCAGCACCAAATAATTTCACAACATGAATAGTCAATTTTATACATTCATTAAATCAGAAATGGAATTCAAATGTTTAGGAATGTGGGCTGCAAGGGATGATCCCGCAAAAGGGAACCAGATCAATGGGCTTATCGGATGAAAGAATCTGTCTTCTAGTTGAGGGAAAGCAAGACTTGGGGTTCGCGATAGAAGATGAGCTGTGTGAAATGGGCCCAACGCTGTTCTTCAAAGTCGCCGCTGTTGCGCTGATTCATGTACTCCTTCAAATTCTGAAATTGTTTATTTGTTCTGACGGAATCGGGAACACCCTACCTGTTGACTGTTGCTAGCCTGGGCAGATAACATGGAATGCGAGGGCGTGGCGAGTCCATTTGCCCCGCTCGAGCAACTCGCGATCAGCTTGAACCCTTTCTCGACCAGATTATCACAAGCCTTCTCCAAGCACTGGTGCTTCAGATACAGCCTTGCGGTGTACCTCTCCGCCCCCTCTCCTCCCGGATCTCGGGATTCATTTAGAGTGTCTCCGAAGACCTCTCGACAGAGGGTCACCTTTCCGCAGACGAGGATCCGGTGGAGCTTTCTGAATTTGACATCTGCCTGACCATCTCGACCAAAAGCAAAGGTCCCACGGTATCCAATTGTCACAAAGCCCCCTAGAATTATTTCAATGTATATGTTTAGCAATTTTAGAGAGCAATATGCACAATGTTTCACTTCCTCGTCCCTCTTCACTTTTTGACGGAAACGGAGGACTGGTAATTTCCTTTTTTGAGGGAGGAAATGAGTATTCCGAAAGGGCTTACCCGATTCCCCGATGGCATTGGTGACAACACTCCCGCCGTTGACAGTAAGAGCTTTAGTGGGGTACTTGAGATTGTAATAAGGAGTCAAGAGCTGACTGAGGCCTTCTAGTTGATAAAAAAGCACTTCTTCCCGCAACCTCGCCGTTTCCTTAAAGTTGTCAGGCAAAATAAGCTTCCCCGACCTTAGATAGTCGAGGATGTAGACGAAAAGCTCTCCATCCCTGTCGACAAAGATTGAACCATCAGCCATCTTCGAGGCCACATGGGAGTACCTATCAAGACCATCCGAGGCAAAAAGCTGGGGGAAGAAGGACTCGGGTTCCCGCGACAGTGTCCTCATCGTAGTTGTGTACCCTGTCCCTCCAATGTTCAACTGCACAATCTCTGAGGGTTCCATGATTGTCCCAAGTCCAGACTGAAAAACGATTTCAACATTCAATCCAAAATACAAATTTCAATCGATTTTTAAATAACGATCGACATTTCACGAAATAGCAATTTTGCAAGGACCTCGAGTCCTCATTGGAAAAATAACAAAATATTGGGCTGAATATAGACGGAATAAAAGGATCTTCTGAAGCGTGTTTCTCAGATTTGAAGACTGGAAGAAAAACCAATCAAACAACTTTGTAGACACCCTCTTTTCCATCCTGACTAACTTCTGGCATTTCGATTCCCTTTACTCAATTTGGGTCCATTTTATTTCAAAGTAAACCGAATAAAATTGGGAAGTGACGCAGACTGCAAAATCCCATATTCACTTTTTTAAAAAACAACCGTTATCGACATTCTCTCAAAACTTGTAAAATCCCTCGGGGGCCTAACTCTTCAAAACACTGCTGGGATACCATAAAACAGAACATTGATGGATCAAAGACAAGACCGCCATCTTGGAAAATAAGCCTTGGGTAAAAATAAATAGATTCAAAGGCCTGAATAACTAAATAACTCAAGTTGCTGCTCTCCTCAAAAGGCTTACATTGAGATTGGGAAAAAATGTCCTTGCTCAGTTGATAGACTGGGTAAGCTTTGTGCCAAGGAATGCAAGAAGCAATTTTTCAAGTTTCAAATTTCACGTTTCGTGAAAACATGGAATAACAATGACAGATATTTTGATTACTTTCAGAAGCAGTAACGTAGTCATTGTCAAAGTCTTGTTTTTAGGCTATGTCTACATGATGTTTACCCGGAAAATTCATGCTCAGATAACCAACACTCACAGGAGTCATTACGATGACCCAAGTCTCCCCTGACTTGAGACAGATAATTGACCTTTTTCGAAATAGTGTAGGGTTTTTGTAGTTTTCTCACGACTCATTGGTCACATTTACAACCCGCCAAATCGCGAACGGCAAAGGTGCCGGAAAACACCTCAGAGTCCCTGCCCTTTTGACTTTAAGCAAGCTCGGGAAGGATAAGCAAGGGAAATTCAAAAGCAAAGTCAAGACAGCTCAATTTCCGGAAAAATAAAATATCGTTAGAAATAACGTGAAAAAGAACCAAATGACAAGAAGACAACAAAATGGAAGGCGCTCAAATCGACAGCCCCTGAGGCGAGAAAGGAAATTTGGCCACTCAATACTTGGCCCAAAAAAGACTTTATATTCCAAGGGATAGAAGCGATACGTGAACGAAAATATCTAATAGAGCAAAGGGCGCTAAAGGTTGAGCAACTTTGGAAACAAAGTTTTCAATACACAACACGACTGGCAGCTGCAAATGGCAATCATCTGTCGATTTCAGAATCCCTCCTCGAGGAAAAATAAACAAGCAAACTCAATGATGCGGAAGAAAGCTTTTAGCTCTGTCATCTACATACAATACGTTTCCAAAAGTGTAATTTTACAGAAACAACAGGAATTGAAAATGCATGGATGTTGCGAACACATTGAGACTTGGAATGATCACTTGCCCTAAGGCCATGGAAGCGTTTGTGGGCCTCAATCTCGGGCAGTAATAACGTCGACGTTTGTATTTATTTTCGTTAAATTAAAAATCCCGCAAGCTGAAGAAATTGGTTCTGGGAAATTTAAACTTCTACTTGGAAGTTAATCGAGTTGACAGAGTGGCGGTAATTACACATAGGAATCTAAAGAGAGTAAATGCCACTTTGTTTTGGGGAACAAAACCGGTCAACCAATACAAATCCCTTCACTAAACTAATAATTTATTTCATTTCAAAAAACAAAATAAAACTGCCATCAATCCACTCTACACTACAACGCAATTTCCAGTATAACGCAGTTGCCGCAGGAGATGCCGTTGCTGGATTAAGGAAAGCCGCCTGCCTGTTATATTCCTTATTCCTAACAAAGTTCCGGCATTAATAATTGTTGGTCTGGTCCTGTAATTAGTTTATTTAAAGTTAAAAATAAATAATCAAAAATCAATCTTTTCAGACAAGTCAAAATAACCCTTGATTTGTGAATGAAGGGGAAATTATCTCTAAAGTCTTGAATTTTCTCGGATGATTTGACAGATAACAGAAGGAATTTGCTTTATCAAGAATTTTACCTTGCTTGGCCGTCTCGTAGATTGCGTGTTTTGCTAGTGACGAACTCCGTTAGGAAGCAGAAATTATATACAAAGTGTGGCTCCAGACAGTGTAGACTTGGAATGGGACCTCCATTTGCCGGATAACATTACACTTATAAACACCGGTCAATCCACGGTGGACCGAGTATTCCGCAAAGCGCAAAAAGTAAGAATCTTCCTTGATCCTATTTAAATCTCTCATGTACACTCTAATTCCTTTTGTTTATTTAAATTTCTTCCAAACCCGAAAATTGATTGTTGACAAATTTATTCTCGGAAACCGACAACATCAATCAAGGAAGGGATCCGCAAGGATAGACCGTCAAAAGTACGCCATTTTGGAGGACATGACCTCGGTAATTTTCTTTTAATCCCCTTTCAGGTGTCCGCATGGATTTCCCCGTAATTTCTTATAATCTAGTTTACTCACCAACCACATGTTTTATTACTTTTCGACGTTCTCAGAGAGGAACAAATGACTGGCATTGATTTCCTGGTCTTCCAACACTTATTGATTTGAAACAATTGATTCCCATCTTCTGAGTCAATGTTTCGCAATCAGCCGATGGAGCGGAAATTTAGTTCGTGATGCCTTTTCGAGTCCAGTTTCTGCATTGATTGGATTATCAATTGCTACGAGAAATTTTGCATTGTCAGACAGGTTTGCGCACCTGGAAGTGAAAACTGGCTTCCGATCAACAATTTTTTCCGGGCACTCCTATTTTGTCAAGGCTACAATTTGTCTAATGTTGAGAGAACGTTACGACGTTTACTTTTTGGAATGTCAATTTTCTTCAAAAATTGACCGGACAATGGATCTGGCCAATTGGTTGTTTTGTCTTTCCTGGATAGCGCCCAATGCTGTTCTCCACTGGTCACAGCCGAGGAGTAATCGAGAGCATTGTCGCTAAAGCTGCAACGAAAGCGGGGAATATTCCCGTCCAATCGCGGGTCACTTATTTGGCAAATTGCGCATGCTCTTCGTTTCCATGAAATTCCTCTTACCTCATGTGCTGCGCCGTTGGTGTTAATTTTTCATTTTCACGTGTTTTCTCTAGCGTGTTTACTACTAAATATACATGTCTACTTGCAGCCAGACAGAATGGTTGAAATTGACAAGGATTTCCCAAAATTACTTCCATTCGGGTTCCTGAAGACACTCCATTGGGTAAGATCCTCTATTCATCCATTTTTATATAAAACGAATAATTTCTAGGTAGCTCCATTTGCTTTCATAGTCACAATCTATGCTGGATCATTTATGTTCGGCGGGATTTCATTCTCGCTTCTTGTGGCTTGGAATGCCTTTGTTTATTCTCTAATAACTTGGATCTGTTATCTCCTTCAAATCAATAAGAAGACTTTCCAAGTTGGTCAAGGAGTCCTTTGGATTCCATTTGCCCTGATGGTTAGCCTCAGTTCCCGGGAATTTTTCATATATGAACTTTTTAGGATTTCCTGGTGTGTGCACTCTTCTTCGTATTGTTCGCTATCGTGACCCTCATCTGCATCATTTGTATCTTCCAGAGCTTCAAGTACAAAATCGGAGTGTTCTTGACATATTTCTTCGCTACTGCCTTCTCGATGATCAGTGGAGCAGCTTATGGTTATTACACTCTCCGACTCTACCAATCGTGCCCCAATGGTCAACTCAGAAACCTCTCTACCCTCGTCGTCGAAGGCACGACCATCTCCACGAAAGAAACGTTTACCAACACATCGCCGGATCCTAGACCCACTGCTTGAGTCACCGGCTTGAATAATCATTGTTTGCCCAGTCTTGCTTATTTGTAAAAAATGCCCAAACTACTTCAGGTGCTTTTTACAGAACATAATATTCTTTATACACTATAAAACCCTAAAGTCTTCAATATTATACAAAATAAATGTTACCTGTTTTCACAGTTTTCAATGGGGCAAGAATCTGAATAAATTTACTTTCTCCTCTATCTGCTTACATCCAGATGAGGCAAACACTGGGTCATTCCTTGGGAAGTAAACAAGACTGCTGGCGATGAATTCAATGTTTTCCTGGCTCAACTTTATATTCTCCCGTCTGGCGTATTCCTTGATACATAAAATCACATGTTCCCTCGTCAACGGTAGAAAAGGCACGAAGTAGTCGATAAGATGATGGGAAATCAACGCACTGTCCTTGAATCCTCCATCTCCTTGGTTGAAAGCAGCCTCTTGCACGATTCTTTCTATCTCAATAATTGGGATGGATTCTCTCGACTTTTGCTTCTGGTTGTGCTCGAGAGTATGCCGGTTGATCCTCTCGCTTCCAGTGTTACTCAAGAACATGAAGATGGCTCGACTTGTATCGATACCTTCTACTTTCGTATTGTGATCGACAAATGGCTTGATTATATCAATGACCTGGACTGGAAGTTTGTCAACTTCGTCGAAAATGAAGAGAGAATCCCCGCAAGTTGATATATTACCCTTAATCCAATTGAATAAATCTGCTTTGAAGGAGTTAATAAAGGCAGGATCATCGTTATGAAGGTTTCCATTAATTAAATGTACATTCCTGGACCGCATTCCACGTTCAAACAACGCATCAGCAATGATAGACGAGGCATAGTTTTTACCTGTTCCAGTTATTCCATGTAAGGCCAGGGTTAGCGCTTTCCGTGGTCTCCTAAACGAGAAATTACACCTATCATCCAAATCCACCAAGTCTCACTCATTTTTCTTGTGCTTCAACACAACATTCACCAGAATCGGCACTGCCAGATGTTGCCCGAAGACCTTTTCTCTGAAGTTAGTCATTAGTCGCTCCTCTAAAATCTCTTAATTACAACAAACAAATGACAAATCAAAGCACCGATATGTTTTAATTCTCTTCGTTCTCCATAACACTCCATAATCATCTTATGCCATTCCCTCATGTAGCCAAAGTAACTAAAACCCGCAACGACGGCGGAACCAATTGTTAGGGAGAGGAGTTCTCCTGAAGTTGATGACACAAGGAGGGTACTCAAGAGGATCCATTGGAGAGGTATCCTCATCCTAAAAGTTGTCGCTATTAAACATTAATCATCCACAAGGTATATTAGGTAATGGAACCAAACTACAACCACTATGACTCTCGAGATCATTTATTAGTACCACACAAGTGAAAAATTATTTCTGATATCCAAAACGAGTGGCAAGGGCAGGAAATAAGTCGACAAAAGACTTGTTCTCTTCGTTCTTATCTTCAAGTTCATCAGGTAGAGATTCATCCGTTTCGGCTTTCTCCATCAACTCAGCCGCAAAAGCTTTCAATTGCTTAGCTCGATCTTCGGAGGAAACTTGTGTATACGATTCAACAAACTTTTGCCAAGTACCCGAGTCTCCAGAAGCTCGAGCAAAAGCAATCCGTTCTCTTCTTGTTAATCCTTGCAGTTCTTTGGTCATCTCCGGATGGAAGGTGTTTTTTAGCTCGGCCATCTCAGTTTGCAGACGACATTGAGGTCCAGGTTGCCGATCGTACTCATAAGACACAATGTGCTTAGTTGTGCCAGTAATATTCATCAGTTTCTGTCCTTAATTGTCGACACTGGTCACCACAATGCAAGATTAATATATGAAACACCTACCGTTCGGGCGAAGAACACCCTCTGCAACGTACATAGCACACCCATCTGGAGGTTGAAGTCGTTCTCCTTGGAGTAGTCTTCCTCGGAAAGTTCCACTGACTACTCCATCTTCTGTTTCTTCCGCTTTGAAGTAAGATGGAAGATCAATCTCATCTTGGAAATCCGTAGAGAATGGAAAAGTCGTTATTTCGTTATCAGAAACGAGAGTCGGCAAAACACGAACAAAACCCGCACAGTTCTTCTCGTGAATTGGCTTGGAATCCACATTCACATTCCGGATTTTATTGAAAAGAAGAGAACCATCAACGGAGGAATCAAGAACACCCGGGAGATCCATCTGAAAATGAACCAAGTGATTACGAAAAACGACAAGTCGAAAACGCGGGAAAGAAATTTTCCCGAAACGAAAGTCTGTTGGACTTTCGAAATCACGCAAATCAGGAGTAGATGAGCCGTTTTACCGGATTTTGTGGTGCTTCCACGAAGATGGAACGGCGGTCTTCAGTCATTGGAGTCGTCACTTCGGACAACGTCGTCTTCAACGTCGAAGTTGAATTGCTGTGTCACTCTCTTCAGTTGAAGCGTATTCTCGAAAGTGAGTTCTTTTTTTGAATATTACTTTTTAACTCTTTCTAGACCACCCGGATATTGATGACGAATTCCGTGTTGTTGAAGGGGCTGAGCCACTTCGCTTGCGCAAGACCAGAAGCGATGTTTTCCAGGCAATCCTTGAATGGCTGCAACACCATCAGAAGGACATTCCATTGACTGCTCGGAACAACAGCTTACTGCCACAAGGTTTCAACCTGAACATCAACGACTACATCAAATCTCCACCTATGGTCAAAAGCGTTTCCCCGAAGAAGACTGACGACACAGATGACGGTGTCGAAATCACAGAAGTGAACTCAGTTGCCCCTCAAACCGCTATGTGTTGTCATGTTATTCAGGAAGATGGGAAATATGTCATCAAGTATGAGGAACGAGTCATCCAGTTGGAGCCGCTGAAGAAAGACAAGAATCAGCTCCCGAGGAAGGCACTTGATGAATTTGAGGACGGCACGAAGAAACTTGCTATGAGAGAAAAGGCAAAGGCGGTCAAGGACGCCCTGAACGAAATGAAGGCAGTAGACTTTGAGCCTCTCCACATGAATGCAAAATTGCCGGAAAATCATCCATTCATTGAACTTGTCAGTAGAGTCCAAGGGTTCAGTGAATTTGCCACTCATCGTGGCGTTGATGCTGGTGACGAATCGACTCAAGAACCTGTAGACGACACATTGGATGAATCTGACGTCGCCTGTCTGAACGACGAAGACGAAGAATTCCAGCGTGCCGTTGCGTTCTTCCAGAAGCGTGAACAAGCTCGTCAATGCAGAAGAAAGCAGACTACTCTTCTGGAACTCCCCCAGTTGATTCCTAAGTGGGATGTTGAGTTCTTCGGCAAGCTTTCCAAGCCTCTTCTCTTTCAGATTATCAAGGTAAGTCCGTCAAACTCGCTAATTTGATGTTACTGAGTAATTTCTAGACATCCAACAACTTGGCCATCTACCAACTAAATCGCAATGCTTGCATCTATGTCGCTTTAAAGATGGGAAAGACACCCGAAGTGATGTCGCGTTACTTGACACTGAATCCATAGATATTCAAGGTTCGTTATACCCGTTTGTTAAGTTTTCGTTTTTGAATATATTTTTGGTAAAAATCAACAAAAATGGACAACTAGAGTGTAATCTTGTTGAGATTACTAAATCCAACACCAACTCCGGTAAGGATAGCTTTTTCTCGCGACCCGATCCTCTTAGTCGACTCCTCGGACTCCTCTTCTTCGTCTTCGGGGTGGATCTTCCAGTATTCGTCAATCTTGAAAACTTGTTCGAAAAACAACCGGAGGTTTCTCAGAGTCTCAATCGAGTAAGTGGACAACGGGCCGAAGAGGAACTTTGACACGTCTTTCTCGCAAAGGGTGATGAATGTTGCGGCTAGAGCTTGAGCGGAGAGATCGCAACATCCACCTCTGTAGATTTCTTCCAAGAGAGCAACACCCGCTTTCTGACCAATTTCTTCTGGGAGCAGCTGATTTCCTTCTGTGTCTCTTGGCAAAGACATTGCTTCTCCGTGGTAGAAAACCCCTTCCGTCGTTTCTGCAACCAAGAAGAGACCGAATCCGGGGGAATTACCTCCAGCAACGCCTTTCCTTTGATCGACGGTGATATAAACGTCAGCAATGTAGTCGCGAAGTGTTTCTTTGGCAGATTGGATCATCCTATGACCCAGTGATGGAGCAACTTTGCAAACGTAAGCGAGACCTCTAATTTTGCAAATCTTGCCCGGTTTTTCTCGCTGTAAATCGAATATCAATTGACGTAATCGTAGCAACACACCTACCAACACAGTCCTCAGTGCCTTTACTGTCGGAGCTGTAAAATGCACCACACCTCCACCATCTGGTTTGAATCCACGATGTTTGATCTGAATTAAGAATTTACCCTTGAATTGAATGCTTATCACAAACCTTGAGCGAGAGATTTTCATCGTTCAAAATAAACTTGTTAAAGACCGGCAACCACGTAGCACGAATAGCATCAACAGACAACTCATCATGGGCATTGGTCACTCCCTTCAATGTGACGTCGAGAGGAAGCTTGCAGAACGGAGCAATCATCAAGAGGGCTTCCAAGAAGTAGGAAATACATCGCGTGTTGCCACAGTCGAATTCTAGCGTTCCTCCATGGATCATTCCCGGGGTGAAATGGACAATTGTTCCTGTTTTACTGATGTGAATCTGCGTTCCATTAGTCAGCTTCTCAATCAACGACAGTAGTTTTGTTTCGTGCTCTGAAATTACTTTTTGATATATCAACTCAAACAAAAACCAACCATGAACTCCGGGCTCTTCACTCTTCGGACGGATTTCTCTGAAAGTGACTTTACGACCACTCAACAAGGAGAACACTATCCGTTGACGGAAAAAGTTGCAGCCTTCAAAGGCCAAGGATTCTGAAGCCATTTTGAAATCAAATTGGAGTTGCGTGATCTCGTTACCCAGCAAGTCTGTTTGGCTACCGACACAGAACGCCAGGACTGGTTCATTTCGGGGCTTAATAGCCTTGATTCACGTTGATTTTTGAGTCTTCGTTAAATCTTTATTCACAAATTAGATATGCTCAACTTTACATTATCCTGATTACTAATGAGATCACGTAGTATTCTATGAATGCATCTATGGAGATTCCAGTGTCTTGAACAATAATCCTTTCCTGACATGGACTTCATAAGATAGCGACCCCTTCATCTGGGCAATGTTGAACAGTGCCATGACGGAAAACCCTTCGTCTTCAAGGGTTTTGGCTGTTTCTATCACTTGAAGGAAAGACATGATGCTCGAGAGTCGTTCGAGGATCTGGTCGATCCCCCAATCCGGGAATTCGTTCTTGATTTCGTTGCACAGGATATTTCTGTAGAAATTACTCGCCTCCCTCACGATCTGCTTGCCCTCCTCAGAAAGTCCGTCTACAGGTACAAAGAAGACGAGTAGTCTCAGAATCGCGTATTCCGCTTCCGTGAGTTTCATCTTTCCGGCCGGGATGATGAACTCATCATAGAGCCAGTTGGTGAGTCTCTGCAGATAGGGCCTGATCAGCGGATCCACCAGTACGTTCTGCTCTTGGTTATCCCTCGGGAAATACGACCCCCCACTGCAAACAATGCCTTTAACACCCACCATGAGTGCTCGATAGGCAACTAGGATGTCGACGCACGGGACTGTTCTGTCAATAATCAGCCGTAACTTGTCCCGTTGATCCAGCTTGAAAAACTCAGGAATGTGACTCACCCAGTCACAATAATGGGCAACTATTCGGCACCACATCCTCTTCATCCCAGCGCCGTTCAAGACGTAACGAGCACTCCAATCTATCTACAAACGTCATTGTCATTTATCACGCTATAATCACTCCAACGAAAACAAACCTTTGTTCTATTGGAAATGTACCTAGGGTTGAAAAATGCTTTCTCTGAGGGGACGTCCATGGAGTAATTATGCTCCGCTTCAGACGAGAACATGTGGGAAGCAGTTGAGTCAAAGTAGTCGTCACACAGTCTCTCGACTAGGACGAAGAACTTAGACACACATCTCGAGCTAGAGATGTCAAAGTCAGGGATGATTCTGTAAGCAGACAATGGTTTGTTGTTGAGATCGCACATCTGAAGACTCATGTTGAGAGCAAGATGGTGCCATTTTTGGTATTCTTCTTCCAGCAAATAAGCTCTGTCGGACTTAACTAAAGACTTGGCATTCTTCTCAGCATCGGAGTTTTCTTTTTCGATTATTTCTTTTTTGATTGGAGGTAGAAGCACGGCAGACGAACGGCTGGAAGAAGGGCATGAGATTGAGTTCAGCGATCCTCTGTCTCCATGGACCACTATAATGGATCAAAGATTACAAAACTGGTGCTACAGTAACTCACTCAGTGGATTCAATCCAGCTTCTAAGCACTTTTTGAACCTACAAGCTCTGCAGCAATTTCTGTATGCTGTAAAGGTTAATTAACAGACTAATTAAATACGCATAAATGACTCACCAGCTTTTATTTTGCAATTGCCATCGTTTTGACAAGTGTACTTTCTTTGGTAACGAATGCTTCTTCTGAAAAAGCCCTTACATCCTGAACAGCAAACGGAAGCATAGTGTTTCTGAGCGTTGGGCTCTCCGCAAACCCTGCATTTTTGGCTACTCATCGTCTAAAACACACGTTTCATGAAAAATACAAATAAAAGTGTGGCATATGACTGACAAATTCTGTAGTATCAAGTCGGTTGCTTCACGATGAATGAGTCAATTTGAAGTAAGTGGAAAGAATAATAAAGTTATTACAGCTGGTGCGCACGTAATCACTGACTACAGAAAGGAATCAAGTTCTTGCGTACGTGCGTTTGTGCAAGACAGACTCGAAGGACAACAGATTCGGGGATTGTGCATCCGTAAATGACATACAGTCTATTTTGGGTAACACTATCTATTCTTGGCGCTAGAGATATGAATGGAGTTTTCCATTCTACTATTGGCAGCTATGTAGTGCTTCTAGAAATGAACAAAGGTGTAATTCCAAAGCTAGAGGAGTCCGTTGCTTAGCAGCAATGTCTTTAGAGAACAGTTTATTCCAAATTATTATCTCAGTACATAAATCTGTCAAGCTTTGGATGATCAATAAGCAGTTTCAAATAAAGTGAGTCAGACATCCGACAACAACAGCCAAACACAGGGGGACTAACGAGTAGATCTGGTTCGCCTTGTTGCAGTATGCCTCCTTGTTGCAGAAGTACGTGGATATTTGCAACGGTTCTTCGATGCTGTGGCCGGGAACGCTGAGTCGCAGGGGCAAATCGCTGTATGTGTACGTGGCTTGTAGTGGATTCAAGGCACAGCCCCGAATTTCGAGATCCATGTCTGCAATTACAAAAGTACTCTAAGGAGAACTGAAATCGCACTTGCCTCCATAGCTACCGAGAGTTTTGGTACAGTAAACCCCAGTGCACTCTCCCTTGTTGTTGTGTTTACAGCTACCGCGACCATCTAGCCGACTACAGTAGGTGCACTTCTGGGTTGTCAGCTCTTTGCAGCTGAGGTCGTTGGAGGGCTTTTCGTCGCTTAAGAGGTTTTGGTTGCATTTGTAGGTCGGTTGATTATCTGCAGGTCGACAAAAAATGACCGTATCGTGTGAGCTTGAAATATTCCCTCCGGAACTCGCTACTGTATTGCACACGGAAAGTTGAGTGGTGCTTACTGCCGGTATGTCAACTTCATCGTCTCCTCCGTAGAATGCCTCGGAACAACCTCTTGCATATGCAACGATGTCTCCTAGAACAGAGGGAACATTAAGCAATGTCGAGATGAGACAACAAACCGACGTGAACAACTACTTCGACACAGCTAGATGTCATGGTGCAGGTAGTCAAACCGTTGGGTTCCGGATTATTGCACAAGTCGGTGAACACCATGTCGTCTGGGATTTTAGAGAAGCCAGTTATTGCCCAATTGGATTCCAAAATAGAAGAGGCGCAGATGAAACACTTCCGGTCTTCTTGAGCTTCCATCCCAGCCACAAGTACCACCAGAACACCGAGCTGGAGGATATTCATCGTAACTAAAAATAACGGTAAATAGTTTCCAAGAACACGATTTCTAGATCATTCCAATCATCACTAAATTCGACTCCGATAATAGCGAAAAATCACAAAAACGGACGAGGTACCACGTTTATATCGGGAAATATATTTGGAAGAGTTGTAAAATCCATGACATAAGTGGGTGTTACCAGCAGATGGAGACTATCCAAACAAAACTTTATCATCCACCAACAATGGCATCAACGCCGGATCTTATTGGATATTGAGGCCCTGAGGCATTTTTCAAATAAAACCTTAACTGTATGTTTCAGCATTGATGTGCAACTTTATAGATAATTAAATCATATCCAGAAAACACATATCCTTGTTTGAATCAAGTGTAATTTTACAATCACCCTGTTGCATCATATCGAAATCGGAATGTGTGAGATGGAACAAACTTTCGCGAGCCCTAAATGAAGAAATTCACGTTTGTTTAGCACTGCTTCACTTTGTTTTGTTTTCTGTTTTATAAAAACTCGAGTTGTAAAGTACTCCCTCAAGATTTCGAAAATTTTACAACTGAAACGATTCTAGTTTACTGTAAAAAATCACAATTCTCAAAGGATGAAAGGAGCTCTCGGAGTTCGTGTCGAGACAAGCGAATGTTGCTCTCCCCGAGCCGCCACTCCTCCTTCAGTTGGATGGCGTTCATATAATCCACTTGTAACTTTGAGTCTGATTCCATCGTTGTCGATTCCAAATGGTGTACAAAAGAGGAGAACCCGACAAAAGGAAGCGGAAGCGAGAGGATACCGTCGAAGCTCCCACACCGACACCTTCGACCGTGTGCTATTGGTAATTTTCTTCTGGTTTCATAAATTACTAACTGGATAATTATAGCGACGGGAAACGAGAACTCGGCACTCTTGAAGTTCACTGCTCCGTCTGTCGTCGGTGGTTCCATTCACGATGTCTCAAGGACTTGACTGAGTTGTTCGTGGCTATCCTTTGCTCCCAATTTTATATGAACATGTTTCAGTTACGGTCTGCCTTTCATGGTTTGTTACGTCTTCAAATGCCAGGATTGCTCCTCGGACAAAAAAGAATCGTGGTCTCCAAAACAAACAAGTTAGGGTTCCTTGTTTTTACCAACTGATTGATTATTCTAGACTTCTCCCACATGTGTGTCATGGCTTTGGCCAACATGACTTTCAACTCCTATGCCAGTGGTGAAACCAACAAAGAGGTCTCAGAAACTCCGGATGAATTGAAATACTTCCATCTTGAAAAGGAAATTGTGACTTACTTTGAGGAAAATTGGGAGAGCTTGACCAACATCCCCCGACGAGTGAAGAACTCCTGGCATCAGACCTTGCAAAAAACACTAGCAAAGGAGACTGAGTTGTTCGCCGTTCATCCCGAGGATGAGAACCTGTTCGCCTTAAAGGAAAAGAATTTACTCGATATCGGTCCTCTCCTCGAAAGCATCAAGAAGGTGTGTTCAGTTACGAATTACTGATTTGTGTAATACCCTTTCCAGCTCGGGAAACGTCCTCCGGCTTCCCAACCCATCAGGGCGGCTGATAGCGACAACGATGAAGATTCTGGTCCGAAAACAAGAAATGCTGCGAAAAGGAGAGCGGAGTCTTCCAGCAGAAACTCGTCCATGACTCCAACGAAAGCCTCTACTCCGGCTTCCACAATAGACGCTTCGGTGGATAAACCGAAAGCCACCAACGAAAAGCCCATGGGGCTCCTGAAGAAAGGAACCCTCGATGCGAACGCCGTGGTGGAAGGCTCGGACGGATTGATCAACTTCCCCTTCAACCGGGAAGGCATGCAGTACTTCTTCGCCGAGAAGGACTGCCATGTGAAAGAAAAAGACTTATTCGACAAGGTGGATGCCGAGCAGACCGACCACATTCCAGCCCATATTTATCGGTTACAACTGCCCAATAGAGTGACGCTGTCCATCAACGACAGAGCCTACCAGACGAAATTGGCTGAAGACAGGTTGACAGTCACAGGAGATCAAGGCTACGTAGTCACCAGGAGTACTCACAGTGTCATGTATGGCAAATGGTATTACGAGGTTGAGTTTCTCAGTCAGCCAGAGGGAAGCCATGCAAGAATTGGCTGGTGCCAGAACTACGCCCATCTTCAGGCTTGTCTCGGCTACAGCAAGTTCAGCTACGGCTGGAGGTCCTTGAAAGGAACCAGATTCCACCAAGCCCACGGTCACACATACTTCAAAGAAGGTTACGGACAGGGGGATGTCCTCGGCTGTTTGATCGAGCTCCCTGAAAGGGAGGATTACTCCAATCCGAGTGACAAATGCAAACTTCCTCCGACCAAGAAGGACGCCAATTTACTCAACTTCAAAGGACACATTTTCTTTGAAGAAAAAGAGGAAATCGAACAAGCTGAAAAGCAGCTGAAGTCGCTCCCTCACTCAAAAGTATGTTTCCTTTGTTTTTGAAAGCTATTTGATATATCACTTGCAGATTATCTTCTTCAAAAACGGAAAGTCCTGTGGTACTGCTTATGAAAACATTTACGAGGGAGCGTATTACCCAGCAGTCTCCATCTTCCAAGGAGCTACGTTGAGATGCAATTTCGGACCCAATTTCAAGTACCCCTTACCTCCTGGAGTAAGACCCATCTCAGAAAGAGCCGAGGAGATGGCCGTGGAACTGGCCTTGGCTGATATACTCTTCCTGACCGAGAAGAAAGAACTGCTGGAGGACGAGACCAAGAGTCGAATGCATTATTTCAACCTATATTGATCTTGTGGTATCCGTATTTATTGGTTAAATTGTGTTTTCGAGTTATAAAAGCACTAGTGAGAAGACGAGGGAATGTTCGTGGGGGGAAAACTAGAGCGCGCCTGACCGGTGGTGGACAGCTGGGCGTCCTTCTCTCCGTTTGCTTGCACTAGTTTCCCGCGCAAAGTAACGTCGATAATATTGGTTTATTCCAATTCTCCATAATTTTATTCAATCATTGTTATTTTAGGCCAAAATGAGTCGTAGAGGTGACGTCTATTTACGACGGTCGAGCAGAACGAGTCAGGCGATTTACAAAAGCCTGGATGAGAATCGATTGACACAACCGTTGTTGGAGCACATTCTGAAAGAAGCCGAGAGATATGTGAGTGATTTCTGCCAGTTTCATCCCTCTAATTGTTCTGCTTACTTTCAGAAGCAACGGGAAAGACGTGAAAGAGCCAATCGCGAGAGAGAACACGAGTTGTCAGGTCGGAGATACTCGTTTAGGTCCCGAACTGTCTACGATGACCCTTATTACGACGACGAAATCTTCACTCCCGTCCGTCAACGTTCGACTAAGAGACGGAAGATTGAACCGGAAGAAGAAATAGAACATTCTGACCACGAAGTCCATGCGGATGGAGAGGATTCCACGAACAGATGGAGTACTCGCTTGAGAACTCGGAACAGTGAGCCTCAACTGGAGACATTGGAGAAAGAACCAGTTACTCCCGTTACCAAGCGACTCAGTGGAGCTGAAAATAAGAGTAGTGAAAAAGAGAATGGAGTCCAGTCCCTCAGGACGAGACGACTTGTGACCAGAAGCAACTCTGTTCCGCTTCAGCCTGAGAATGAAAAGAAAGAACCCGAGGAGTGTGAGAGCGAGGAATCTGATGCGGAAGAAGAAGGAAGTGAGCCTCGTCAATATGTACTCCGTCGGAATAGAGTTCCAGTTGACAGATTCACCGCCCATGATTTCAGCGATCGTCCCAGAAGAAAAGTCGCCATGGCCAGTTATCAAAGCTCCACTCGGAGTTCTCTCAGAAGATTACCGAGAGAAAGGAGGAAGAGACGATACTCTTCATCCACCGGGTCTTCTTCGGACGAGGAACTTGCTCTGGCGAAGAAGGATGCCAAGGACGAAGCTGCTTTCCAGCGTCGTCAGTTGAAAAGCATGCGGATGAACAGGCAAAGATTAGGCCCCGTTAATCTAACCGAAAAAGATATGCTCAGTTGCAAACATCTCTTCAAGGAGAGACTCAGACAACTCGGGGGGACGAGCTGTAGCGATATAGATCCAATGGGAATCGACCAGGACGTGAGATTCGACCAAGTAGGAGGCTTGACTGCTCATTTACAATCGTTGAAAGAAACGGTTCTTTTCCCGTTGCTCTACCCTGAATTGTTTGAGTCTTTCAAAATCACTCCTCCGAAGGGATTGCTCTTTTACGGACCCCCAGGAACAGGAAAGACCTTGGTTGCCCGAGCACTCGCCAATGAGTGCAGTCAAGGAGACAAGAAAGTCGCCTTCTTCATGAGGAAGGGAGCTGATGTGCTTTCGAAATGGGTCGGAGAAAGCGGTAGGAGTGTTTTTACTAACAGATTGATAAGAGCCATGATTTTCAGAAAGACAACTGAGACTTCTCTTTGATCAAGCTTACTCTATGCGACCATCTATAATCTTTTTCGACGAAATCGATGGATTGGCTCCTGTTCGAAGTTCAAGACAAGATCAAATCCACAGCTCTATTGTCTCGACATTGCTGGCTCTGATGGATGGATTGGATTCCAGAGGGGAGGTGGTCGTTATTGGAGCCACAAATCGACTGGATTCCATCGACCCGGCTTTGAGAAGACCGGGGAGATTCGACAGAGAACTCGCATTTTCCCTCCCTGACAAGACTGCTCGACAATCGATCTTGAATATCCACACGAAATCGTGGAGGGAAGAGACGAAGCCCAGAGATGAACTCATGGAGTGGCTGACAGAGAGTACTGCTGGATACTGCGGAGCTGATCTCAAAGCCCTTTGTACTGAGGCCGTTTTGATGGCAATCAGAACAAAGTTCCCTCATATCTACCTGGCTTCCGAAAAGTTAGAAGTCGATCCAAAGAGTATTACCGTCGCCAAGGATCACTTCCAAGCTGCGATGAGGAATATTGTTCCCGCATGTCGGAGGGACGTCTCAATCATCTCGAAGCAAGTCAATCCAAGACTGTCCGTCCTTATTACCCCGTTTGTGGACAAGTTGTTCTCTGAGAGAATCCCATCCGGATATGGCAAGCCTAACAACCTCGACAATCTCTTCAACACTGACTTGGAGAAGGTTGTACGTGCTTTCGAAGTTCCCCCAAGTGTTCCTGCAGCTAGATTATTGCTTCACGGACAGGGCAACCAGGGACAAACTCACTACTTCCTTCCAGTGATTGCAAATCGATTGGATCACTTATCTATGCACTCCATTTCCTGTATGAATGTGTTTTCTGCCACGAATCCGGAAGAAGCCGTCAACCAGATGCTCCAATCTGCCATCAGATCTTCTTCGAAGGGAATTGCCACTGTTCTTCTGTTGCCTGACTTGGATGTTCTTCAGAATTCTCTCCCACCTGCGAGCTGGAACATGTTGGCCTCGAGACTTGAATCCTTTATCGGATTTACTACTTTGCTCATGATTGCTACAATTCGTCAACCACTCCGCCAATGTTCTGATGATATCAAAGCATTGTTCGGAAAAGCCAACGCCGTTGAGATTACGCCACCGACAACAGAACAAAGAAAGATGTACTTCCGTCAGTTGATCGAGAAAGCTCTGGTTGAGCCTTTCAGATTCAATCCAGAGAATTATCCGGAACCTCCAAAAGCGGTTATGAAGTCGTCTCTTCGGAAACTGAGTGCTCAAGAGTTGAAGGCGTTGGAGGAATCCTACGCCACTGCTTTGAGACACTTCCGGATCTTCCTCCGAGAAATGCTCGGGAGATTAATCAGAGATCGAAGATTTAACATTTTCAATCTTCCAGTTGACAAAGAGGACGCTGAAGACTACTATGAGATCATCGCTAACCCATTGTGCTTAACTGACATGATGACGAAAATCAATAAGCAGCAATACTCCAGCAAAGCGGAATTCCTCGCCGATATCCAGTTGATCAGAGATAATGCCATTGAATATAATCCAGATAAGGATCTCCACGGACGAATGATCCGAAATGCCGCTTTTGGATTGATGGATATGGCAGAGACGCTCTTTGATGAGGAGTTGGATGACGGATTTGCTGAGAAACTGGAGGAGATGAAGAAACTGATTGATGAAGCCAAACATGGGGATAAACCTCCTCAGCAGTTCCAGAGAAGAACCAGGCAGAGTGTCATGAACGGATTTACTGACAGTGAGCCTGTTGAAACTGAAGCAGAAAAGCCGTCTGAGGAAGGGACTGAAGCCCAACACGACCCAGCGAAGGAGATCAAGAAGACCCCAAAGTCAGCTCTTAAGAAGAAAAAGAAGAAGTTCTTCAAAAAAGCCGATACATCAGCAGAAACTCCAGAATCCGTCGAACAACCTTTAATCACCGAAGCCAACGAAGCTTCCAATGATGCACCTTCAGTTAAATCAGACGTTCTTCCAGAAGTCGTCGAGGATACTCCAATGGAAATCCTGACCGAAGACCAACCAACTGCAGTAACTGAAGTCTTCACCATCGACAAATCAGCAATTGAATCCGTCATTGAAAAAGCCGTAGGGAAGACCGGCTCTTGGTCAGTACCGCAACTGGAGTCTCTTGGTGCTGCCATGTCCCAGGTAATTGATCGTTACTATGCCAAATTCAACCGTCAATCCCTGCCAGAAGAATTGTCTTTACTCATTTCCGGGTTTGAACCGTAACTGATGATCTTGGTGGCCTCAATCGACGTTTCAGTAATCTATCATGATTGATTTCACCTATTTATTATGCATTTGACAAAGACAGTAATTATTTGACCCGATTATAAAGTACTGATCTCGTTATGGAAATTGTGATTTGAGCGTTTACCATATCCTGCACTTCTCGTAAGGGTTCATCATCGTGGTTCCAATTTCGCAGTTGAAAGCTTGGGAAAAAGCCGGGAAGTTTTGGAGGGGGACGTTGACTCGGAAGACCCCTGGGGAAGTCAGTTCTGAATCCAGTAGTTGTTGAGCCGAGTTCACTTTGACGGATTCGCAGTAAGTCTGAAATTAATTCGTAATTGAGGAGATTGGCAAGACAACAAACGTTTGCAAAGGCTAGAAAGAAAAGCTGATGGTCGGTGAAGTTGTTCAGTGCCGGCAGTAACAGGTTCTCAGAGTGTTGTGAAACTCGCTGGTTGTAAGCGGCATAAGCCATCCTCAGAGCCCCGTTGTCGGCAATGTTCTCGCGGAGGGTCTTCCTTCCATCCAGTTTCTTACCACTGATAGGGTCGTTTTTGCTGTCATACTGGGCGATGAAGCACTGCTTCTTGGATTCGAAGAACCGCTCGGTCTCCTCCTTCCACCAAAACCGCCTCTGCCCGGTCTCGTCGAACTGAGCTCCGTAATCGTCGAAAGCGTGGGCTATCTCTCTCGCGATGAGGGAAGCGAGGGACCCATAACCCCAGGAATTGGGGGCGTCGGCAACAAAGAAGGGGAATTGAAGGAGTCCCGAAGGAATCACGACTTCGTTCTGGAGATATCTGTGGAGCGGAACTAGATCAGACAACAGCCCGATTTCCTCATTCATTGGCTTGGAGGATTGTCGGAGTTCTTTGAATTCATTTCTCACTTTTGCTTTCCTTAGAGCCAGATTATTGTCGAAATAAGTGCTTCCCACCAATCTGACTCCGGTATAAGGCTGTAAGATAATGTTCTCGTTTGGCAAGCTCTTAGCGATGTCGACTCCGATCCGTAGTTTCTTTAACTTCGCAATAGCAGCGGTTCTCGTGGATTCATCCATCCAATCTGCATTCAAAACCGTCTGTTGGAGAGCGACTTTCAAATCCGTCAACAACTTCTCGATGCCGGCTCCTCCGGTCCGTTTATTCGCCAGATACCACTTTGAATAAAGGGACGCCAGAGGCAACGGGATTCGTTCAACAACTTCATTGACGCATTCCTCCCACAACGGCTTTACTGTTGATCCCTTTAAGACAGAATTGAGAGTCTCGTGGGGTTCTCGGTAACGTTGAGGGAGGTAACTGTCGAAGGAAGTCAGAACTTTCCACATCATGTAGTCGTTGATCGTTTGGGGATTTGCTGTAGTTAAATATCTTTGTAGTTTTTGGAGATAGTTCATGTCCACGTAAATCTGAGGAGAGAAATCGTTGAAGTTGGGTAGAAGATCCATCAAAGCTCCATTGAAGAGGTCTTTCCACCAGATTTTACTCACCTCATCCTTGAGGGATTTGATGTTCAATTTGACTGCTTTCGCCTCTGTCGTGGAAGATGACGTGATCTAAAGTAATTTTGGTCTTCATGAAGAGTTAACCCAAACACTTACATTGGCTAGTCCTCTTTCAAAGTCTAGAATGGCATTGACGTCCGGTTCCATGGCTTCAGAATCAGCCCCAAATAACTCCAGTAACTCTACCATGTAAGTCCGGTAACTCAGAAGGACCTCATTCCTCCCAATGTTGGACAAGTACAAGTCCTTATCTCCGAGCAGAAGTCTTGGAGATCCGATGACCAAGCTCTTTGTTGAATTTGCTCCATGCCCACCTTTGACCGAAAGCCTCAGCAACCCGTCTATTCCGAGAACACGAAGCTGACTCTCCAAGCTCTCCCAACGGAAGTCCTTGTCTTCAAACTTTGCATTCTGAAGCAGAGCCCAGCCACCAAGACTGGAGAAGAGGGAGAAAATGGGCATCAAGTCCAGGGAGTCTTGGGCTTGGTCGTCCATGCAAGAATCGTAGTAGATGTAGACTAATTTGGCTGCGTCCGACTTTTCCTCTCTTGAACTGTAGTCATCCAATAACTCCCGGATTTCGTATTTGAGTCTTGTTCTTGCTTCAGAGAAAACGGAAATCTTCTTTTCTGACTCCGGTACTTGCTTAATCCCCGTGTAGCCCCCACACGCGAACTCGTAAAAGTTGTCACAAGGGTCCTCTTTGGGGTTCATACTGGTCAGAATATTGGATGCTAAAAGTGATCATTAAAGATTCCTTAGTCTAGGACTGGCACTCGATTTCCACTTTTGTTTCGTTGTTGATGTCCACGCGAGTAAACAAAAATCAAAGAGGTGCGGTGACCGGTCGAGTGGCCGTTAATCAAATCTCAAGGGCCAAATAAAGCAAAAGGCACTTACCGATTCTAACACAATCGGGAGTCAGACAAACATTATTCATATAACTCGATGATTGACTCGGTGGATGGACTGATGGCGGAGATGGTGGAAGGGATTTATGCTCGGAACGAGAGTACAGTCCATTACTGGGTTGCTCGACATGGGAGTACCCGTGACTGGGGTGGGGGACCGGGGAGATGACTGACTTTGTCTTCTCCGAACCACTGGATGCCAGGGTTGTCCATCGGTCCTTGCACCTTTCCTCCACTAAAAACACCAGTACTCGGCAGATTAACATTGTGTCTCACCTGTGAGGTGCTTGAAGCCATCTGTCAACAGCGCCAAGCCGACCAGGAAGGTGATTGCAACAATCAAAACAAAGATAAATAAGGCCGCGAATACTGTAGCATAAGATTTCGTCCTGAAAACAATCACTGTCGAGTTAGTCCCCCATGAGTCACAACTATTGATTAATGATGAGCTTACTTGTAAGAGAAAATAACTGGTTCAATCGGAACCGGCGGGGGCCGATGACCACCATATGTGGAGGCCATCAGTTACGTCCCAGTTTTTAACTTACAGGGAAAATATAAAAATAACCGTTTGATAGACAGATGTCAATTTTCTATGAATTACAGACTTATTCCATTGAAACAACTTTGGACAGCTTACAGGACAGGACAATGAGTGAAAAAACAAGTCCGAACGGGAACAAGCCAAGAAAGACCGGACTTAACGATTAATCCGAAAGGAAGCAAGGTTCAGTAACAATAAAGAAGTAAAATCCGATTGTTCCGTTGCTTAGTTCGATGAACAAATAAGGAGATGATAAGTGACGAAACGAAGGGACACTTTCTCGCCCAATTTTTGAAGCAAGAAATTTGCTTTTCAAACTTAGGGAAAGCCACAAAAAGCAGATACAAGCCGCGATGCTCTTGAAAATCCTCGCGCTGCTTTCTTGATGAGGAATTTGCGAAAGACTTGAGCAAAATTCTAAGCAACGCCTTTGAGTCTTGATCCCCTCTGGCTACTTATCCTTGTCTGATCTCAAAACACTCAAGAGCGAGTTTCCTCTTTCATGCAGCAATTTGACTGTTTATCCAAAACTCACTTGGCAGATTTCAACTTGAGCCTCTCGAGATCGGAAACAGTACTTAGAGTCCCAAGTGTTGTTCTCAATATTGTAGGATCACTTGAAGTAATCCCTGTGCAATCGGGGATATCAGGAAGGTAATCCGGAGCCGGAGGAGGAGGAGGTTCCGGAAGAGTCTCTATCCGCGGAATGATCGGCGGAGGGGCACTGCTGCCTCTCCTACTGTAACCATTAATTAGCTTCGGGCTTATAAATGCAAAGTTACGTGTTGTTTCTCATCAAGGCATAGCTGGGGAAATAGGCATAAGCAGGGTTCTTAAAGTACCAATTTTTCGATGAAAACGATTTTTTCCTTGTAACAGTCATTTTCGGTCATTTTAAGGGGTTGAATCCCGTAAACTACTCCAGACTGGGAACCCTGAAAACAAGCACTTGAGTTTGAACTCAAATTTCAAAGGCAAGTGACGAGAAACACCGAGCATTTGAATTCTGATTACGAAACGGCCATTTTAAACACTAAAAGTAATAAAGGAAATTCGGACCAAACCAGAAAATATCCGAAACTGTCAATCAAAAAGGATCCATTGTTCAAGAGAGAATGTAAAATCGAGACGGGAATGGGTGTCGCTTTCTTCTCCCTGTCTAATAAGCCGATCTCATTCCCTCGCAAGATTCCTTTATTCCATCAACAAAGAACAGTTAAATTACACTGAAGGAAGCAAGATTTCTTCGAGTATGGAATCCTCGGTATCCAATCCCTTTAACTTTTCTTATGAGGAGTTTGTCGTCCTTCTGGAACTTGAAGATTCCAAAATCCCAAGTCTTGTGTGGATTCTGTTGTTCCTTCCCCGGGAGCGTCATTTCCTTCCCATTGAGGTTCAGCACGGCGTGATCAATGGTTTCGCATTCCTCACACTGGAGAACGAGACTGAACGTTCCATTTTCGATTTTCGCAACTTGGCCAAGCTTGAGGAACAGGATTTTTAGAGGATCAAACTGCAAGAGCTTTACGGTTACAGGGAGCTTCAGGAACTCGTCTGCTTCGATGTCGTAGATCTTTTTACTCTTTGAAAGATGCAGTCCAAGGATCTCTGCCCACTTGATGTCGTTATTGATTTTGGTCCTCAAAGTCCGGAGGTAGAACAAAGTGGCCTCCACTGACTTCTCTGCAGCCTCTTGGTGGAGATAGTAATGAGGACTGAAGGCGAGGCTTTCTCCATCCTTATTAATTCCTCCTCTTGGGGTCGATCGGGAACTAGTATCTGATCCTCCTATAAACCTCGAGTTGTTATTTATCCTTAATCCATATCCACCTCACCTCCGTGCCCACATTGCTGATTCTTGCCGTCGAGTAGTTGTCCTCCGACATAGCCTGTATGTAGATAGTCGTTCAGGATAATGTTGTCTCTACAGACGTAGACGTTTTTGGGTTTCCAGTCGAAGGTATTCAATTGAAATCGATATAGAAAGTTATTTGCGATGCTTCTAAACTCCTTCCGTTCTTCTGAAGTCATTTGGGTGTCGCAGTCCTTACAGGCCGGACGAGTAGCTTCATTCAGAGGAAGCTTGAAATCATGAGAAAACCCGATATTTTCGGCGATTCCTTCTTGCTTGCTCTCCACCCAGTTTGTATGGGAGTAAAAGTCCTGGAGAGTGTGAAGAATCATTCCCAATTTTTGTCTGATTTCAGCTGCAGTAATTATTGTCATTTCATTCAACTGGACTTGCTTGATTAAGTTGTCGGTCTCCCTAATCAGCCTCTCGTTTGCGGCTTTAAGCATCCGGTCGTTGTCGAAATGATACAGCGCGTCATGAGCAGTGCTGGAATATACATCTGGAAGCCCTGAGGCAATACCCAATATAATCCTTACTTCTACAGCTTGAGCAATGACATAGGGGTCCAGGTAAGCCTTCCACTTTGTAAAAGGACAAGGCGCGAATTTAACAGGTGCTTCATGCTTGTAATCGAAATACTCCTTCAACAGCTCGTATTGCAACTGACAGATGGCGTAATCTGTCTGGGTATCATGGAATCTCGTGTTTTTGAAAATGGGTAGAACGACATTCCCCAGCGAATAAGTAACGAAGCAGGTCCCAAACCGGACGAGAAGGAGAATGACAATTGGATGATGAATCATTTTGCCTCGAATGAATCAATGAAAATTTATGCTTGATTTTTAAATTTCTAATTTCAGCTGCTAGCTCCAAGCACTTTGAATTGTTGTGTTCCGTTGGATTATTCATTGCAAACAATTGATAACACTAGAAATTGTTACATTCAGGGTTCTTTGTTGAGTTTGACCTTTAATCAGCCCGGGAATCCTTGATCAGTGTTCATGATTTCGCAAAAACACGTGGTGTTTCTCGATAATTCGGGCAAAATTAAAGATAAACAGACAAATTAATTATGATGGCAACACGTGACAATGATTTCCTTCAAAAGAATCATGCAAAACTGATTTCAGCAGCGATCTTTCCAGTTTCATCGCACCTACCGCCATGAGATTAAAATTTAAATTCCCGTCTACACGCATCAGTCTTCTTCCAAAAAGTTCCTGAATCCATCGGCGGTCAACGACCAATTTTTATTTATTCTTGATTGATGAAATCTGGAGACGATTCTCGACCTGCCTCTGTTCTTTAGTTCTTGTCTTGAACTTTTCTACGAAACCATATTGACATTTAAAACCTTTACTTTTCCTCGTTTTTTCAGTTTTTGCAGCACCAGTTTATCGTCGTTTTTGTTAAATTTATGGGTTCTTGTGAAATGAAACGAATACAAAAGAGAAGGAAATGCAGAAAAATCACTTTTTGCTTTCTTATTTTGCATTACTGTAATGTTTGTAAATTTAGCATTGTTCATCTCCAAGTTTGAAAAACTATTTTAGGCAGGAAGATGCATATGTCATTATAATTTTTCGATCGATTTATCAACTCGCCAAACCCTTTCCAATTTTGAAGAGCATGACTTTCAGACTTGCGAAAAACCAACCGATTCTTATTTGTCTCACCTAAACTTTTCCGTCGTTGAAATCTTTTTTCAAATTATGTCGAAATTGATCTATACTGTTTTCAGCTTATCGAATCAAAGAACAAAAGATGGGTCTACAAGAAGTACCACCACCAGAGACTTTTGATGACGAGTGGGTTAGTCGCTTTTGATCTCGATTATCTTATCACTAGTAAAATTCGAAATCCCCACGTGAGATATCCCAGTTGATAACCCAATTTTGTTATCTCCATCTCGGCCGGGAAAAATCATCCCCGAACTTGTCTCGGCCGAGCCATGTTTTTCTTTACTTCTTCATTCATCTGTTTACAGATGGATGCGTACATTGCTGATGTCGCCACAAATCCAGCCCATACTACTATTATTTTCACGCTGAAAGAAACTCCTGGAGCTTTAGCTGAGACTCTCCGTGTCTTCAAAGACAGAAAAATCAACTTGACCCACATTGAATCCCGTCCATCCAAGCGCAAAAATGGATGTTACGAAATCCTCGTGGAGTGTGCTGAGGACTCTGACAAAAGCCGAGTTGAGAACATTATCAATCTCTTCAAGGCCAAAGCCATGAACGTCCATGTTCAGGACTTTAACACTCAAGTCAAGCAAAACAAGGGTAATTTTGGGAAACTTGAAATAAACTAATCTCCGTCAACTTTCTAGAAAGCGTTCCCTGGTTCCCGATGAAGATCAAGGACATCGACCAATTTGCCAACAGAGTCCTCAGTTACGGAGCGGAGTTGGATGCTGACCATCCCGGATTCACTGACCCCATCTACCGAATCAGAAGAAAGGAATTCGCGGACATCGCAGCCAACTACCGATATGGGGAGCAGATCCCTCGAGTTGAATACACCGATGTCGAAATAACCACTTGGCGAACCATTTACAATGAACTGACAAAGCTCTACCCAACCCATGCTTGTGCCGAATTCAACTACATCTTTCCTCTTCTCCAGCAGAACTGCGGCTACAGAGCAGACAACATCCCTCAACTCCAGGACGTCTCCGATTTTCTGAAGGATTGCACCGGTTTCACTCTCCGTCCGGTTGCTGGACTGTTGAGTTCTCGAGATTTCCTGGCTGGATTGGCCTTCAGAGTCTTCCACTCTACTCAATACATCAGACACCATTCAAAGCCGATGTACACTCCCGAACCCGATATTTGCCACGAACTTTTAGGCCATGCCCCCCTGTTTGCAGATCCTGAATTTGCTCAATTTTCCCAGGAAATTGGTTTGGCTAGTCTCGGAGCATCTGATGAAATGATTGAAAAACTAGCTACGGTAACTGTCATTTTAAATCCTCGTTAAAAACCATTTTTAGCTATACTGGTTCACTGTAGAGTACGGTATCTGTCTAGAACACGGAAATATGAAGGCCTACGGAGCTGGTCTTCTCTCATCCTTCGGCGAACTGCAGTATTGTCTGACAGACGAGCCCAACCACGAGCCCTTTGATCCCACCGTGACTGCAGTGACCAAGTACCCGATTACTTCATTCCAACCCAAGTACTTCATAGCTGAGAGCTTTGCCGACGCCAAAAGCAAGCTGATGGCTTGGACATCAACAATCAAGAGACCTTTCCAAGTTCGCTACAATCCTTATACCCAGAGGGTTGAGATCTTGGATAATTTGCATTCTGTCCAGGGCCTCGTCAGAGACATCAAAGGCCAATTGTTCACTCTTGAAGATGCCTTAGGCAAATTAAATACTCATTAACTACTTTTATTGTAAGTATAAACTACAAATGAACCTAGCTCAGATTTCGAAGAATTAAAGTTCAGTAACATCATTCCCTGAGGAATCAATTGGATGTAAGGAAGTTAGTTGGTAACCAGTTTTTCCGTCCAGTTTAAGCTCGTAACTATGGTAATTTTCCAAGCTGGAACGATGACCTGCTGTTATAAAGCTGATGCCAGAATCGATAAGTATCTGATACATAGTCCTCTCTGCATCCAGACTCACAGCATTCGTGGATTCGTCGAGGATAGCCAAGATTGGCCGGTGGTACAGTAGTCTCACAAAAGAGAGTCTTTGCAGTTCTCCCGGAGAGAGGACCTCGTGCCACTCAAAGTCGACAGGAGTGTCAAGGCCCCCACATCTCTCGATCAAATGCGAAATTTTGAGTTTGACTAGAGCATCCTCGATTATCCCGACATCTCGATAGGTCTGCTCAGTGTTCGGCAGACGGACGGGGAAGGCAATCTGCTGGTGGAGGGAGAGGTGGCCCGTTGGGAAGTAGGGTTTTTGAGGAACATGAAGGATGTGTTTCTCTGTGACCCCAAATGTTATCGTTCCCGAATTGATGTTCCAGATTCTCATCAGAACTCTGAGGAGAGAGGATTTGCCTGATCCACTGGGACCCGAGATTAACAAGTTTTGTCCTCGTAGAAGCCTCAGGTTCAAATCTAGAACCATCATCGTGATATTAGCAAGAGCAGCTCGGACTTACTGTGCATCAGAATGTAGTGTTTGTTTGTAGGTAAGGAATATGAGACATTCTTCAATTCAAATAAGACATCTGCGGCCAGAGCTCCTGGTTGTCTCTCCACGACAAGAGGAGGTTTAGGTTCAGGATGATTGGTATCGTCAAAGGACTCATTTGAAATTCCTCCACTGTGAACAGCTTCTACTTCCTCTGTGTAACGAACAAAATCTGCTACTCTGTAATCTCGTAATTGAATGATTAATCGTTAGTTAGGCTACACCTCTGGAAGATACCCGCCATTTGCCCCACATTGATGGCCATGTCGGTGACAACAGTGAAGCTGTTCACGAGGTAGATGTACACAAATGCGTTGTTGGAAATTGTTTTCGAGAGTTCTGCAGGGGATTCGGAGTCATAAGTTCCCAGGATGATAATCGGAAGGTACTGAATGACGTAACTGAGGATTCCACCAAAGTAGTCAAAGAACTGCTGCCAAACTGAAAGATTTAATTGAAATCAAGACTTTATCGCGATACTTGCAATCGGCAGGAAGCCTCCAAACAATGTTCTGGAATTGTTTCTTGAGAAGAATATTGAATATTCTGTTGCATTCGTCGTTTTCGAAATTTTCAGCGTTGTATAGAATGCTGGATTCTGCATTGTCCCGGATAGTGACATGTTTGTATCGGAAGTCACCTTCTGACTTCTCCACTCGAGCACTCCACTTGGTTAGAGGGATTATCAAAAATCTGTTAATAATGCTCCCAACAAGGAAATAGCCATAAATAATGGCGACCCCGAGGAATTGGGCCCTAAAAAGAACAACATTTGCGGTTGTTATGAAAAGAAGGAAATCTCACGTTTTCCACGTTTTCCAAGTGTAATAGGCAATAACAAACGGGGCCGCAAAAGTCACTGGAACAATTTTCGTGGCAAGAAGATTGCAAATTTTCTCAATGTCCTGCGTAAGTCTTTGATCACTAAAGAGAAACTTTGCTCGAGAATATAAATTTAATCTTACGGATTATCGATTCCCTCAGAGTTGAGACAGTTCAACTTGTAGTAAACATTGTTCCTAAAGTACCTTTTCTGCAGGAGCTTGACCAGGTTCTTCCTGTAGGCAATGTAGAGGAACCAAGCAGACAAGTTAATGAGAGCCAAGGTTCCGCATTTTGCTATGTACATAAGGACTCCGTTGACGAAAGTGTGCCAGAATTTCTGTTTATCTTTATTGATCAGATCTGCGTACATATCCCCGGGGATATGCCCTATGTGGTTGGTCAGAAACTCGCTGAGACCTCTGAAACCAACCACAACGACGGTGAAGACAAAGGTCCATTCCAACGACGGATAAAAATACGGAAGCAGTTTGTAGAGGCTCTTGAAGAACTCCCATCCGAAAGTGTAGTCTCGGTCAAATTTCTTTTTGACGATTATCGGCTCTTTATCCATTGTTGATACTTGGACGTACCTAAAAGAGAGGAAATTAAAAGTCCACGATAAATAAACATAAGCATGTGGAAACAGAGTGGAAAGACATTTATACAGTTCACTATAATCCTCAAGCTATGGAAACTCAAACAGATTGTGACATAAGTATGGATTAATTCGAGTTTATTCTTATCAGGTGGAAATTACTTTTGTCTGCTAATTGCCCAATTGAACACTGAGTGTTCAATGGTCTGACCACAGCTTTTCGCTATTGTTAGTTTGATCTTTGATCGACAACTAACCTTCTGAATATAAACATTATCACTTGAATTGTCTATACAAATAGATCAAGAAATGAGAAATTAACCAGTATTGGATATTCCGTCTCATGTAATAGTTCTGCTGGATTTTTGTCGACAAACATTCGCAATCAATCGATAAAGGAAAACACTCGTCACAAAGGAACGTTCCATAACGGAAATGAGTCCTTTGACTGGCTCGTGTTCGAATCGATATTTTTAGAATTAAGTTTATTTCATTTTAATGACAATTAACCGATTTGTTTGTTTTTGCTTCGATCCAGTCGCAAAAGTAAGAAACATCAGTATAAACTCCCTTGTCGAAAACAACTGTGTTGTTGTTTTTCTTCACAAATAACCGGCCTCTCGATGTTATTCCTGACAGAATCCATCTATTCCTTTTCAATGTCATCAGAGGTCCTCCAGAATCCCCGAGAGTCGTCCCCGTCATCAAATCTCCGGCGCAAATCTCATTCAGAGTTCGGAGATCTAGAATTCTTCAGAAATTAATTATTTATTAACAAATCAACTCACCTGTTTGATTACGTTCGCACTTGCATTGACACTCAGTGCTCTCTATAATTCTGACCTTGTTCCATTGTGCCACAGAAGTCGGTATCCCTATAACATTTACTGGATTCACCGACACAAATTCTCCATCTTCTGCTTGATTAACTCTAATTTTCCCAACTTTTATAAAAATTAACCCAAATCCAGCTACTACAGCAGTTTCATCCACCTGTAGTTGATTTGAACGAGACAAACAGATAGGAGCCACCAGATCTGAGAACTCCAAAGGCTCTGATAATTCCAAAACAGCGATATCGGACCCAAAAACGTCTTCAATTTCCCCAGGATAGTGAATAGCAGCTACATCAACTTTCTGCATTTCTTCGACAACAACGTGGCCGTAGAGAACTTGAGGGTCTCCATAATAGCTGTCCATACAATGCTTTGCAGTCAGAACGTGGGCATTAGATATAATGGTTCCTGTGCAGTTGAAACCGTGACTAAAGTGTATTTTCACAAGCCAGGGATGATGACCAAGAAGGACATCTTGGCCATGGATTATCTGAAAATGGCAACCTTTTTAACAAATAATGATTCTTTCTTCTTACCCTGGCTTTATTGTCTACCCATTTCCTCACATGTCCTCTGGCTCCAAATGCCGGAGGTATTCCGCAGGAAAACCCACAACATTTTTGAAAAATGATACAAAGTGGCAGAATCAAATACACTACCTTCCTATCCATTTTATGTGAAAAAGTAAATAATGACGTTTTAGTTTTTATTTAAAATTGTTTTAGAACAATAACAGTCATCATGATACATTCGGAAAAGGTCAATGACTCAAAGCCCTGTAATGTTTAATCTTCCTTACTTTTCCTTCAAAATTAAGGGTAAGGAAAATTTTCTACTTTATTTTTTTGATAGACAAATTGACATTCGTAAAATGTCAGGTTTCCTAATCAGCACCACTTAAGAGGATAAGTTTGATTCCAATTTTCGAATCCCCAGAGATTGCCACTTCTGTTATTAACTTTTTTGAAATTGGTCTTGTTTTTTCTGCTGCATTTTACTTATATGGCCAGAAAGATCGGACTCATTTCAAATCGAGAGGTCACAGTAAGAATCCTTATTTGGATACCTTGTTAAATCATTATGGTTCAATGGCATTGTCCTGGAAATAACCTCTTCAAAAAATTCAACTTTATTCTTAGGCAGTGTTGAGCAAATAAAAAAACACATTAAGTCACCGTAATGGTGAAACTGGGAAAATTTCAAATCTAAGATAATCATCTTTCGAAGTCGCTTTGAACTGGAGAATGACGAAAGGATCGAGGAAGGGACCCGTTTCGACGTCTTTCCTTTCGTAGATTCTACCCGACGTGTGTTCTAGGTGCTCGACATCCGTCCCGGATAAGAGTTGGATGAACCCCTATAACTCCATATTACCGTATAAAACATTCATGCGGAAAAAACATACAATGTTGTCAGAAAAATTAGCTTCAATTATGCGAACGTAAATATTGCTCGGTAACCTCAGAGGACAGCCGAGGATCTTGGAACTTATTCTCCCGCTGACGACAATTGTTTTTTCGAAAGAACTTTCGTCCACAGTTTGAAAACACTCTGGAATTCTTAGCTACATATGGAATAAAAATAAGCAGATAACTCACCTGCTTTTACAGTATCCAAGTATGGATTTGGTCTGATCACATCCCACTGCCTCAAATACACCAACGGCAACGAAGTTCCATCCCTGTTTACCCTCTTGAATTTTAATGCGGCATCGATAGACGTCAAGTAATAACAACAAACACAATCCAGTAAATATGCAATCATGAAGCAGCTCTGGAGAAGCATTGCAGACACTGAATGTCTCTGGAAAAAAAGGGTCAACAGCGGAATTGCAAATCACAAACGTAGATTACAGGAAATGCAAATGGGAAAGGGGGGAGTGGACGCCAAAAATATGAACACCTCCAACAACAGAAATATTAAATACATATAAAAAATATCCACTGGGATTGTTCTTTGACCTGGAGGATGGCAGCATTGGAACAGAGCAATAACCTACAAAAAGAGAGAGTGGTAGAGAAAGTGTTATTAATCGCACAGGTAAACAGAGGATGAAGCTGAAGGTCATAAATAACCAAACCAGAGGAAATCTCTTGTGATTTGATCTTTATTAAATTCCCTGTAATGATGAGATGACTTTCGGCACTGGAGATGGCATTACGTCAACTCCAGTGGTCCCGAAGACTAGGGTTAGTGGATTAAAGAAATTGTGAAATGGCATATAATCCAATAAAGAAAAACTCAAAGGTTAATTTAAGGGATTTTATTCCTTCAGTTCGTTAATTAAGCTCATCCAACTTGAAATTACTGATAGTACGGCTTTGATGATGAAACAAGACAAAAATGGGTTACTTTTTTGCAAAGGGGCAGCTATTAATTAGACAGTTCCCTATCTGGATAATTACTCCTTAAGGCAGTCAAGCCTTCAAATTACAGTCTTACCGAATTGGATAAGTATCAATTTGTGACTTCAACAAAATCAACTAAAAATGACATAATCTAACGGAGCATGTCTCGTAGCTTAGAATCGAGTTAATTTCATCTTGAGAATACACATTTCTAACATGCCGTCATTGGGAACAATCTGGTCTAGTCAACAGACATCAAAATAAAGTTGAAACGTAAAAATTATTCCCAACTTATCAAAATCCAACTTGCCATAGTATTTAATTCCTTATGGAGATTTAATAAAAAAAATGCTGACGTATTATTGTTTGAAGGTGAAAACTATATCAAAATGGTCCCAAAATAAGTGACATTTGTACGCTCTCACCTATGACTTGAGTAATTAAAATTTATAAAACACTTGACAAAGTCCCAGTTCTCAAACTGATTCAGAGATGTTTTTCAAGAAAAATAAATCTCCAAAGAAATATACAATTTATCTCTCACCGGATCACCATGCGATTCAATTTTCTAAAATTAAAGAACGAGACCTGGGTGTCCAATCTTGGTCCCGACACGCTGAGAATGAGTCCAACACAATTTCACTCAAACTTGTTATTTTCTCGCAAAATTTACGAAATAGAGCTTCTATCTTCCTTTATCAACCAGGTATAACAGAATTGGAAAAGAATTCAAAATCCATTGGAAACTACAGCAGGAGCGATAAACGTTTGTGTGGTGGGACCAAGATTCGAGTTTTACTGCAGTGATTATTGTTATAATTCAGTGTTTTAACAATGGAATTTCGTTTCTGATCGAGCGACGAACACAGCAAGTGCGCAAATACTCCGAACTTACCAGCAAGATTGTTTTGTCTAATTCCGATGGAATTGTTTTTCGAATGGAGTCTATCTTCCCATTCCAGTCACAGATGTGCCCATTTTGTAGTCCGTACCGTTCTTCAATATCTGTTCAAACAGACTCCTGATGGGGAAAACATGTTACTGCCAACTGTACAGAAATGTTGTTATCAGTTGGATGATGAGAGTCTTATGTCTGATCACAGATCTCTTAAGAGATGCATATAAATGGCCTGTGATCACTTTTGCCAACTTGTGACCCAAGTTTTGGGACTGCTCAAAATGACTAGACCTTGGTTACTTTTATTTTTCTTATTTCATGCTACTCCGAGTTCTTCAGGGTCGAAGTTGAGGATATTACTAACGGCACAAAACATAGCTTATTCCCATGTTTCCTTTCAGAAACATCTGGCGGATATTCTGGCTCAAGAAGGTCACTATGTCGTAAGTTTAAAGTAATTTTCATCACTTAAGACAAAGTTCAGAGATTGGCTATTCATGAGTTACGTCCAATTTCAAAAGTCAATGCCAAGTACGCTCAAGTCACTTATGTTCATTCATCCGTTGCAAAGACAGAGAAAAATTCGCAACAAGATGCGATTCAAGCTGTGTTCATGAACAAGACTGCTTATGATGACCATGGTTTGAAATTATTCGCCAATTCTGCAGCAACCATGTGCAAAGGTGAGAAAATTTAACATATGACACTGAATTAATCATCCGTACTCAGATGTCCTATCGAATAACGAATACAAGAATCTACTCAAAGAAGAACACTTTGATGTCGCCATTGGAGCGGAAGTAGATGTTTGTTCTCTAGTTTTATTCAAGATGCTCGGAATTGAAGCGGTCATAATAACTTCACCGATGCCGTTACACGATCAACAAGAAAGGATATTTGGGATCCCGATTCAAAGGAGCTATAACACTTACATCTTCAACGGAGATGCGGCTGCTCCCAACTTGAGCTTCTGGAAGCGGCTTCAGGCAGTGTATAAAGAGATTAAATACGCTTTGTTCAATGGAGACTACGTTCTCGAGACTACCCAGGAACTACTAGACAAGGAATACGGTAAAGGGAAGTACAACCTGAGACAGATGATCCGGGAAGTGGATCTCGTGATCACGAACGGCCATGAACTAGTTGACATCGCCAGATTGACGACAAGCAAAGTCGTCAAAATCGGAGGTCTGGCAGTAGCCCCTCCAGAAAAGCTATCTCCGAAACTTGAATCCATTATGCTCAACGCCAAACACGGAGTTGTGCTCTTTTCCTGGGGAAGCCAAGTAGACCTTTCTACCTTGCCCCGTGACCTGAAGTTGAACCTCTTCAACGCTTTCTCCAAATTCCCCGAGATCGAGTTCGTCCTCAAGTACGACAGGAACCAGTCGGACTACTTTGACATCATCGACCGGTACCCCAACTTGCACCCGTTCAAGTGGCTTCATCAGACATCCATCCTCGCTCATCCGAAGACGAAGGCTTTCATCACACATGGAGGAAGGAACAGCCTGATCGAAGCCGTCAAGTTCGCTGTGCCTACCATCTCCTGTCCTTTGTTTGCGGATCAACAGTACAACTCAGCTGTTTTCCAACACCGAGGAATAGGGATGACTTTGGAAATAACTTCACTATCTCAAGAAAATCTAATTAGAGCTTTGAAACAGGTGCTTTATAACCCAAGGTGAAAATTTTAATTTCATCTTTATGATTCATATTGCTATTTTAGAATACGGAAAAACTCTCATGTGCTAAAGGCAAAACTAGATGCTTTCCCAGATTCACCAAGACAAAAATTCATCAACTGGGTAGAATATGTGGCGAAATTCAAATCATTCCCGGAATTCGACCTTCCTGGAGCAACGATGAACACCGTTATCCTCCACAATTTAGATGTTTATGTATTTCTTCTCGCTGCCTCAACTTTACTCATTTTAATTGCTATTTTCGTCACTCACCACGTGACTTCTTTCGTTATACCGGTTATCCAAACTTCAATTCCCGCTCAGAAACTCAAAGTCACATGATTGTCTTCAGTCAACTAGAATCCATGTTTTGTGCTTTCGTCTAATTCCTACACTTTTTGGTGTTTTCTTATAGATAATTCTGTTTATTGAACTACATAAATTACACACAGTATGCAAATAAAGAATTTTCTTAATCACATAACATAGGAACTCGCTCTCAGCAAATCTAAACTGGTCGTGCCGGGATTAACTCTGTTGGTTTTTAATCGGAAAAATACGAGAAAGTCATGACGAACTTGATTACTGATAATCATCAAGAATACACTTCCTAGCAGGGAATAAGTAGATCCAATGATAGGGAAGAATGTTTGGGCGGATTTCAGGAGAGATTGATTTTTAGTGTAGCTGGCGAAGAGCAAAAGGAATTGATATATGACTCTCCCCGCAAAGCATGCGAACATTAAAAAGGAATGGACTAAAAGGTATCTTTATTAGGACTACCCAAATAAAATGTTACCGAAGAGCTTATATTCGTGTCTTTGGAGTTCATTCAGATGAATCCTCTTTGCCGCAAATTTCCTGTACTCAAGAAACGCCATCACAGACGCAACCAGTTGAGGGATTACATTTATTATATAAACATTCAAATTGACATAACTCACTATCTTTGCAACTACTGGGTTTATGTAGGTTATTGTGTTCTCTCCAGAGTCTGAGAAAGTGTATTTGCAGCGAAAGAACAGTCTGTAGCCCTGGAGTCCAAATGGAAGCAATATCAACCCACACAAAACACATATCGTCTTCTTCTTCGACCAATTTATGTTGGTTTTGAGCATATCCCGAAAGACAACGTACCGATTGATGGCTATTACAGTATGGCCGAAGATCTCTGCATGGGAAGTATAGGCGGAAATGAAGTAAACCAATGTGGGTATGTAGCTGTCGTCGGTATAGAGGAATCTCATGTTCTTGTACCTGGCAAGCTTTGCACAGACATCCATCTGAAATCTTCCTTAGGCAAATTCAAGCGTTTCTAAAAGAATTGACTAACATTTATAACGTAGATGATGTCATTGATAAAAATAAAAATAGTCACGATATAAAACGGCGATTGGTAGGATTTGTTCTTCCTCCTCATCTGGATCAAGAAGTAGAGTAACATGAAGTGTAAAACCAAGACTATGATCTCTATACAGAATAGGATCAAGTCCAATTCCATGTAAAGCGATATTTGCGGCATTTTAATATGATTATTATATCAAATAAAACTAATCTCGCATTTTCCAGCTGCTCAAGACTTGTAATTAACTTTTGGTAAATAGTTAATCAGAAATTCTCTGTATTTGGTATTTTTACTTTTCTTCATTTGTGATTATGCTGTTTCAGAGAGTGCAAAAGTATAATTACCAAGAGCTGTGCTCTGTATGACGAAAATGTGAGATTTCATCTGTGATATACAGTAAGGTACTAAAGTAGGTTCCCGTCCAACAAATTGAAATTGTCTTCATCTGAATGGTTGATTTTTCTGTTTACAAAATGACAAAGAAAACTCAAGCAGGTTAAAGTTACTCCAACAATTATTAATTATGTTCTTAAAGTTAACTGTCTTAATTCCAACAGTATAGTGGACTTGTAATTTTACAGATGAGTGCATTATATACAACTACATTAATGAAGTTCAAATTCGGATGCTTTGTATCTGTTTAAAAATTCCTTTTGTATCTTTCTTTTTTAATTTTCATCAGAAATATGTCGACCTTTACCAGGGCTGGTGAACTTGTCATTTCCTTCTTATTTATTTTAGTAAACTTTAGTGCATAAAAAATTCAAATTATATTTCTAATCCCTTGTGATCTCTTTAAATTACTTACCATCTGCGAGGTTTTACTGACATAAAAGTACCTCCAGATCCGTAGACCTGACTATTTGTTTCTACGGAAAGATCAATAATGACTTTTTGGTATTCTATTGTCCCGAAATCAAACGTCAAATCTCCCGATTTAGTCTGGGTATTACTCTTTTAGTACGAAAGTTCTCACGTCTCTGAAACTCTTATCTTCTTTCGTTAGATCCAACATGCTATTTCCCTTATCAAAAAAATCAATTCACGTCTCATATCCAACGAATCCCTTGCAACTTCTTCTCCATGGGAGGTCACAGCTTTACTTTTCTCATCAAAGTTTGCTTTTTATCTCCATCAGTCATTTCCTGTTTAGTGTTTATGATTTCACCGACGAAAAAGGGTGTTCCTCTCGATCATCATGATGATATTCCATAACACACCTTAGATGGAGCCTAATCTTCGAGGAAAATGAAATCATTTAATCGACGTCAGCAAATATGAAAGTTCGCATCCTCAATCGTCGAGTAATTTCAGCTACTTTATAACTTTGATGATTCATAAATCAGGGCGTGGTGCTAAATACATAGGAAGACTTAATGTTGAAATCTCCTTTGACATCACAAAGGAGAAAGTAAGCTTTATCATCCTTATGCGAATCTTTTCATTGATCTTCTTGTTTAAATCCTAAGTTTACCGGATACTGCTGTAGTTCGAATTTCCTGATAACGCCAACTGCAAAAGAAAACTGGCGCCATAAGTTACAGTAATTAATTACTTCCGTTATCTTTTATCTTTCTCTCAATAGGAAGGATTATAACTACGGAAAAATGGAAACGAAGATAAATGAAGCATTTTCTCATGCAGTATTCGACACTTTTATTGTTCAATGCAGAAAATAAAAATTAAACATTCACAATGCTAATTTGATAAAAGTCTAAACAGAAAAATGAGATGTGAGGGAATTTTCTCTCCGGATCCTTCGGGAGTGTCCTCCGTACAGCAATTGCCAAGCCTGAAATCCATCACATAATCCATTTTCACCTGGAAAAACCACTCACCTGATCAACTTCGTCCTGAGTACCGTAGTGCCTGTGAAGGTGTTTCTTCAAGTTCCCCTTCAGACGACACTTCTTCGGACAGAGGGGACAGGCAAAGTAGTGGTCACAGCCTTCGAAGTGGACTGTCCTGTGCTCGACCAAGTTGGAGTGGAATCGGAATTTTTTTCCGCATTCATCACATTTATGGGGTCTTTGGAAAACTTTCTGCTGTGAAGTCGATGCTCCTGAGGACTTCCTAGAGACAGGTTGTGTAGGAGTCGGGGTCTCATTCGTCTTAGCCATGGCGGCTTGCTGTTGTTCTATCGCTATCCTCAGCATATCCGACACCATCTTTTGTTCTCTCTCAATCAATTTCTGCTGTTCATCTTGAATCACGGTCTGTGCTTGATCAAAGTAAAAGTTGACAAAGTTATTAGGCATTGGGATGTCACTGATGAGTTGTGGGAAAATTAGATTCGGTGTGAAGTTGGCCATAAAGTTGTATGGATTTGCAAGCATTTTACAACTGAAAAAAATTTCATTATCCCAAAATATTACTAAAAATATATTCGCGGGGTTAAAGTTTATCAATTAGACTGGTAAAATATAATAAGCTTAACCGTATTACTTTGGCTGTTAACCATTTGTGTTAATAAAATTTCAAACAAGTGGCGTCATTTTGAATGAATCCAGGTTAATTTTAAAGCCAAGACTTCTGATATTTATTACGGGGTAGAAGTATGGATTGAAGTTTACAATAATAACTCTAAATTAAAATTACCACATAGAATAAAAAAGTACAAATAAAATGGAGGATTTCCGAGTGGGTTTTTCCTATCAAAAATGGAAATGGAATCTCGATTTCTGACTTTTGTAGAGAATTTTCTGTGCCCAAAAATTGATAACAGGAAAGAAAGTAGATACACCCAAATAACGCGTTTTATGATGTCATTAACAAAGAATCGCATTGATGTCAACTACAATGGGAAAATAGGGTGATCCTAGGATGGGGACAACGATCGAAATGAAATAGTGACGAAAGTACTACCTTTGCCCGAGACGTATTTCTGAGGAAATGGTCCCTTTGGCTCCACAACAAAAGTAAGTTACCACTCATTACAGCTACATTAACAAATAAGCGCAACTATACTTTCCCATAAACGACAAGTAGTTGACGAAGGAACAAGAGTTCAACTTCCTGGTAATTACACAATTAGTCCACCTAAATTGTAGTTTGACAGACTGTAATTTACGAGAAGACGTGCAGATTTTCAGTAAACAATGGATAAACACCGGGGATAATCTACATGGCCTTAATGCGGAAGTGAAATGGAGAGTGTTCAGGTGCACAACCAGCATCCAAAAACTGATAGACAATGAGAAATTAACCTTTCGGAAATTGACTAATTTGACATAGTTCTCAGGGGTATCGCTATTAGTTATAAAAGTGACTGCTTAGGTCGTAGGCTAAATATCATCAGATTAAGAGGACAAACCTAGTTATTCAACTCTGGCCCCACCAAACGATAATTTTATCGCTTGTAATGTAATTTCCCATGGCTTTTTGAGTGTTTTTTTCATTTGGCAGATGGGGAAAATACGTTTCAAAAAACTTCTTAGAAAATAATAACTTAGAGCTGTGATGCTGGACTCACGTTTTTAGCGTGTGACCGAGTTGGACAGCTTGGTTTGTTTCCTTAAGGGCCATTAAGACTCGCGTTCGGAGAATGAATCAAGCTTCGGACGCGTTATGATCGTTTCTTGACTATGTTCTCAGAATTAAAAGCAAAAAACCCCTAGGATGGAAGGGCGGTGATACTGCTATGGGCAATGTTTGATTCATCCCTCGACTACGAACTTATTTAACTCGTCTAACGGCTAATAACTATTTCTAAAAAATTAAAAGTTGGTTTAATCAGAGCTTGGGGAATTTTATTGGCTCAATTTAAAGAAAAATGAACTCTTCTCTTTAACTCATAAAATGTGAGTCACCGGCTTTCATAAAAGTATAAAATATGAGCCATGTTTTTCATAAAAATTACCCCAAGTTTTTTCATTCTGTGAAAGATTAAGTACAAAGCTAATTGCAATTCCGGTAATGCAGAGACTTCCAACTACAGAAAACCGACAATTACTCGAGAACTACAGGCCTTCAGGTTTCCGAAAATTCATTAAAGAACAGTCCATGTTGTTGGCTGTCCGTAATAGAATTGACCCCGCATATACATAAGGTAACAACTTTGATTGAATACTAAATTAGATTATAGACAAGAAGTTGGATAACTTCAATTAATGCGCAAACAAGAAAAAGGTTTTACATTATAATGTAATTCAGAAAAGTAAAAAGTTATAAAAGTATTGACAATTTCTTGCAACCTGTTTATCAGAAATAATTCCTAGGTGAACTTTGAACTTGTATTTAGTGCATCAAGATATCTGCAGAAAATACAAGGTATAGCCAACACCCAACAGAACATTGTAGAAAATAATGATGCTAAAAGGAGAATTGATTATGATATCAGAGGAAATTCGTACGTGAAGAATGCAACAGAGATTCACTGATTATTGGCCGATGATCCTAATACTTCGGTATAAAACAGCGCTGAAAAGAACGAATGTGTGATAAGGCAGTAGCAATGTCTGGACCTTTGTTCTTTGTCTTTTTTGTGCTTTTCGTCTCCTATTCTAATGGCCAAGATCCTCAAACCTGCATCTCAACTTCCATTGAGATCTATGTAACAAAGGATGATCCAAATCTCCACTTGTTCAACTACTCCGCAACTCTGACGATCAAAGACATTGAGACAAATCCATTGACTCGGTTTTTTGTCACTGATGAGGTCTTCACCTCGAGTAACTCCAATATATATCGCTTGAACGGAGATGGACTTTTGGCAGAAATTGGACCCAACAAAGCAACTAGATGTTCCAGCGTCGGGGGGTATTGCAGTTGGTTTGTCGGGAATGACACCGTGTTCACTTCTCTTCCCTTGGATTTGAATGATTACAAAAGCAATGTCCGTTTTACTGAGAATCTTATTGACGAAGGAGGAATCAGTCTTCTGACAGGGAATTTCTTCAGTGATTCCTTCACTTGCACCAAGATCACAATGGAGAGTGAGTATCATTGTTGTTGATCCGATTTAAAAATTCATTCCAGCATCGTCGTATCCCGGATACACCTTCGTCGTCAATCAGTGCTGCAAGGAATTCATGCCTGTTCCTGCTCCAGCCGCCACCTCTTCCAAATGCTTAGGTTTCAACGCTACAGCCACATTTTATAATAATAACAAAGTCTTCGCCGCTGTAAATGCCAGTCTTGCCATGGCTGGGGATGGCATCACCATTACGGCAATTTCTGAAGGACCAAATTTGGGGTATTACTCGATTACTCAGAACAGACAATTCGGATTCTGCAACGCTCAATTCGGAAGCCCCTCCACTTGCATGACGTTGGTTCCTGGAAACGACTTCAAGGTGATCTTCCCCCTGTCTATCTGGCAACCCTCGGGTCAGACTTGGTCTTATGACACCAATCTGGGCAGAATCATCAGCAGGAACGGTATTTATGAAAAGGAGGAAGGAAGAAGATTCACCCCAATGTCTCCCTGTAGCAGCCAATACGAGGTATTCTCGAACACCTCCATGTGGGCCATATCTCAATTCTGCTGTACATCGTTCACTTGAAAATAATTTCTTTGTAATAAAAATAATCTTAGAAATAAAGCTTTACTCCTGAATGTTATAACAGAGAAAATCATGGAGAGTAATTGAATTATTCGAATAAAACAATGACAATTATCCTAGCACATCGTTTCAAAAATTAAATCACCAAAGTAACACGGAAGCTAGTAAAATTCCTCATTCCTTTGTTTGCAAGTCTAGCATATAATTTTTTACAAATAACGTTTGATTTTTTGAACCATCATTGCTCTCGGGAATTGGTTTCTCTATTTTCATTGCTATTTTGAAATTGATCAACATTGAATTTTTAAAGAAGCCAAGCACCTTTGCTGAACCCGTCAGGTCATTAATGTAAATCTACCACCTCTTTCCCCCTACCAAAAAGTTCATGCCCCGTTCAGGAGATTATTTTTGTTTCCTGCACAATATATTCATGAATTTCTTGTATAAACAACCGAATAAAATGATGTTATCATTGTTAACAAAGAAATCTAATGTTTTATGGTTCGATTAGTCGTTTGAGTATCAATTCTTTCGGTGCCTTATAAGGACAAGACTATTTCGTTATGATTGTTTTAGAGTCGAGATGTCTGTTAAAACAGGTGGCAATGAGCATTTCGGGAATAACAAGGACGAAAATTTTCAACCTGGATGCTTCGAAAAATGGTTCAACTTTATTACTTGCAGGTTCGTTTTTGCATTTGCCTTTTTACTGGAATAATTTTTAGATGTGATGTGAATGAAGAACAGTTCACCATTGCCCCTGTTGGTTTTACAGAACTGGTAAAATGAAAAATGTTTTTTCAAATAAAAAGTGAGTTTAGTTCCGATTTGGGTCAAGGACTGATAAACTCTTCGCCCTGATCGCTATCATCTGCGGAATCCTTGCTGGAATGGCCTACACTTTTCCCTATTACATCAGCGGAAAACTAGCTACAGTGATCATTCAACACGGTCCGGGCGACAGTAAACTACTGACCAAGGGGTACCCTTATGTGGCCCTCGATCTGGTCTTCGCCCTTGGTGTTTTGATTTTGACTATTTTCCAAAACTTCCTGTTGAAAAAAGCCTGTAATAACATCACGACTAACTTGAGAATCGAGTTCATCAAAGCCCTCTTGAGACAAGACGCGACCTGGCTCGACAAACAGAAGTTCGGGGCCCTGAATGCCCAACTAACAGAGTGATTAGGCTTGGATGAATTAATTAAAAGTGATATTTTTAGAAACATAGACACCATCAAAGATGGAATCGGGGAGAAAGTCGGGATGGTTATCCGAGGGTTCTCAGCGGTTGTTGGATGCTGTATCTTCGGTATCCTGGTCAACTGGAAAACCTTCTTGGTCATCGTCGGAAGTGTCCCCATCTGTGTCCTTCTCATGTCCTTCATGGGAAGACTAGTCAACATAACATCAAAGAAGCAACTACCGTTTTCTGAAAAAGCCGCAGGAATTCTGCAGGAAAGTCTGATCAACGTGAAAACAGTGCAGTGCTGTAACGGCGAGAGGGAAATGATTGACCGTTACTGTAAGACCCTCAAAGATGGAAGAGGCTATGGAGTCTTGAGTTTCTTCTGGAATGGATTTTTCGATGGAACGACTTTCTTCATTCTTTATGTATTTTTCTCCATCACCTTCTAGTGAGTTATTTTTCCAGAAATCATGTGAATTTTTATTTTCAGTTATGGATCAGTCCAAGCATTTCGAGGGGAGATCGAAGCAGGAGATGTATTTATCCTCCCGAATGTCTTTTTCGGAGCTGCTTATTACCTCGCGATTGTTTCCCCTCATTTTGTCTCTATTCTGAAAGCCAGAATCGCCTGTGCCCTCATCTACGCCAAGATTGATCGAGTCCCAGATGTTCAGGATGAGGGGATTTATCCCAGTCTTTCCGGAGGAAAGATCAAGTTCAATAATGTCTATTTCGGATATTCTCCCGAAAGGAAAGTTCTTCATGGACTGACATTTGAAGCCGAACCTGGATCGACCACGGCTCTAGTGGGGCATTCAGGAAACGGGAAAACTACTTGTGTGAGTTTCATCTGATTGAAAAATACTCTGTAATTTGACTCCAATATTCTTCAGATTTCTCTGATTACTCGTCTCTATAAGTGCTCTTCCGGATCCGTCACTATCGACGGAGTTGACGTCAAGGATATGAACATCAAAGCCCTACGGAAGTTGATCGGGATAGTCCAACAAGAACCTGTTCTCTTCAGTGGGTCAATCAAGGAGAATATTCGTCTCGGGGACGAGTCCATCGATGACGCCGCTGTTGAGAGAGCTTGTCGAATAGCCAATGCCCATGATTTCATAAAACTGCTTTCTGATGGTTACGACACTCAGATAGGACAAGGATCAGTCCAATTATCTGGAGGACAAAAACAACGAATAGCGATAGCCAGGGCCATTGTGAATGATCCGAAGATTTTGCTTCTGGATGAAGCCACCAGTGCTCTCGATGTTGACAGTGAATTCCACGTCCAGCACGCTCTCAGAGCTGCAGCAACTGGAAGAACAACGATCGTCATTGCCCATCGGCTATCGACTCTGAGGGATGCCAAGAAGATCGTCGTCATCAACGAAGGCAGAGTTCTCGAAGAAGGGACTCATCAAGAATTGAAGGAAAAAGAAGGACTCTATGCTCAGCTTGTAAAAGCTCAGGAATTCAAAGAAAAACAAAATCGGGAATGCTCAGAACTCGAAAACGAAATTCTTCGGAGACATTCGACTCTCGGAGAGAGCCAACTCCTGGCTTCCCAAGGAAGTGGACGATTGCCCGTTCCCAAATTATCCATCGGCATCTCTACCTCACTTGAAATCAAAAATAAATCCAAAAAGTCCAGATTATCCGAAAACGGACTGTTCTTGCTTTACAAGAACACCCAGGGGAACAGAGGGAAGCTCATTACAGCCACTATTTTGTCTATTTTCAGAGGCTTTGAGCTTCCTTTGTTTGTATTGGCATTGAACTTTATTTTCCTGTATCTGGGCAAGAACGACGATTGGATCAGTTACCGTAATAGATTGTTGAAGTTTGTCGCAATTAATATTGCTTTGGGGATTTTTAGTTTTTTCACAATTTTCTTGCCCGTAAGTTTTGCAGGTTATAGACGGATAAATTGCATCATTCCAGACGGCTTTATACGGATGGGCATCAGAGAACATCGTGGACGCCATCAAGGTCAGAAGTTTCGCGACTTTTCTTCGAAGAGATGCCAAGTACTTTGATCAGCCAGAAACCAGCAACGCCAAGCTTATATCCAGGATCAATAGTGATAGTCCTCAACTCAAATCAGTATGGATTTACTCTTAACTTATACAGTAACTGGACCGACTTTCAGGCACTAGATAACAGAATGGTGCACTTCGTCAACAATGTGACAGCGATACTCACCTTGGTTGTTCAAGCTTTCGTTTTTAGCTGGCAGATTACCCTTGCCGGGACTGCTTTAGTCATTGTGATGACTTCAATGATTTTATACTTTGCCCATTTGGCTCAGATACGAAATGCAAGATTTTCTGGATCTCACGAGACTGCTAATGTGATTTTTATTTTTTTAATCTCTAAAAAATCAAAAATTCTAGTTGTCCGTTGAGATAATCGAAAACATCAGAACGATCCAGTTGCTCACTCAGGAGGATTATTTCGTCGAAAAATACATCAAATCCATCAACAAGACCAAGAAGGATATTGTCGATGCTGCTTTTTTTGAATCGATTGTCTTGGCCATCGGCATGGCTTCGGCTTACTTGTGTGATCTTGTTTCTTACGGAACAGGCTTACCGCTTATCTACCATGGCCAGACAAGTTCAAATGGTTGTTTCGTGGCTGCAATGAACATTTGCATGTAAACTAAAAAATTAAAATATCTATAAACCAGAAAACTTGCAGGACCTCATGGGCTATCCAATTCAGCTCAATGTCTGCTATTGAAATTATGCATGCAAAACCCGCGGCGGAGTCGTTAATTCCTTTGATAGACAGCGATATTGATAACAACGGTCACTTGATACATCAAGATCGAAAAAATGATGACAAATCGATCAAAGGAATGATCGAAGCGAGACAGGTTCACTTCGCTTATCCTGCTCGACCCAATGTCAAAGTAGCCAATGGGCTGAATCTGAGGATAGAGCCAGGGAAGACAATGGCTCTTGTGGGGCCTTCTGGAGGAGGCAAGTCTACAATTATCCAACTACTGGAAAGACTCTATGTCCAGCAGTCGGGGAAAATCCTCATCGATGGGGAGGACATTGATTCCTTCAACTTGCACAACCTCAGAAATCAGATGGCATTGGTCGGTCAAGAACCCGTTCTTTTCTCCGGGTCAATAATTGAGAACATCAAACTCGGAACAACTGCCACCTTCAATGAAATCAAGGAAGCCTGCAAAACAGCTAATGCTTCTGGTTTCATCGAGTCCCTTCCCCTGGGTTATGAAACAGAAGTAGGAGAGAAGGGAGCTCAATTGTCTGGGGGTCAAAAACAAAGGATAGCCATTGCCAGAGCTATCGTCCGAAAACCGAAGATTCTACTCCTCGATGAAGCGACTTCGGCTCTCGACACAGAGAGCGAAAGAAGTGTTCAAGAAGCCTTGGAGAGAGCGAGTGAATCCAGGACCTGCATAACCATTGCTCATCGACTCTCTTCCATCCAGCACTCTGACAGAATCTACTACATCGAAGCTGGTCGAGTTGTTGAATCAGGAACTCACGATGAACTGATCGAGGCCGATGGAAAATATGCAGATCTAGTCAGAAAACAAGAATTGAATCAATGAGTTCTTTACTGGAATAAACGCTTAATTATTAAAGCCTTACCAACAAGATTACTCAATTATAAACAAGATTCATAACTGAGATTTTTAAATGTCTGCTCCATTTCAGTGCTTTGGAATGGACAAAGTAGATTCTTCAAGCAATATGGCAGGAATAGGATGACGATCATTCATAGTTCCGGAAGAATGCTGACTCTGATTCTGTCGAGTGGGAACAACGGAAGTTCCATTAGAAACACAACTGCTGCTCCAATTCAATACCTAAAAAGCCCAACAAAATCAAAACAGAAGGAATTACAATCATACAGAATTAGTGTACTCCATCCTTCTTTGAGTCTTCCGGAATCCATCCTTAGGGGTGCTGGTTGCTTTTGGTTCTCGAATTTGAGGATCAGACAATTCCGTGGTAGTGTGGAGTCCGGTTGATGATTTCGGGGAAGAGTCAGGCAGTCCCGACACGGCATCCCTGAAAATCAAAAAAGTTGATGAAAATAATTCAGTAGCAAACTCACAGCAGAAACACATTTGAAGGATTAGTAGTAGAGTACAGATCCAAAGAAGACTCAGAATATAGGTTACTGAATGGATTGTTGGTTTCTGGATAGCCATTTTCTTCAAAAGGATTCAGTCCAGTTGGATACTCTGCTTTATCATCGGTTTCAGAAATAATAGTGTTTCGATTATTCTTTGAAACAATTTCGATAGTCTTCTTTTTATTATCCTTGATAATAGTCGGAAACAACTTCAATTCTCTTCTAGGAATAGATTTTGAACTCTTCGTCAAACATTTTCTCCGAACCACCACAACAGTCCTGGAAGTCAGCTCATCTTCTTCCGCATCTGTTATGGTCAGAGAAGCAGGAGCCACATTCTTCGAGTCACAGATAAAATTGGAGGAACCGAAGGAACTAACAGCAAAAGGTGAGCTGTTGATTTCTACTTCACTCCATTGCCCTTTGTTTTTATTAATCATCCGAAAGCAATAAATATCGGCAGCTATTAGAATGCACTAAAATAGAAAAATAATGGGAATAGTATCAGTCAAAACTTACATGGACAAATCCAATACAATCTGCGATAAAAAAGAGTCGAATAAACGGATTTTCTCGAACTTTATTCACAGACTGTATAATTGTGAAGATAACCAAGTAGCAGATAGTTCCACCAGTAGTGACCCATAAAATATAGAAAAGTTCTAGAATTGATATATGAAACAAGAAGAAAATTCCGAAACTTACTTCGACTCTTCTGGTTGAATAACAAAGAATGAAGAAGAATATTTAGTAATTGAAGAGCAGTGATAACCGCCATGAAGTTGAATTCGATAGTTCTGTCATGCCTAACAATGAGAATAGTCAACCAAGCAAGAGAAGCAAGAGTAGACACGAGAAGACAACAGAAGGCAGAGAGGGACACTCTAAAAGCCTTCTTCAGAACTGTTTCATTGGTCCTCCTCGTGTGGGAGTGAATCTTGGTCTCATGCTTCTTCGGAGACGAGTTACCCATCAATAAGGAGACCGAGTAACGTTAACCAAAGACAGGGAGCAGACAGGAGAAGTGCGAGTCAACTTGAGATCTACATGAAACTGTTCACCGGTAATTTTATTTTTTACACACAGAAAAAAACTTAGACTCTTCATCATTTACATTATATACAACATTGTAGGATTTGAAGTAGAGCAAGCAGAGCACGAAACCGATCATTGCAATGAAGAACAAAGACATGAACGAGACAAGGAAGGTCCTCATGTCCTTTTCGGCTTGAGCCTTGTCTTGATCACAGTGAATTCCCGAGAATTCAGGGTTGCATTCGCACTTGTAACTCCCGAAAGAGTTGATGCATGTACCGTTTCTTCCGCATGGATTCGATTGACATTCATCAACGTCTTGGTCACAATTCGGTCCCTGAATTGGATATATGAAATTAAATCATTCGGTTCCAAAACAACTCACAGTGAATCCGACCTGGCAGAAGCATTTCGCCAAACCGTCAGATGTGGTGTAGCAGTCACCGTGAACGCATGGGTTGTTCTTCAAACAACGATTTTCGTACTGACAAAACATGCCGAATCTGCCCTCGGAACAGAGACACTCGTAGCCGGCAACTTTGTCGATGCACATAGAGCCAGCTGCACAAAGATTATTCCCGCAGTCATCCACATTGAGTTCACAATGCTCTCCGGTGAAACCAGGGTCACATTCGCAAACCCCGTCATTGAAAGATCCATCGAGGAGAACGCATTTCCCGTGACTTCCACAATCGATGGAATCACAAGCATTCGGGATTTTTATATGACAGAAATCTCCTTTGAACCCTAAAAGGAAAAATGAAACAGATTTTTTTCATATTATTTACCTTGTTGACAATGACATTTGAATAAGGACCGTCCGACCAACTGACAAAAGCCTCCGTTCTGGCAAGGATCCTGGGGACACTTTTTATACTCACACCGAGGACCAGTAAACCGATAATTACAAAGACATTTCGTTACCACGGTCTTCGTCCCGACCAAAACCCCTTCACAGATGCCTCCATTGAGGCAATAGTCCTCTTCGGCACAGTTGAATTTCGCCGAAACGACGGTGATGAAATAAGACAGAAGCTGAAGAATTACTTGGAACTTCATTTGAAGATTTAGTCTCGACTGATGTGATTCTGGGCTTCTGATTGTGGGTATTTATGGTATTTCGGAGGTCGCTTCATGATGTTCCCCGGGAGATTGGACTCAACCCCTTGGCTCACTTTTATCCCTTCGAGTGAGTGCGGGTTTTCACACTTGATTGTTCTTCCTTTGATCGATGAATATTATCTTTAGTTACGAAAAACAACACCAACTACAAAAGAACAACAAAAAAGACCCATTTGATGAATTTTTTCAATTGTTTTTGCATTTTTTCAAAAAAAGGAACAACCAGTTTTCGCGAAAAAAGTTGATCGCTTCGGGGAACCCTGCTTTATCGATTTAAATTATCCCATTTCTTCTCGCATCGATTAGTCTTCTAAATAGTTGAAAACCCATGATTTCTCCATCAGGAATAGAGCGGGAGTTCCCTACGTATCTTCCTTATCTGTTTGGTTAGCTCCTGATTGGACCTAGTTTGTTTGCTCCAAGACTCGCCCTGTTTCTTTGTTTTTTAAAAATAATAGCTTTCCGGGTCCCGATCAAAGTCTATCTCAGCCAATTTGAGAGACTTGTTTCTTTTCATTCTTTATCCATGTGGCACACAATGTGTAGGGTCGCCTTATCTTCTCTCACGTTCCACAATCTATTGATCAAACAAAGTTGTCATCATTTTTCGCAACTAATTGACTCAAATACTGAATCATTTATACTTTAGCCTAAGTTAGAAGTTTATTTACTCGTTGTTTGTGCTTTTATTGCACTATATATATATCCTTCGTCTTCGGTAATTAAGCACTCATTTTGTAGAATGTCGACATCCCTTCCTTCCTCCAAAGATTCATCGAATTCCATGATGAAGTCAGAAGCTTCGGAATCCTCCATCCTCTCTGAGTATTATGACGCCAACAACATGCCGGCATTAGTAAGAAAAAATGGCTTATCGTGAGTATGACTCAGCCCTAAAGCCGGTAGCCCCTTTGGGAACTCGTAACAGGCCTCAAGTGCTCTCTATAATCTGTAAGGAATCTTACTACCCCTTAACCCACCGTATTTCAGAGGAAAGACAATCTTTCTGAATTTCTTAAAGGGGATGATCGGCCCGGCTTGTCTCTCAGTGCCTTTGGCGTTGAAGGAAGGAGGTCTAGTAATGGGACTGTGCTTGATCATCTTTTACGGAATACTGAATAATTTCTGTATGCTACAGTTAGTCGACTGTTCTCAGTACTTGTCGAGGAAGAAAGGAGATGTCTCTCTTGACTACGGATCGGTCGCTTATGAAGCTTGTGCCAACAGCTTCAGATGGCTCAGACCGTACAAATCCACCGCTAGATTCATCGTGAATGGCGCTATCATCGCTCTGCAAGTCGGGATCTGCAGTGTTTCCTGTGTTTTCCTCGGTGTCCACACTCAGGAGCTCGTCGAGCAGTACTGGAATCCAGGATTCTCAAAACAAACTTATTTGCTGCTGATCCTGCCTCCACTAATCCTGATCAACTTCCTCAGAACCCTCAAAGTCATTGCTTTCCTCAGTATCATCGGGATAATCTTGATGATCTCTTCGTTGACCTTCGTCTTCCAGTACCTCGTGAAGCAAGAGCATCAACTGGGGTCGTTGCCTTTTATTACAGACTTCAACGGTATCATGATGGCCACGGGCTCTATTCTGTATTCGTTCGAGGGACAAGCGATGGTTCTTCCTCTGGAAAACAAGTTGAAGCACCCGAAGAAGATGGTCGGACCTTTTGGAGTTCTTTCTTGCGGAATGACTGTTGTCACTCTGGTTTACTGTATTTGTGGATTCTTGGGGTACTCTACTTACGGAAAAAACATCCAAGGAAGTATCACTCTGAACCTACCTGATCAACCGTAGGCATCATTCAGTTATAACTTTATTATACAGTACTTTCAGTCAGTTTACTGTAGTCAAGGGATTCTTTGTTCTTGTTGTTTACTTCGGATTCGCTCTTCAACAGTACATCATCGTCGACATGACTTATCCATCGATCAGGTCGTTTCTGTCGTCGAGAACCAAGGTTCTTAGGCAATTCCGAATAACGAAATCCGTCATCCCAGAATTGATCTACAGAACGTTGTTAGTAATTCTCGAAATGGCGTTCGCTATAATGGTTCCTAATTTGGAACAAATAATTCCCCTAGTCGGGGTGACTGCCGGGATGTTTCTGGCCCTCGTGTTCCCCGCCATGATTGACAGTATCACTTTCCTCCCAGGGATGTTCTACCGACTTTCCATCAATGAATCCAGGAGAACGTGTCAGAAAATGAGATTTGCCATTGTCTGGAGAATCTTCCAAAATCTTTGTTTAATGACTTTGGGGATTTTCGGAAGTGTAGCTGGACTTCAAAGTTCAATCAGGGACCTCATTAAAAATTAGTCAATAGAGTAATCCGGGTAATTTTTCATATCACGCAAAAAATCTTACGATCCATCTTTTGGTAGAAAATTCCTGATTAAATTACTAATAACTCTCATAAAGTTTTTGTACTAATTTTTAATGAAATCAAAAATATGAAGTCGTAATAAATAATAAAAGATAAGTTGCAACAAATAATCATCCCATGATGTTTGGAGTTCTAAAAGTCAGATGTTTTATCGATTGTGGAATTTCACTATTCTATATTTTACTTTTCTTAATCTCGAGATAATAATGTTCTGAAGAGGCACAGGTTTGATTGTTGTCTTTAATAATTCTATGGTTTTTTTATTGAATAAAGTTGTTTCACTTTCTTTTAAGAATTGGCTGATGCGAAGAAAAATTTGATTTTTAAAAATGTTGATGATCGTGATTTTGTTAATGGTAATTTTGGTTTATAAGCGACCAATTACTGGTTGTGTAAATAGTACTTGTGGTTTCCGCTTGGTTTTGGGAGCAATTAGAGCTATACTACTATGACGACAACTAAACTCATCTTTTCATTGTCACAATTTTACCACAGTCGAACCTCAGTTTATGCATAAGATTCTCCGGTCCTATGAATATGCACTAATCATGGCTTGACTGTATATGAATAACCATGGGATACCTTAATGATTGTTTCGAATGGATATACCAATACTATTCTGGCCGATAAGAAAATCGCATTTACTAGTAGAATGAAGTTTTGTAAATGTCTTGAATACATTACCTGTAGATGATTACTTTACATTTCCATCATGACTGAAGTTAGTGGTGTGTAGAGAAATGTAGATGGACAAAATACAATCTTCAGTTGGCAAATTGATGGTCAGCTTCCTTATGGATCCATATTGTGTTGTGATGGGATTTGATGGATACTGAGCATGGACTGAGTATTTTGTAATTCATTTTACGTCCGTGGATTCTCGCGAACATCATTGTCAGAAGCAGATCCAACAGTTCCATTGAAATTCAAAGATAAACTTCAACTAAATGAACTAGTCCCAGATACAGATTCAAATGGAACAGTAATTAAGTAGAAGTAATATTCATCTTGCATCTCCTTTTATTGCTTTTTATAAATTTAATAAATAAATCATTCAAATCATTTGTGCTTTAGCCCTGTTGAAATGTAATAACTCAAATTTTTCTCGCAACAATTGACAGTACTAATTTCTTCGCGAAAGTACTCCAATAACTTCCTCACAATAAATCCAAAATAATAGGCTAAAAATGAAATTAGTTAACTCTTGTATTATTTCTAAAGTTTTAAATATCATTGTTTATGGTATTGTGCCATTGTTAAAATACAAATTTGTTCCGATACAACTGATGCAAGAATTGTCGACATGCGACCCACCGTAAGAAAGCGGTGTCTCGATATTGTTTACTACTTTGTAACCTTTTTAAATAAAGTTTATTACTATCAGTGGTTCCTACCTCTCCATGCTATCGAGTACTAATCCTAAATACTACAACAATTGTGAGAGTTTTTTAAAATCAAACTGGTCTTTGAAGTTTGGTTAGAATTCTTGTTAGTAACTAGCCGATATACTATTTGAAATGTTTCTTCAGCTCATTTCAAATAAGATGCTGACAAAACAATCTGGAAATCGTCTAGTTTTATTTTTGAAAAGTTTAAAAGATCACCATCATTATTATCACTTTTTCCAAAGCTTATAAAACTTTTTAACCACTTTGAAGATCCCTGTTATCAATTTTATTTGCTTCTTTATTGTTTTCACTTTGAAAGTTGACGGAGATAAAACAATATTTGAGTCTCAAAAATGCTAAAGATCGTGATTTTGGTAATGACGGGTTTGGTTTATAACCAAGTAATGGCTGATTGTCCGAAAGGTACTTACACTATTCCGTCTAGTTTTGGAAGCAATTGGAGTTGTGTTGCTATAAGTACTACTGCAACAATTTTTCCATTGGCACAATACTACTGCGAGGCGAATTACAATGGTACCTTAATGACCGTTCCGAATGGATATATCAATACAATCCTGGCCGGTAAGGAAACCGTGTTTTTGTTACTAACAAGACAGCTTTTTGCAGATTTCTTGGAAATATTGTCTCCAAAGCATTGGTTTTATATCGGAGTCACGACTGAAGTTGGTGGTGTGTGGAAAAATGTAGATGATGGACAAAATACAACTTTTTTCAATTGGTACCCTGGAATTTCGTTTTCCCAATGTTCAATGTGTGCTTTAATGAGATTTGATGGATACTGGTCATGGAATTATTGCTACAGGGAATATTATTATATCTGTGGATTCACAAAAGCATCGTCTTCAGAAACGGGATAAACAGTCGCAATAAAGCTATGAAGATAAAGCATAACTAAATGAATCAATCCAAAACTGATTTGAATCATATTTGAGTCTTTAAATACAATTATATTCAGATAAAAATGTTCATTTTTTAGTGTCTTTTTGCTGTTTTTCCAGAGTTGATAAAAAATTATTCAAATCATTTAATTTAAAGAAACAATTTTTATTTTAACTTCGTTAGATTTTTTAGTTCTGATATTCTCTACGGTGATTGACAGTATCATTTTTCTCCTGACTGTTGCACCAAATTGCCTGCAATGAATCCAGGACGATGTGTCAACAAATTTTAAGAAATACATTATCTAGGAAATCTTTAAAAATATTTGTTTAATCCTTTTTAGGATTTTCAGAAATAAGATGTACTCTAAAGCTCAATTAGTGACATTGCTAAGAATTAACTAATAAAGTAATCTGAGTAGTTTTTTCGCACTGAAAACTGTAAATTTATTTTTTTAATTTTTATCTTCCATGATATTTCTGTGCCCATTTTTAGTTTTATATCTTTCCAGTATTTGGAAAAAGAGATAAATGCATACATTACTTTAAAATGTCCAAAAATCTACAATTTCTAATTAAATGTTTTTTATTCTAGTCAACATAAAACTTTTTGTTTGAAAATCCAATAATTCTGGTCTTGATTTCGACCACATTATAATATAAAGTTGAATTCATTCCGTTTATCAACAACATGATTTTTCATGAAATCAGGCTTTTAGCGACAAAGACTACCTACAACTTCCAAAAGCAAATATTGATTGCTTGATAACTCCCGTTTATTCCTAGTTTGTAGTGATGTGAAAAAGATTATGAATAGTTTGTGAACTTTCTACAATGAATAAGAAAATAACCGTTGTTTAGTTTTATTCAAAATACTATTCCATATCTCTACTCTAGCAATTTGTTAAAAACATTATAATCATCCTCTACCAAGTCCTACAGTAAATTTTTAAAGAGCTTCCAGAGAAAAAACCCAAGATTTTATAGTTTTTACAATCAGAAACAAAGTAAAGTTTTCCTTTATAGTCTGTACCATATATACCAAGAAAACATCTAGATTCCTAATCTCTAGAAAATTCAAAAATATCAAATAAAAAATTCCATTTTTAGGATTCCAAATTTAAAAACTCAAAAAACACCCCATTTTGCCCCTCCTCGAGAATATTTCGAAGTGTCCGTCAGGTCCCCATCATTCATCTCGCCTCATTTTCGTCATAAATCCAGTTACGGAATAATTTGACCAAGCGTAAACAAACTTTCTCGAATTGAGTCGGATCACTTTCATGTCTGAAGGAGATAAATCGATGAATTCCTCTTCTTGATATATGAATCGTCTTCATGAGGCGATAATCTGCGATTATTCTCTCGCGCGTGCCAAGGACACGGAGATCACGATAAATCAAAGACTGAGTAAGGATAAATCAAATTTGGTTGTATTTGAAATTTATAAGGTCAACAGTCCCTATTGCACAACTTTATTCTAATTTTATCGAACAAGATTTAATCCATTTGCCTCGTAGAAATTGATTTGCTGGTCTCGAGCACTTCCATCTGGTCTCCCTGAAATCAGCCACTGATTGTCAATCAAATTTGGCCAAAATGCTTTGACAGAAACCATCATTAAGCCATCGACCAAATGTCAAAGTGTTGCTAGAGGTTTATCGCCACAAAACCAATGTGTGAAAATTAATTGATTAGAAATATCCAGAAAAATAAGAGACAAATGACCTTTGGGATAATCGTCGTCAATCTTGTGGATTTTTCCTTTCGGCAAAGTTAAAAAACTGCACTTTCGATTTATCAAATTGGAGTTCTTGGTTGAATGAACAGGTTAATTATGGTTTCTTTGTCAAAACAAAGCAATATTAAACAATGAATTGTTTTGCGAAACCTGTTGTCCACAAAGCTAATCAAAATTCAGACTGAACCTGGTTATTAGAGGATTTACGTATTTCCGAATTGAATTTGAACTAATTTTTAATTTGTAAATTATTTCCCTGTTAGATTCGGGAGATGGATAATGCTCTTGTAAACAGTCATCTCGAACTAATTCCTTTCTTGTGTAATCCGAAGTCGTTAACACTGTCCTTATTTCCTGACGAGTGGTCCTCTTGAGCAACAGTTACATGCCACTCACTTCCCGTCCCATTGTTCCACCCCGAAATCCGGCAGCTGTGAGTGACTGTAAAAAACAATGAACTCATCCGCATGCTGGATCGTGTCTGTCATCGAGATCCAAAGGCTGGAATTACAGTCCCCCGAAAACTGTAGTCAATAATTCCAATTTTGTGAATGCAACAGTCGAATACTTGCAGTCGCTCCGTTGTTTATGACTCCCGACACGAGCTAATTATCCTTATTATGGTTATGGACATTCAATATCCGTGATCATCATTGGGAGAGGATCGTAAAAACCCAAAATGCGGATTTTATTAAACAATTTCATCGTTGCATCTACCGGGATTTAAATATTCCTCTCGAGACCCCCGAAATTCAAAGATAAATTTCCTTTTGATCTTTTTCTATCAAAAACAGTCATCAATCAACTCTTGACCTTGTTAACTGGTAAAAAAAACAAAATTCCCTCAAAGTTATCTAATTTTGAATCAAATTGATTCTAATCTTTTTTATTTTTAAAGCAAATTTCATTCTGATGAACAATACCAAATGTTTGGATTTTACAGTATCCAATACAGATTGCGTCAGTAATAGGACATAACATGAAAGAGACTAGGTAATCCCGTTGAGCACCGAACAAAGTGAATTAACAATCAAGACACTTGACACCAGGGGATTCAGACGGGGAATCCGTCAGAAGATGAGAATATTTGACTTTTTCTGTTGTTTGTGGAGCTACTCGTCGAAGAATTTGTCAGGAACGTCTGATTTGTTCCATTCGAAGATCCAGAGAGCAGTGGGGATCTATTATGCCTCAAGGGAAGATGGTTGTTGGGGGTTCTTCTGAGTTGGACAAGAGTCGAGGCCATACCTTGAGTGTTGGAGAACCCACGGATGGCATCAACCAAAGCCACCACGTCCTCAGTTGGGAACCCGAGGGAAACAAGATCGGAGTGGGAGAGCCTCGTCAGGTCCGAGACTGTGCCGATCCCGTTGAATTCGAGTTCTCTTTGGGTGTAGCCCAGACCGTGAATCTTCAAGAAATCCTCTAGTGTCAGTTGAGGGGGTAAACTCGTGGGAGGACTTGGGATAGAGAATTGGGGACCAGAGAATCCACAATCCCCACTCAAATTAGAAGTAGATTGATACAACTGACTGGCGTCATCGACGTCTCTTTCGTAAGCTCCATTGAGTTTGTTCTCAAAAGCCCCCAATTTCACCACCATCTGAGCAAAAGTGGGTCTTTTGTGACGATCCATCTGCCAACAAGTCATCATCATCTGATGGAGTTCCACTGGACAGTCCATGGGACAAGGCAACCTGTAGCCAGCGTGGATTTCATTGATGACTTTGTGGTTGGTCCAATCCCAATATGGACGTTCTCCGAAGCTACACACTTCCCACATGACAATTCCGAAGCTCCAAACATCGGAAGCCGTGGTATACTTGTAATGAGTAATGGCTTCTGGAGCGGTCCATCGGATAGGAATCTTCCCTCCGTTAGTCGTGTACTCCGGTTCCATAACCCCTCTGCCTTCTCTAGATAGACCGAAATCGGCAATCTTGCAAGTCAGACAGTCATCGACTAGGATGTTTCTTGCGGCCAAGTCTCGATGAATGTACCCCATGTCAGTCAAGTATTTCATGCCGCTGGCAATCCCCTTCATCATCTTGGTTAGTTGATTAATTGTAAGACTACCATTGTCGTTGTCCCTCAAGAACTTATCCAGAGCTCCATTCAGCATGTATTCAGTGATAATCATGACTGGCTCTGACTTTGTGACTACTCCGATGAGGTGAATCACGTTTTCATGGTCAAACTGTCCCATGATAGAAGCTTCAGTTAAGAAATCCAGTTTGGCTTTTTCTGACGAGCCAGGGAGGAGAGTCTTGACTGCTACTACTTGCTGAAATAAGAATTCGTATATAAAGGTTTACTAAAAGTGAAATAAACTTACAGCAACAGCTCCGTAGGCTCCATCGACGAGCAGTCTTCCACAGCAGACTTCTCCAAATTCCCCTACTCCGATCTGTCTGAAGACCTGGATCAGTTTCGGGTCAATGTCATTCGCAAATTCTTCAAGGGCTTCATTAGGATTCTCATAAGTAGAAGGATCAACATAGATCCTGTTTATCTTCCTCATGGACTTCTGGGTCCCATAGACGGGAATCAATGGAACGTTCACTAAAATGAATAAAATCACACTCTATTCACTTATCAAGCAACAGCCTTAGGTTACAAAGGACATAAGCCGAGCAAAAAATTACAAACACACGTACATTTTCTGATAAAAGTGTTGGGAAGCGTAGCCGCAGTGAAGATGGGGCTCTGGGACTTTGGTCTGTGGTCGTCAGGAGTCATGGTGTCTGAAACAAGGACGAAACAGTTTATATAAAGCCAGGAATAATCAGTGCCTCGAACCACAAGGAAGCTCGTCCTTTCAATCCAAAAACGTGAGTGGGCAGACTTACCTTGTTTGTAGGTATCCAGGACATCCAAGTCGCTCATTTGCTTCCTGTTCTTGTTGGCTCTTCTCGTCAACACCATAAGGACACAAATGAAGAAAATGATAGCGAAGGAGCAGATCAGTAGCCATGGCCAGAGGGAACTAGGCAAGACTCCATCCCAATCTCTGTCCGCATTGACAAAAGAGTTGCGGGAATGGAAGTTCCTGGGAACGGATAGTCCTGTTTTGATAGCAGCGTTCTTAGATATGACCCCATCTCCAACCTTGTAGAATAAAGGCTCACTCCAGTCGCTGATTCCTTGTCCAGACGTCCAAGCTCTAACTCTGAAGGCGTAAGCAAACCTCCTCGACAATGTCGGGAACGAGAAATACGGAACACGGGAGTGTGTCGAAGTCGAAATATTTTCATATCTCATTTCAATTTCATATTGCTGGATATTCGGGACAGATTGCCAGGCCAATGTTATTCCACTCTCGAGTTCTGCATCGATCCTCAATGGTCCCACATCGAGATCTGCAGATTTCTGAGTTGTAAATTCAACTATTTCATATTGACGAAGTTCTGTCATTGAAGACACCTCATTGTGAGAGAAGATCATCACTGTGTAATGACTTCCAGGCTCCAGGTTATTCAAAACAAGTTTTCTTTGGTTGAAAGTTGGAGTGCGTGGGTCGACATTCATAGATTTAGGACACTTGACACATTTGTAAGTGTACCAGATTTCTTTTCTACCTCCCAGAGAACTTGGTTCTTCCCAGGTAAGAGTTGCGGAAGTCTGATTGAGTTCACTTATCCTCAATGCAGAGGGTTTCGACGGCGGTTGAGTGCACGGTGCTCTGGCGGACTCATTAGGGGATCTGAAGAACCCACTGTCGCATTTACATTCAGTAGATCCGACGGTGAAGGAAGTAGAATGAGCTGGGCATGGAAGGCATTCAGAAGACCCCCTTTCTGGTTTGTAACTCCCAATCGAGCAAGCTGAAAAAAATATTTCTGAGTTTCTTGTTTGAGATTCTTTTCTCCCACTTGACCCTCAATTAGCCTCTCTCAGGGTGTCAACAACCCCACCTAGCGGTAAAGAGCCGTGCCAATTGCAAACCGACACCAGCCAAGATAGCATTTCCTCGGTCAGTTTCATCTCAAGTATTTTTTCCCGTCTAGTCCTCGGCACCTTTCCAAAAAAGGTTAAAGTGAGAAGAGGTCAAGCTGATCTCTCTCTGAATAAACAATTCCCATTTTTTTTCCTAAGAAGAAGCTGTAACTGTAAAGCATCACCCCTTGCCCTCTGTTGACCCCGGTGTCAGTTCTTTGCGCAAAAGAAAAATCCAGACTTCTTTGCATTTGCCGAAATCGGACTAGTCGTAAAATATTCTTGCACAAATCCCGAATCTCATTGATTCATAAAAATCTCTAATGAGAATTTCCGAACAATATTCAGATGCAAATGAAAAAAGTTGAGGACATTTTTGCGTGTTGTCCCACTTGAAAAATTCCAAAATTTTAATTTTGTTCCGGCCAATGGTCATTTCTAAGACAAAGGGCTCAATGAATGTTTGGACAAAAGGCTTAACGTTCACACTATTGCAATTTTCGAGTCTCAAGTTGAAATTGCTCGGCATTTTTCGCATGTCAAAGTTTCGGAATGGCGTTCTGATGGATGTAATAATGGTCAAACGAATAGTTGAAAAATTTTCAATTTTAGCTTAAACCACCAGATGGAAAAAATAAATTTTCTTTGTCGTCTGCTGACCACCAGACGATATTGAATTACTCAAGTTCGAAAATTAGTTTGCCACTCTTCCAGAAAAAATTGGCTATTCCAAAGCCGATAAAAACTTGTCTCTCATTAAGCCTTCTTGAACCTATTAATTTAAAAATAAAATTACTACACTTGTTCGCGCGGATCCAGAAAGGCAAAAAACTCAATGATGGGGTCAATGGAGGTCATCCTGGCTAATGAAAGGTGGTTCGCGCTCTTGTTTCTTCTTTGGATTCTCAAATTTCTTTTGTCATTCAGATGCGATAATGGGGTGATTTTGGCACCTATCAGAAACTAGGTCGAATTAAGATTTTAAAAAATCAAGGACAACGGAAGATGGAGTTTCGTTCAATCAAGTGGAAATAAAACTTGCCTGAACAGAGGCTTTGGTCGATAATTGGAACAAATCCGGGGTTGCAATCACAATTGACAGTTGAACCTATTTGTTCCCATCGGCCGTCAGCTCGACAAATTGATGTCGGAGCTTGCATAATGCCTGGAGGAGGAGAAGCATTGGCCACACATCTCCCAGGAACTGTAACGACTGAGTGGACATCTGACCCTGTTATCGTTCTTGGAAGGTAGACAAAGGAGGTAGTTTCAGTTGGACAGAATTGATAGTAGATCTTGACATACAGAAGACTGGAACAGGCTCCACTGTCTCTGAATGCAAAGTAGATGTGACTAGAATTAACTCCATAGGAGGAAGTCTGGATGTAGCTTCTGGATTTCTCAGAAGTCGCGGCAATAGTGTCAATCAGCTCCCAGTAAGGGTCCTCTTGCCATTTCTCCTTGAGAGAATCGTGGGAGGTTGCAGGTCTCGCGTAGAGTCTCAGAGTCTCCTTGCACCCCCGGGAATACGACGGCATCTCAGCACAAGCCCTCATGGAGAACTTGACTTCAATGAATAACCTGTTAGCTTCTCCTCTTGCGAGTTTCGGAACGAGGATCCAGTTATCCGGATCCCTGTGCTCCACATTGCAGACTGAATATGCTTGGTGGTTGAGACCATCGTCCTCGGACCGATATGTTTCCTCTAACCACTAAAATAAATCCGTTTTAATTGTGGGAAAAAACAAGACAATGGAATAGTTTCAAGTTGAGGTGCGAAACTGACTCAAAACCGGACTTGGCACAAGGCCATTAAGCAAAAATAAATCTTTTTAGAAAACCTACCCCGTCTTGTCCATCCACATTCGTAACTGTCCTCCAATCGAGCTCAACAGTGGCATTCAGAGTGTCCAGCAAGTACACTAAAATCGATGATAAATAATTTTTTATTATTTCGAATCGCTTCAAAATGATTGACTGTTGTCAGTGTTGGAACGCGTCAAATTTCACGCCTGTTCAAAGTCGAGAACAGACAGGTGCCATTGAGAAAGCAAAGGAATCAAAGCAGCTGTTGCCACTTTGAACTGGCTACTTGCTCAACTTTAGGAAATAGAAATTCATTGTTTCAACACTTGACATTTTAGAATTAATTATCCAAGGTCAAAGGATTGACCCGAAAACCAGACTTAAAACTCACCTCGTTCTGCAGAAATAGATAAAATAAATTGTAACAGAAATATAGAAATAACAAATCTCTTCATTTCCCTGAATTTCTGATTAAGGCCTCGAATATCGATAGTGTCTCATTCTTGTTTTTCGAATAAAGCAAAAATTAGAGAAATTAGCGGCAGTCGGTCTCGAGTAATCTGGGATTCAGATTCCTGGAAAATTCAACAATTAGAAGACGCAAATGCATTACTAAACGCGATAATTCGAACGCGGAGAAATTTTAAAAGAACATGTTCGCATACAAAGGTTCAATTGATACTTGAAATGGCTCGTAAAAATAATAATATAATATATATAAATATCCATACAAAGTGAATAAAAACAAGTTGGATTAGATGTATTCAAATGGAGCCAGTTGAACTGACCAGTCCGTGCGCCAGTTCGGATCTCTCGCTCGACGCTTCCCGCTCCTCCCATGCTGGCCAACTCCGCCTGTTTCTCTTGCAACATCTTTAAAAATAACCAAATTATTTTTAGAACTTAAATCACTTTTCAAAAAAAATATAGAAAGTGATCTACTTTCCCAGCTGAAACTTGATGTGCTCAAGTATCCTGTATTCCCTTTTCGGACGACTACCCACTTGAATCCGCGTGAAAAATGCAACAGAAAAACAAGCAGAAACTCCCTCCTACAGGATTAGCCAGATCAGCCGGGGCAAGAACAATACATGGTTAGTCCAGAAAATGAGAAAGAAAACAATGGAGGAGTTCAGTCACCTGCACGGACAATGAAGTACCCCACCCGTTTCCCGATGAAGCGGCATTGTTGCGCGCAAGTCGGCTATAGATTTAAGCCAAATTTGTCACCTGGACAGATTTGACAGGAAGCAAAGAACAAGGAAACCGGGTTTTTGTAATAACAATATTTTGGGTCCCATTTCCTCAAAAACAGACCGCAGTCTAATTAGCAGCGGCAAGACTGTCCAACTAATGGACTCGTCAAAGGTTGGCACGCTCCGAGGAACCTGTCTTGAATCCAGTCAAGCAAAATAATCGACCCGAGTCTTGATTCTTGGCGATGAATAAGTTTTTTGTGGACAAGGTAATTAGCGAAGAATCATTCCAGAAAGCACTGCAAGTCATAATTGATCTTGGGGGATTTCTTCTCGAGAAACAATTGCGCAAAACAGGCTTGCAATTACAGTTGTAAAATACAGAGTCCATCATTCATCTTTGAAGACAGTTGGCTAGTTGTCAAAACAGACAATAGAAACTCTGTAAATCATCCTGAGAGGATAGTGGTTGTAAAAAACAAAAGTTGAATAAGAAAAAATTGAAAAATAACAAGTTGATCATCTTAGGTCTGCATTTAGGAGGAATTTCTAATGTTTTTTAAATTAAAAAACCAGAAAATCATTAAAAAAGGAATTTTATGTTTTGTGGGGTTGTAAATTAAAAAAATCAGAAATATGAGGATTTTTATGTTATTTATCATGTTAGAAATCTCCTTGAAGATTTGAATGATTAATTTCAGAAATCCTAGCAAATAATCCATACACATCTCGAATATATCTACAATAAACGACTTGGAAGATCTGCAAACACCTCAACAAAAAACCTTCTAGTTATTGGTTACCGAAATCCCCTTATCCCATTATTGACATCCCACGATTAATCTCTCTTCGGTCATTTGCAAAGGGCTCATATTTTCTCACTCCTCTCGAGATTAGTTACTTTCCCACTATCTTGATAGTCTCCTCTCGACGACATTTCAACCTGTCCAATCAAAGCAGGAGGAAAAGGAAACATGTCGGCCCCAATTAGTCATCTGCTCAGCGCAGAATCTCCTTCAAAGAACTGCCGCTGAGCAAATTGGATTGATGGGCTTTCTCGAGGTGAGGCCAGCTTATCACCTTGTTTGATCGACTTTAGGGACTTAGACTTTTTTGCAATGACAGCATTTACGACAAGACTTTGATTTTTGTCGATAAGACTAAATAACAAAAAAATTTTTAATTTCGTCCATATTTTAATAATTCCAGTGTAAGACAAAACTCAGGATAATTTAGTGCCCCTTTAGCTTCCCATAAAATCGCAAAGACCATTAGAACGTGTCTTCAATGAAATGATCATCAAAACGGCGATATCGGGAAGGAAATAAAATCTGTGATGAAAGCCATAAATAAAACCAAAAGTACACACGTTCGGACAACCAAGGCTGTTATACGAGATTACATCCAAGTTGAGGGTTATAACGCTGATCTGGTCGAGTTATTAGAATTCGGTTAGGTTGTAAACATTGATACGAGGAAAGTGTGAGTTAGGGAAATAAAATGATTACGAGACGGAAAGAATGGAGATAAGGAATCTGAAAAACACTTCCAAATTGAACAACTTCTTGAAAACCTAGGCTCCCGATTATTCTGACATTATTCAATTGTGCAAATGCAGTAAACAAAGTCGAAATCACTTTCAACACAACTAAACACTTGGTAATGGATGTTTAAATCTGTCAAACTCACAATTCAAAATAACTCTTGTCAGTGACAAATCACCTAAAACATGTTCGTCATCTTGATCTAGTCCCCGGAGGATTGTTGGCACCTGATAATTGCGCGACGGTGAACTCGGACAAGCTAATCGATCAAATCCAAACTGAGGGCACACTTGACGAATCGACTTGTTGCCACTGAAGTAGCAACAATCCTCCAAAGGAATTTAACCCAGTCATACTTGAAATCAGATAAATGAAGAAATAAAGAGATGATTTATTGAGGATGAAAGTCAAATCCTCTCTTTTCTCACTTTCACGTATATCTGGAATTATCAAAATTTCGTCTGAGTAAATGAAAAATGAGGTGCGCGAAGGACGTGAGTGGATCGTTATCGCACAAGCGGATCAATTTTCACACAAAGCTAGAGCGAATTTTAAAATAAATTCAATCTTGTTTTGGTGAAAAAATAATTTAAAGACAACAGCATTCCAAAAATACTCAACCCTTAGTCGTTTGTTCTGGTTTGATCTGCAAAGTAAAAGTTCTGAAGATGGAAGGATTAAGGCTGGGAGTCTTCCTTCTTCTCAGCTACAAGTCAAACAAGGTCGATCGAGAACAAATCAGATCAGAGGAGAACTGGCCAGTTTCTTCACAAATCGAATTAAACCAAGGATGCGCGCAGGACTAGTTCCAGCTTTTCCACAAAAAACGAAACTGATTTTGGTTTTCTACATTATTGTTTTAGAGGGAGATTTATAGGCAATGAGCTCTGGAACCTGATTCAGAAAGGAATTTGTGGCTGTTAAACATGATTTAAAACAGAATACTTGGTAGACCTTTGGACAGGTCATTTTGCATTCTCGTGCATGACTCAAATCGGGTTTCTCGAGAACCACACATTCGTCTTGATTCATCCAAGGAAGGCAGCACCTGTTTTCAGACTAAATGTCAGGAGTGCTTCTGTTTTCCAACAAAAGTAAATTCAAGGTCGAACATGTACAAATTCGAAAAAGTGACCAAACAAAATCATTATTAAATTAACAAATTACAGAGTAAAAGTGAAATTAGTTGATGACCGTTCAAGGTTTGCCAAAGAAACGAATTGTTCTCGATCGGCAACTGGAAAAAAAGAAACAAACAATCAAGAAAGGTTGAGGACAATGGAAGGTTATTCGCCACTTCTACCAGAAGACAGGTCGCGGATTTGACTGGGAAGAGATTTGGGGATGAACAATCGTTTTAGATTTCTGGCAATTGTGGTGGGGAATTTGGATAATGTCTAAGAAACTTAAATATTAATTTCCTAAACACTATTGTAAATCACTTCTTCCAGTGAGAAACTAAGTGTTTAGAAAATCGGAAATTTCTGTTTTTAAACAACAATTTCTTCCAGTACAAATTAGAATAGTATCTAAGAAACTTAAGTCTTAATTCCCTAAATACTATCATAAATCACTTTTTTAATGAAAAATCAAGTGTCTAGAAAATCGAAAATTTTTGGTTCTAGATACTATCCTTGTTTGATATTGAAGCTAGCAGTCAGCCAAAGCTTACAAACAATACCCAAAACATCTTGCACAGTCAGATCAGCCAATCAAGATGTATTGAGCATCTCGCCAAAAAATGAATAGAAAATGGGCAATAAACGAGAAACGGGGTTTTGCGCAAATTGCAATATTCCGAGTAATCGCCAGGCCAATACAAGACTTGAATACAGACAAAAACACTCATTTACCGACTGGTCCAATCCAAAAATCATTCGGAATGTAGAACGATTGCCAGATTGCGTTGGGACAGAGAACATTCAAAAATTAAGATGGATTGTTAGAAAACCGGAATATCTGGCAATCAAGATAATGGGGGAAGAAAAACGGAAACATCAAAGGTTTCTGGTGAAACATCTCCAGACTTTCAAGTTGAAACTATTGTCCTTCGGCGATACGAAAAGTCAAGAACGGTTAGTTACTATCAATTTCTAATCTCCTGCGATCTCTCTGAGTCCAAAAACAAAGCTTATTGACAAACAATAATAAAACTCGTTTGTAGGGAACCCCACTTGCAACTGAATAAAAAAGTGAGATTGCAAGTGGTCAACAGAAGCAGTTCTCTTGAGAAAGCGATCACTCAGAGGCTTCAAGTGGATCGTTTCGAAAACCTTCTGCTTCCTGGATGAATCTCGGTTACACAATAGCCGAGCCAAAGTAAGTGGCTTTTGACAGTTTTCAAACGCATCTGGCAAAGTTCTCAGTTTCAGAACCGGAAGCTTAGCTTCAAAAACGGGAAATGGCATGGTTTCTGAAGAAACAAGAACCGCTTGTCTTGTCAATTCAATTTAGCATGGGCTTGAATCGGATCCTCAAAGAGCGGCAAACTTAATCAAATTACAGCTTCCCAAATTCGGCTTGTGTCTTTTTGGCTAACGAATAGAGGGCTTTCGCGCAACAGCAATAAGGCAGCTCATTTTCACGAACGGCTTCCACTTGAAGCAAGAGGCAGATGACCACCATAATGGGGAATCAGTTTCGCGAAAAGGCAACTTGATCCATCGAGGAAAGATTCAGAGTCCACATGAAACCATTCTTGATTTCGGATAGACTACTTCTGGATCAATCCATTTCCAACTTTAGAGACAAATAATCAACAATTCCATCTAAATATCTAATTCGAGGTTAAACTCTGCTGAGTCGGAAAAAAGACCGAATGACCAAAATCCTCTAAAAAATTGCGCGACGCAATAAATGAGACACTTTAGGCGCCTTGGCTTTTGACAAAAACGCAATCTCCCCTGGATCGCCAAAGGGAAACCGTCATTCTGAAACTGGGTGACAATTTGTACAAGCAAATGAACCATAAATCGAGGATAACGGTGAGTGGAAATGACGCGAAATCAGATCTCAAGCACGAGTTTTCAAAAACCTTTGGATCTCAATTAAGCTGGAACGAAAAAGTCCATTTTAGCGCTTTGCAAAAAATGGGCACTTGACTAAAAGTGGACTTTGAACAAGTTGAGAGTAGTGGTTGTGGATTGCACAATCAACAATGGGTGGTTTGCTTTCGGAAGGACAAAAAACGGTTTTAATTTTTGAAGCTACAAAAATTAGATACTCAAAACACGACATCCAAACTTCGTAAATAAGTATGTCTTGAGAATTTTCCAAACATTCAACGAGACCTCCGTTATCGTAATACGTCAAAATTTGACCAACAATGAATTTCGGCAAGATAAAAAAGAAAAAGGCATGCTCTAATATTTTTGAAAAATTGATGGAAGACGCGACAAAATGCAACATGAAGAGTTTGGCACCGAAAAGCCGGGAGGCGTGAAATTAATCGTTGCTCGTCAAGAATGAGAACAATTGATGGATAAAATAGAGAATTTTCACGGAAAAACAACTCTAGTGACAAAGTTGGATAATGTCTGGAAAACAGAAAAGTCAAACTTTTTAAGATACTCGCAAAAATTGTTTTTTCTAACGCAAACTTGAGTAATGTCCGAAAAATGAGAATTTTCAGCTTTTCGGGCAATATTCAAAGTTCTTCTTATATAAATTTAAATAACATCTAAAAACGGAAAATTTCGGTTTTTCTGGACACTATTTGAAGGTGTTTTCTCCAGTGGCAAAATTGAATAGTGTCCAAAAACACAGAAATCAAGATTTTATCGGATACTATCCAAAATTGTTTTTATGTAAACTTGGATAGTGTTTAGAAAATAAATCAAAATATCTAGATAGTATCTAAATCGTTTAATGGGAATTTGGATAATGTCCAAAAAGCAGGTTGAGGGGTTTCTTGGACACTACCTAATTTTGCCATTGCAACTGGCGAAAAGGACAAACGCCAACTGGGGACGCAATTCTGACCCACTCTTCCAGGCGCCGTAAAGTCGCGGACCATTGTTGAATCAAAAAACAAGTGGTAACAATGGGATTTCCTGATGGCAGTTTTTGCTTTCTCAAGCAGCTTGAATTTTGCCTGGGAAGATGTCCAGAGGAAATGAAGGGATAGCTGTGAATTCACACAGTTCATGTTCTTGTGTGTTGGCAATTTGGATGCGGACTCGAGATCCCACGGGAACAGTGAAAACCTTGCATCCATGAGTGGATCTCGGACGGGACAAATTTCGGCATGTGTTTATTGGTTCTCGAAGCAAATGACGAAAGATGAATAAAAAGATTTTAATGTTATTTTGATTAATTTTTGGTGACTTAAAGTTGAAAAATGTGCAAAACAATATCGAATTCAAAGCCAATCCATCAAAATTAGTGCCAAATAGGGTCTTTTCCTTGTTGTCCCAGATGATGACCGAGTGAATTCGTTTCTGACATGGCTTCTAGTAATCTGTCAAAATTTTCTCGAATAAAGATTCTAGAGAAGAACTAGAATTATACATGCAAAGTTCAAATTGCATCCGATTCCAATGACAGGTCATCAAATGGCACACTTTTCAGAGATTAGCTAATGTTGAGTGATTTACCATGACATGAAGGATAATTATAATCGTGCTCGGGAAAGCAAATGAGGTGAGAACGCGGGAAAGTCCTTATCCCGTTAGAAAAGACGCAAGACAACGAACCTGGGAAAGCGATCTCGTTCAAAAAAAAATCATCCATGAGAACCTTCTCTCAAGCTGATTGGATCAACGAATAAAAATTGTTTTTCTTCCTTTGACCGGTTAATAGTCTCCAGAGAGATTTGACAAGATTGTTCATTTGTTTTTGTCCTTGATCAAAGTTTTTTCAACGGTGAAATAAAATGCAAATGAGCATTTGATGACAGTCAAGAACAAAAAATAGGGCAATCGTCAAATGAAAAAAGTAATCCACGCTCGTTATGATACTTCTTCATGGAGGAAGAAATTAGTCTTCGACCTCCTGCTGAAAAAGAAAAAAATGAGTCCGGACAAGTGATCTGGATTACGGTTGGTGGAAGACAAATGGGGACGTGATAAATAATGTCAAAAGTATTTTTTCAAAATCGCACTTTAGATTCTTACTGTAGCATTTTTCTAAACTTGAGTTTACACGATTCGAAATAGGAAGGCTTTTATTAAATTAGATATGGTTAGTAAAGTTTAGTCCCGACGTGGAAAATAATCCTATATAATTCTACTGTAATAACTTACTTCAAACTTGTTTTTCGACAAAAATGTTTTTAAAACGAAACTTGTAACTTCCTGTATTTACTGAAAAACCCAAAAAACAAACTTCATTGGAAATCACATTAAAATCAGTGAGACCGTAATTCATGTCGGAACCAGGCTTGAATAACCAGATTTGGTCCTCTAAACAGGATTCAAGAACCATGTGAATTACTTATTCGTCTAAAGTTTCGGAAAGACAGATGACAAGTCCATGAAATAAGTCGTTTTGGGAGTTTTTACAATTCAGAAGGGAACACGAGTAGCAAGATTAATGGTCCATTGAAAAAATGAAACCAATTGGTCATTTTGGCAATGCATTTCGAGTGGGCTTCAGGTATAGTCACCAAACCTGGGATTCTAGAAGGGTACTTAATTTTATTCAAAAAATAGAATACGATTTTTGGATTTGAATGACGAGAGTAAAGTCATCCGAAGACCACCCCGGGTTTATAAATAAATAAACATGCCCTATTATTATTGGCAACTCATCATTTTTATCTTCCCCTCCCGAATCAACAATACACAATGAATTTATAATAGAAACATTATACTATGGAATGGCCACTGGTCATTCTTCTGGAAAACTGAACAGGACTATGTAATACGCAAAATGCAAAAAAGGACATCTCCGCAAATTGATATTTTTCCAATTCCCCGAACTAATATTAAATTTGATAAAAATGTACATCTCAGTGAATTACGAGAATGACTACCTTGGCAGAATCCAATAAGATGAGAAAAGAACTGGAAAAGAGGGTTCTGCTTCGAGAAATGAAAAAGAAACATGAATCCAAAGACATTGTCAAAACATTACTCGAGGGGCCGCTGATCAACTTCCTAGAGTGCTTCGGAAGATCGAATTTCAGTTTTAACTCAAGCCCGCACAAAATCCGAATCAAAAAGTCGCGCATCTCGATTCTCGCCAAGTGACCAAACAATGACTTGCGATCTTGGCCTTTTCAGATCCGAGTTTTCGAAAGAGGCCGCTAAAACAGAAAATTGAATCTATCTCAAATCTCACTTTCAAATTTTCTTTTTTGGAACAAAATAAAGTAACGATAAAGGAGATCTGAATGTTGTCGAGTCCTTCGCGCAGTCGTCAATCTTTATGCTAATCAAAATGGACCCAGGTTAAGCCGATGAACCGTCAATTCGCGAAGCAATTGACCAAACAAAGAACGTTAGTAGGTTCAGTAAATGGGAGAAGATTCTTTGTGCCATTCATCGGGGACTTGGCACCTAGCTGGAAACCAGGAGGAAGATTTATTGAAGACAAATGTCAACAAGGTTAATCGAAAAGTCAGGCTGTTTTTTTGGGAACCTAAATACGGAACCTGGAATCCCGCTGATTTTTTAGTTACAGTGTGAATTGCCAAAAAGGTCATTGAGAGGTTAGCAAACAGTCATTTGCATTTAAAGTGCCTACTCGATAACAACAGGAGATCAAGAAAACTCGCAACAAACTTATCCAACTTCAATTTATGACAATTTGTTGCTTCCACCCATAATCAACTTCAAGCCCACTTGAAATCCTCGAAAGGCTAATCCCACTAACAAGTCGTTCGAATTTTTCAATTTTAATGAACCCAACATAATTTCTGATGCACTTGTACGACCTTCGAGCTAATCTTCAAGAGAAATTTCCAGTAATGTCTTTTAAAATCGGAATTGAAAATGATTCTGGAAGTGATTTTTTAGTTTATGAGGAGTCATAAAAATTGCGACTCGACGGGGAGTTCAAAGAGGATTGAAAAAGTTAACTCAAGGTCAAAGCTGGTGCAATTTGTTGAAACCAACCTCAATACCAAAGTTGGATAGTGTCTAAAAACCCTGGAAAAAGTTTTTTGGACACTATCTCAAACTAGGAAGAGTATTATGAATAATGTTTAGGACGAATTTAAATATTTTTTGGGCATTATCGGGAGAACTGTCATGACTCAAGAACATCAAACCAAATCTAAAACGTAAAGCAGATGATGAGGACTGGTGATAGCTTCCCGCTGTTCGTTCTGCCAAGACATGTCGGACTCCAAAATGAGGTTTAGTAAAAAAGAAGATTGGCATGCCGTCCGTGTTCTCGGGTCATCTTCAGAGTGGTCATTCGACTGGACAAGTTCGCAAAGAAGCGGAAAGAATAAAGTCCGAGACTCGAGGGAATTGATAACGTCTTGTTCAGTAGTAAACTTGGTTGTTGCTAGTTTTACGAACAAGAAGAAAATTAAGGAAGAAATTTGGTGAAAACTAAAAAGTAAAACTACAATTGAAAAAAGAGGAACTTGGCAAGCACCAAAAAGAGGTTAAAATCACCATGAAGTGGGTTTCTAAGCCGATAAGCAAATAAGCGGCACTTGAAAAACAACTTTGAGGTTTTCAAAGGAAGAAAAAGGAAATTGGATAATCTGGAAGAAACTTATAATCGCTTTGTTCAAATTCGCCCTTTCTGATCGTCTTGTCATCAGAAAAGGCGCCAGAGGTTTGACGCCGCGCAATTCTGAGTGACAATTCCGTCTTCCGATTGAAGCTTTTGCATTTCTAAAGCAAACTGAGGACGATTTCGAGACGGCAGATGTTGGAAGTTTGGCCCAACTTGTTGACAAGTTGATTTCTATCCCTTTGGATTAAAGGAAAGAAAATGAGGTTCAAAATGGATTATGTATCTTAATTTCGAATTCGCAATGAACCGCTGCAGCAACAAAGTTGGATAGTGTCTACAATTAGGGCTTTATAGACACTATCCACAACTGTTCCTGGAAACACTTGGAAGTAGAAAAGTTTTATGAATTTTTAGGTACTATCCGATTTTGGTTTACAACTATGAGATGAATAATGGCCATAATTACCAACAATAAAATCCCAACTGAAGGCAGGTGTCGACGGCTCCTTCGGTTGACACGCTCCTATTCCTGAACTGAATAGTTTTCTTCCAAACAAGGACAGAACTGTAAACTGGAGCCAATTTTGACGTTTTATTCAATACATAAGTGACCGGAGATCCTGTTCAGGTCACTCTGAATTTTACAAATTGCATTTTGAACAAATTTAGGATTTATTTCAATTTAGAAAATCTGTCGACAACCAGCTGAATCAACAAAAATCATCTTCAATTTCGGGTTGTTTAACAAATTCTCCTTTGTCGGTGAGGAACAGTTCACACCTTGTGTTGAATCGGCAGAGTTGAAAGAGGGAAATCAATCGGGTTCAACATACGCAACCTTGCTAACGAGCGATCGAGAAGGAAACAGGTTCCTTCCACGGCATATTGCATTCAGTTTTGGCACCATCAAAGCTCTTCCGAAATTTGAAAAACACATGGCAGTTATTCCTTCAGAAAAAGAATAATTGGAAGGACATTACCGGTCAAGCTGAAAAGTCGGATTTTTCCGTTTTTTCGATTTCTTTGAGATGAATTAAAATTAGAAAAATCCTGCAGATAGGAATTTAAAATGTTTGTTTTCAATGACAGAACATAATTGAAGGCATTTTGATTCTGCTGGACTAAAGGCTGATGGAGGTCAAGTAAAACTGCCGTAACTAGCTCCGTTTGCAAAACTGAATAGTATCTAAAAAATTCGGAAGTCGGGATTTTACACACGTTGTCCAGATTTCGAATAAAAGAAACTGAATATTATCAGTTTCTGTTTCTCGATTACTCAGACGTCACAGATTCGTCGCAAAATTAATACAGATCAATGTACTCTGTAGTTTGAATCTCGTGATTATCAATTTACATAATATTCCAAACTTTTTTAAACCACAGTTGAATAGTTTTGATTGTTATTGTCCAAAAAACCACAAACTAGTAACAATTCATTCCCGATTCGCCTGTCAATATAAATCGCATCAAAAGTTTAATCAATTCGACCAAAAATGTCTCTGCTGGTGACTAACGACGTTTCTCTGACTGAAAAACTCTGCGGTTTTGACTTCACCGTCTACTGGATTTTGGATTCATTGGCCAAAAACGATGAGATTTTTAAAGAACAATTTGCCAAGAAAACCATCACTAAAGTCAATGCAAGGGATATTAGTGCTAATAAAGGATTCTTTTCTACCGTATTGAAGATTGAGTTGGTTTTTCATGATGGCACTAAATACACCACGATTTTGAAAATTCCTGGAACTGAAAGCTTCGCTGCGGCCAAAATCACGGAAAACGTAGAAGATATTAAACTGGTAATTAGTTAGATTTAAAATTAGTTAATTACTGTATTTAGGGCGCAAGTACACTTACGGATTCAATTATCCGCATGCATGACACTGAATGTGATTTCTACGAAAACGTGGCTTATCTAATCCCGGAGATCCTCCCGAAAGTTCATAAATTCAAAAGATGGGTAAAAGGGGTCCATATAGGGTGTCTCCACATGGAGGACCTCTCTGTCAAGGGGAGAAATTTGGACTACTTTGATGGTCTGACTGTTCCCCAATTCAAAAACGTCATCGACTGGTTAGCCTACTTCCACAGCAAACTATTAACTACAGACACCTGGCAGGACAAATTCACTAAGCAGGGGAAGATTTTTTCCCAAATGCGGGAAATGTTCAAGACAGGATTCAACAAAAGTGTAGATATCGTCAGGACTGGGAAGGAGAAGTTCGAGTCTCTCATTCACGACGAAAGAATCCAAAAAATCCTTTATAATCAGGAATTCATAGACTACGCTTTCTTCGAGTCTTATCGCGATTTCGGACTCCCAAAGCTCCTTGTTCACTCGGATCTCTGGGCTTCGAACATGATCTTCGAAGCCAACGAAGAAGGAGATGCCACGGACAAAGTATCTGCTGTTCTCGACTGGCAGATTACTTTTGAAGGGAACTTCTTATTTGACTTTGCCAGGTTGATGATCTGTAGTTTGGAAGGGGACATCAGACGGGAGATGGAGGAGATTATTTTCGATTTCTACGTGACTCGATTGAACAAGTATTTGAAAGAGAACGGTGGAAAAGAAGTCACTTTCACACCTGCTGATGTAAAGAGAACCTACGAACACATGTTTCTCGCTCATTTCGGGCATGGGATTATCATGTTCGGCGGGATCTTCAAGGGTAGGAGTAGGGATCTGGATAAGGACAAGGTTGAACTAGCTAGACTGGAGAAATGCACGTTGCGATCCATTCACTTCCTCGAAGATGTCATCAACTTGCTGGAAAGTGGGAAATTTGACAGATGGCTTTAAGAAGAAATTTAAGATTTTATTAAAATCACGGTAGATTTGTTTCAAATGAACCTGTAGTCAGTGCCGCTCCTTTGTTAGTTCTGTATCCGATATGCTGATGCCTAATTGGCAGTGGTTTGGTATTAATTACACTGCAATAGAATATTAATAAGGATAAAAAATAAAATTCCTACTTGGACCAAACAGAGATCATTGAAATATCCTTGCTTGCATCGTGTTCTTCGTTGAAATCGTTCTTTTTCATCAATTCCTTGCTGTCAATCCTCCTCTGGATCTTCGAGATCACTTTGGATGAATGTCTTATAACTAATTTTTTCGCGTGATGGACAATCCAAACCTCACACCCTAGGGCAATTCCCGCCATGACGACTCCGGCAGTGTACATGATGAAAATCCCGAAAACAGAGACAATATCCAAGGGTTTCTGGCTCTCGGGAATCTCCTCTTCTGCTAGTGGACAACTAGTGACGTTCCCCAATAAGAAGTTTTCTCCAAAGTATTTCTTGAACGTTCTTCGGATAAATCCTTGATTCATGAGGATGCCATGGTTCCATAGCTTTGTCCAGTTGGAAGCCTTATGGAACACGTAGTAAGCCGATTTCTGAGGTAAACCGTTGGAAAATTGGAAAAGATTACAGTATTCCCTCATTTTAATTAAGGATAACGAATCCTGTTGAGATGGATAAATGTAATTTCCATTAGAAATCATCGTGAGAGCAGACTCCACAGAATCCGTTAGCACTATTGGGTTGTCAGCTAGGGCTTCTCGCAAAGCTCGGAAATGCATCTCGTTGCTGTTGGCCAGCTCAGTAAAGTACCAGGAGGATTTGTAGTTGTCATTCGTTGCCAGTAGTTGATACTCTCCAGATCGAATCAACTCGACGATCTCCATTGCTGAATGGAACGGAAGCAAATCCGCAGGTTGAAGGAGTGAAGCTAGCAAACTGGCTTGATACAGAAGACTGAACATTGTAGCCTGTAACAAAGCAAAAAATACAAAAGCCAAATGTCCACTGACGGACTGGAAGGGTCTTCTTCTGTCTTCTCCTTGATGGACCTGGAGCCTCATGTACTGCCACACCTTCTCAAACGGGTCGTATTGATGGATATGTCCCATTTTGTGTTCCATCTTCCGGATGACCATGGCTACTAGTGTCTGGAAGATCCAAGAAGCCAGTAGGGTTATCCACAAGGAATTGGAATAAGGCAACATTGCATTCCAGAAGTAGGAAGCCACCGATCTGCCTTTGATTCTCGAGATGTAGACTACTTGAATCTGGAAACGACAAAGTTTTAAACTCCAAGTAATTAAAACATTACATTGAATACAGGATATGAAAATGTGAAATACATGTCCCGCTGTTCGGTGTACTGGTACATTGAAGCCACAGTATCCACTGTATTGTTGTAAACGGCACCTAGGAGTCCATTCCAAGATCCGTTTATCTGAATATCGATATAGCAATAAACGAGGATTCTACTCAAAGTCTTACTAAGTTTCCAACACCTCCTCCGAATTGGGCTGTCGATCCCGTGAAAGGCTCAATCGTCACGTTTAAATAATAAGCAATCATTGTTGTTATCTCCAGAATCCATCCAGGGAAAACACAATGTTCTGAAGACTCCAGGGTCGGGAACTTCTTGCAAGTGTCGAAAACCCCCGGAGGCTCATGAGTAATTAGGAATCTCAGAGGGTCTGACGGCTTCGGAAGCATCAATTCATTTCTATACTAGGTATTAAATTCTGAAAATGGACAACAGGCGACGGTCTTTCACAACGAGGAATGCGTGACTAGAAGATATATCGGATTTCATCTGAACTGCAAAAAAACAAACATAGTGAATGAATAATGATGTATATCGATGGATTTCCGGCATTCCCAGGATGTAACGGAAACAATAATTTCCTAAAGTCTAATGAACTCAAAAACTGTTTTTATTGAAACACCTTCATACCCATTCCCTGAGGCAGTAAAATTGATTCATTGTTCTTTTCGGCCAAAAAACCAATTATTTTTGAGTGATATGAATTTGGCGAACTGGTCCGCAAGAATTTCATCACACAGAAGTGTCGAGAATAAAACAAACTTCATTTGTCTCTAGTTTTTGATTCATACCCGTATCAAATTAACTTGGCGAACAGACTCAATCGGGACGTAGAAAAGACGATACCGGGATAGGAAACTTTCAATCAGAAAACAGTGCTCAACGTGTCACTTGATTTTATTCAATTACTAATTAAAAATGAACAGATGGATATTGCTATTCCTGACTGTTGGGTTGTTTGCATCTAGTTACTGCAATGAAGATAGTAAGTTAATTGCCTTCCAAAAGATGGGAATTTAACTTTGATTTTTCAGGAGATTCGGCCCAAAGAATCAGGTTAATCGCGAAAGTGTGCCAGACGATGCCAGGTGATTCCCCTATTTGCAAACGATTTTCGGATCCGACGGAGACTGTATTCACGAAAAACACAATTTACCACTTCAGAAGCGAACGAGATGACAGCGAGTCCCTATTTCCCAAGAATGCGAATCCTCTCGTCTCCGAAAAGCCCGTCAAGAGGACAAAGAGGCAGTTCTACCCTCCTATGATGCCCATGATGCCGATGGGGATGGGCTTTCTGCCGCCTCTGCTGAGCATTTCTTCCTCAAGGGGAGGTTTCCATGGAGGTCCATTTATGGGCGGATTTGGCGGATCTAACTTCCAAATGACTTTGGGACGTTGAAACTCACTGTAACTATTGGAATTCTCAAGACAAGTCCATATTTGGGTATTTTGTTAAATTTCCGTCGAAATTATTTTTTGAAATCAGCTGATTAATCTCCGAACGAAAAATAAACAAGTTGTCGATGATTTTTCAAATCATTATGTCATGGACTTTTGCGTGAAAAAATAAACATCAGTAAGAACTGAGAAATTCAAACTTGCGCAACTAATCCCAAAATTGCTCCTTGCAAATCTTAAAGGAATAATTATCGAAAAAGAACAAACCTAAAAAATTCGTTTTCAACTTTATTACCTAAGTTTTTTCCTTTTATTCCAGGTCATCAAGTTCGGAAAAATCAAAAGTTATCTTCCATTGTCCGATCCAACCTGTTTTGAATGAGCAACTCGGGTCCTTATTTTGATGTTTATGAATTTAGACTTAGTTCCTCTTTTTGAGGAGTCAAGAATTTTCATACGAAAATAACTTTTTTGGCGGTTTTTGTCAATTGAAATTCAAGGTTCATCTTTCAGAGAATAAAGAAGGTTGACGGTCTTTGGTTTGATTTTTCCAAGACAATCATTCGCTCAGTAGTTTTGTCATGAGCCGATTTGTGTTTTTATTGATTTTTGGAGTTGGACTTCTTGGAACCGGGATATATGCTGAAAAACGTAAGTTACGGTAGTTTGCTAAATTCCATAAAATTTTTTGTAAATCGATTGCAGTTTTGGTATTAATTACGAAAATGAATCAAATTAACATTTTGAACAATTTCGGTGTGAGACAGATTTGCTTAAAAACTTGATTTCGTTGTGAGACCGTACTTCAGTGTTGGTCTTAGAACGGAAATTCACATTAATAATTGTTTTGTGGAATAACGTTTCAGTTGACCTCTGCAAACGGAAGCCTTATCTGCTCTTCTGTCGCGACCAGTCTTCTGACTACGAAGACACTCGTCAAGGTTTCGTGAAGAACTCAGAACCTCTTCCTCGTCCAGAATCGCATCCAAAACCACGTCCAGAATTTTCACTTCACCGAGATTACCCTCTAAGAAAGTCGAACCACTTCTACCATTCTGAAAAGCCTCGTTGGGTCCCGCCGACCATCATATACCATGACAAAGACGCCGAGACCCCCATCGACTTCTCGAGACCCAACGCCGACGATGTCGCTAGAGAAATAGGAGAGGTTATGAGGGATGACCCAGTTTCCACCAATAAGATTCCCGATTCTTCTAATTCTGAAATCAACGAAGATGAAACTAACTCTGGGGCTTCTACAGTACCCAATTCAAGTACGCTTTTAGGGACATGGGTTGTGGTTACAGGCTTCTTCTCCTTCTTTGCACTCACATCACTAATTTTCCAAATATTTCCCTTCCACTAGTGATGCTAGGATTTCTGTCTTTCAGTCGACGAGCATTCTTTGCTTCTGCACACTTGGTCACGGCACAAACGAGATGCAAAAGCGTCTCAAAAAAGACTTCATGATTGGGTTTATTTAGAGGACACTGAGGACCTCGACTACACCACCTACAGACTGAGAAGAGCCAAGTTGCTGAGAAAACTTCAGGATCTGGATAGTGATCAACTCCATCGCAGGTTAAAATTTTTTCTTTTTTATTCACTTTCTGAGGCCAAACATTTCAATCTTTCACGTCAGAAGGAGAAGTCAGGGGAACGGATTTTTCGGATCATGTCATAGAGGGAAGCAAAATGCAAAGGGAATGCTAGGATGTTCCAAGAAAAATGGCAAAAGTGAAATAGCTCCAATTTAGCGGATAATAGACGGATTTCCCTAATTCCTCTTTTGTCAAAATTGAGTGAATTTCTCATTTTATGGAATTTTGGAAAAACTGCGAATATTAAGAAATTTAATATTTAAAGATACTTTTTAATGACGTAAAATCAGATTTGAAACAGAACATCAAATCCTAAAGTTCATTTGACTCATTTCAAAAAATATTAATCTCCTATATTTCGTTATTTTTGATCGTAAACAGAAATGACAAAGTTACCTAAAACGAAAACAAACCAGCGTAGAACTCTGTCCGGAATTCGCTGAATTGGAATGCTTTTCAATTTCCCTTCCTTGGACCATCCTGTGATTCTGAAAACAACTTCGAACTTCCAGATACCCCTCGTCCAATCTTTATGAGTCCTCGGCGTCACCGTATTCGGAACTTCGATACGAAAGCACTTATCCTTACTCGGGCTCTTATGCGAACAGCTACTACCCAACTAGCTATTCGGCTTACGGTAGGTCTCTAATTATAAAAAGTAACTTTGCCACCAGCTCTGGGTATTTGTGTTGAGATTATTTCGGAGTAATTCCTACTTGCGTTTTTACAATAATGTGGTTTTAGGGTATTCTCCAAGCTACAGTAGTTGGAATCCCGGTTATGTGGGCACAGGATATGGCCAGCCGTTCAATCTGGGCATCGGATCAGGGCTCAATATCGGGATACCCTATGTGGGGCCAATTGGGATAGGCAGTGGATTCGGCGTCAGTGTCGGGTGATACTGCACATGATAGGAACTCATTGACTACACCAAAGTTATTTTTTAATTTTTATTACCGTATGCTTCAAATACCCGTAATAAATGTACAACGAGATCCGTAGAATCCACAGTAGGAATGCATAGCAGATATGAAGGCAATCATGGATCTTACACAAACTTCTCAACAGCGTCCTTCAGCGGATCTTTGCTCTTGTTGAGAGTTGTTATTGCGACAAATTTGGCTCCAGAAGCTGGCATCGATGTTTGGGAATCTTGGGATAAGAGTGACGTCCTTGGAGACGAGGAAAAAGTGTGGGCTCTTCCAGTTCTCAAGGCTGGGATGAACCCTTGAGTCTGGTACTTGTCTTCATTCGTCAGAGCCCCGGTACTCCCTCCTCCTACACTTCCAGACAATCGGTTTTGAACATCTCCTGGTTTCGTTTGGCAGCTGGTGAGGGAGTCGTCAAAGGAATTACAAGTGGATCTATAGGAATTGATGGAGTAAAAGAACCTCAAGCTTTGAGAGATTTGTCTTCTGAGGCTTCTGTGTAAATTGGATGGCGGGCTTTGTTGAGACAACGTAGACCTCTTTCTCCTTTCGGTTGTTTCTCTAAAATAATTGATATAAAATATCGCTGAGACAGGATTTACACTCACCTTATAATTGTCCTCAAATCCCTGTTCATGACGGCATAGAAAATCCAGTCTAGAGCACTATTCAAGTAAGCCAACCAGCCAGCGCCAAAGGCAATCCACTGAAAGATGTTTCCAGATTCCGAAACTACTCGAAGTTTCGCTGTAAGGATTACTGCCATTGGGCTGATAGATTCTGGAATGAGCTGAATGATGCAGTAAGGAAGCCAGCAGACAAAATGGAATGTCGCGATCTTGAGGATCACTGTGGTTGTGTCCTTCATATACTTAGGTTGCTGAATCAAAGGTTGTTTGATCCGGAGATTTGTGCAGACTAAAAAGTCCAGAATTAAAAACAATATATGGGAAATAAAGATCAACTTACTTCTCGCTTTCCTCTGCCAGAACTTCTTCCTCAAATGTCGAGCAATCTGTCCGTAGAAGAAGCAGAGAGCCACAAGTTGCAACAGGAAAATTACAGCAATGACCCATCTCGCAACAACCATTGGAATTGGCTGTTCTTCTGGCAAAGAACAGTCGCTTTTAGTCGGTGTTGTAGTCAGATTCACAGCCAACGTTATTATCGCCGTGAGAACTATACAAATAACGCAGATGGCAAATAGAGGAGTAAATCGGATAAAACGTTTCCGGACCTGTAAAACAACAAATGTCAACGCTTATGTAAGTTCATCAGCAACGTACCGTATTTTTGAAAGGCTTGGCTATTGTTAGATATCTCTCGAAGGATATGCACATTAAACAAGTTAAAGAAGCAATCTTAACTAATTGGTCAACAATATACACAATTTGGCAACTCATAACTTCTGAAATTTAAAAACAATTACTTTCAATTACTCTGAATAACTCACCGATGGAGACTTCTGGGAAAATTATATGGACAAATCGGATGAACAAACTGGCAATAACGAGAAGATCAACAATAGCCAACAACCCGATGTAGGACCGTAATCTGTCTGAAGGTGACAACCCCATCGTAGACCTCGGTCTTCTGGATCTGATGACGGAGATAGCGACCCATGTATTGCCGAAAATTCCTACACAGATTGTAAACGCGTAGCCAGCGGCGATTGCACAAGTGCGAATCATCTTTCCGCTGTTGTGGAAAGATCTGATTCTGGAAAATAAAAATAAGAAATTAATCTACAAAACGCGAAAAATTACATCTGCAAAACGACAATTGAGATTTAAAGGGACTGACAGTGAGATTGAAAGAAAACGAAAGACTCGAATTAATGTCGGGAATCCAGAAGCAAAGACAACTGAAATTTTCAATCTTCTTTCCTCCCGGAAGATTATGAGACTTTTCAAAAGCAATTTACACGGCAAAAACATGTAAGCAACCGGAAACACTCTTTTTATAGGAAATTTCGGGAATTTTGAACATTAAAATAAATCCTATCCTGGACATGAACTTTATCTTTTACAATATTTGACCTCACAGATTAGTCACGAACAAAAGTCTACGCAAAAAAGATAAATCGGTTTCGTAGAAGAAGATTAAACATAAGATTTAAGTCAAAAATTGCCGGCATATACAAGAAAAATTGGCGTCAGACGGATCAACTAGAACCAGAGAGCAACTAGGGCTTCCTGACTAAATCTGAGTCAAGAATAGAAAAAACCAAAAAGTAACAGAAATTGAGAATTATGACATTCCAATAAGACAAGTAGAGGTATTAAAAATGGATTTAAATATAGTAAATCTGGATTGAACGAAACATAAATGTGCAGGATATAAAAATCCACAGACATTTTATCCAAAAAAAGAAAAGTCCAAAAGTCAGGTGAGATTCGCGGTGAATTAGGGCACTAATGCCTTTTCTGATTCATGGTCAGGAAGGATTTTCGAGGACATGTGTGTAATGTATCCGATCCTACAGTGTTCATGAAGCCATTTGTGAAATGAAAAAGAATTTCGGATTCCTGTAGTACGCCGAAGTGGCGTTTTTCGGTTCACAGTAGTTCCGAATTGAGGACAAACCCTTGAGATACCCACCACACGTCAGAAAAAAACGAAACTCACAGTAACTGTAACACAAAAACTTCACAGTATTCAGAATTTAAAACATAAAATTCGCAACTAATAAAGTAAACACAAAATTGCTTCAGGAAATCAGGCAAAGAGCGGTTTAGCCATCTAACAAGACTCAATATCCATGGCCGTTAATCCAGCGGGAACGCCTTTGACAACAAATCCAAGAAATCTTTAATTTAAAACCACAAGAAGTAACGAAAACCACGTCAAAAGAACCAAGTAAAGATCAACCAGAACACAATTTGATGACTAAAGGGATCATGACTAATGATATTCTTCGGCATTGGGGCCTTTGGGCCTAAATACAATGACTGGCTTCTCCCTACAGAGTAAGATACTAAAAAAACTTGAAATTAAAAACATTCCTCTAAAGTACAAGGAAAATTGCTATTTCATTTCCGGAAATAAAAAAGTTAAAAAAGTAAAATTTTTAGTAAACTGAGCTCTGATTCATATTTTTCAAATTGCAATTTATAAAGAGCAAAAGTCGAGAGAAACTGACGCATTCGAAGGATAACTTTAACAAAGTTGTTTTTATCTGGAAGAAAAGAGAAAAAATGGCTGCAGAACCCAGAGGAAATAAGCGGATAAATTAGCAAATCATAGTTCTATGGGATTTGGAAAAGATGAATTTTTGTTTATTCTGAGATTTAATTGAAACGTCAGCTAAGAAGTCAGCTACAACAAGATCACGGGGAATCTATTAAAATTGGAATTATCAATGGTAATTAAAGCATCAAACCTCGAATTTTTTTGGTTTTCGAAGAGGAATACTGTAACTTCATTAGTCTTTGAATACTTGAAAATCAGCCATGTCAAGGAAAAGCAGGGGAAATTAATGACCTTAAAGAACAAATTCCACTTGACTAATGTAAAACCACCTGTTTGTGGTTTCTGCTCAAAACCAAAACTTTAAAAACTTCTGTGGTTTCGAGTGGAAATTCTACACATGAAATCCTGCATCTTGGTTGACAATCATTATCTTGAAGTAGTCCACAAAAGTGCATTTTCAGGACTTGAAACAAAAGTTACTTCCAAACTAGATAGTAAAGTTTATAAAGGTCCAAGAACACTGATTTATTTGATAAAATTAATGAAAATACTAAAGCTGATCAAAAATCTAATATACAAAAAAGGAACGTCTTATGTGGCAACCCGGGGATAAACTAAATGATAGACATAATCTCTAGACAGGGGATCTGTATAATACTTTATTAAATACATTCCTGTAATGAAAATTTCTCATCGTGCTGCCATGTGCCGCCGAATTTATAGGAAGCCAGAAAAGTGTGATCATTAAAAATCATTTTCAAAATACAACTCCCTCGCCGGACTTTAAACTTCTGAACTATATCTTTAAAGGACAAGGATTTGAATAAAAGTACAAGGAAAAGGTTTCATGTCATTCCATCTAGCATCATTAAAATTCCATAGTGTAAAAAATAGAAGTTTTCAAACACTATCCAAGTATAGTTATATACAAAAAATAAAATATTTAGCTCAGTAGCAAACGGAAATAGTTACTATTAAGTTTCAACTTTTGTCATAAATTTAAAATATTCATGAAAAATGTAACAATTATGTTACATTTCGCAATTGTTACGAAACCAAAAGTTATGTTTTTTTGTATTCTGGAAATTATCCAAAAATTCAAAGATGAAAATTTTAAGATGCTATATACCGCTACTGTTTACGTTAGTAGATTAAAGATTAATAGTATCAAAACTACATTAGCCATAGATTAGGCAAGTTATCGAAAAGCATGACTTCTTGGATCCATGCCAGGATCAGGAATTGCGTCACATCTAAGCTGACTTAGTCTTGAGCCTTACATTAATCTTTAAACGAAAACTTGCATCCACTCTGTGATGATCCACAAAATTATAAACAAATGTTAATTTCTTTAGATAATTGTTTACTGTAATGAAAGCTAATTTTCTCGAAATCAGCTTAGATCGGTTTTAATGTTGTTTGTTTCGTGGCATTTTTCTAAATATTAATTAACACAAACAAGATAATCTCGCCACCCATCGCCTTTAGGGTTAAATGTCAGCAATTGGGATTATCATCAGTGGTTGGGAGATTTGTTAACAGAGGAATTGTTTGTTAGTTACTTTTTGTTTCGGCATTTCGACAGATTAAAGAAATCCAATGACACCCTCACTTGTTTAATTCAACATTTACCTAATTCAATCCAACAAAGATAATGGACATAAGCTGGTTTTTGTTTACGAGGTCAAGTGGATTCTTATGATTTAATTTAAAAGAAAAAGTTAAGCTTGGAAAATCACATGTTTTGTAATTGAAAAAGAAAAAGGTTAATTTGAAAGGAATCGTAAATTAGTAAACAAATGATGAATCTCTTGACGAAGTCCTCCAAATGGAAAACAAAGCAAGAATCAATTGCAAAATTAAAAATCTCCAGATTCAGATCCATCAAGTCATTCCTAAATGGATTACTTCGGGAAGTCACGAGACTCATCACGCGAAACCAATAATCAAAAAGATTTCCGACTCTACGAAAAATGTAATAAAGCAAATACCACAAGTAGTCATATTTTAATGACTCAGTCTAACTTTGAATTTTATTGCAGAGATTAGATGATACACGATATAAAAAATACAAGGGTCAGGGATTTAAATTAACCAATACAGTGGAGACGGCTTAAGAACAGCACTAGAAACATGACGACATTGGCAGATTCATCAATATTTCTTTTTTGAGGAATCTATGAAATCATATTTTATCCAGATTCGATGCATTTCTCATGAGATTCTCATATCCAGGAAATGAGGTAACACGAGAATTACATGAATAGAGCAACTGCAATAACAACATGAATAACAAGGAAAACAACTTCAATAATAATCTTGAATTCCCTCCACAAAATTGGAAACAGTTATTTTCGGACATCATAATCCTCGGCTAATGAAATGAGGATTTTTGGAAAATTACAACTTCCAAATTTCAGACATGATTTTATTTCACAAGAGCAGATGACCTCGTCATTTCCTACTTTTCCAGCTGAGAAACCTTGGAATGTTGACAAGGAAGCAGATTAATCTTGGCAAGCTTGTTATCAGAGATTCAGCGGTGCACAGGACAGTTTTTATTTTTTCTAAAGATCATACACAAAACAATGAGATTGGAAAAATTTCATAACAAGTCAACTACATTTGTCGTTGAAATAAGCGAAAAATCCAGGGTCACATATTGTTGCTGTTACTTTGTTTTTGATCACGATTTCCCGAATCGAAAACAAAAATAAAGAAGAAGCAACAACTCATGGCGCCACGAATCAGAAATCCACTTGATTGCGAGTTATCAAATTTTATCCAAAATCAGGTTCGATTTGAATTTGAAGGATTAGTTCGGACATCAATCAACAAATTCGGTCAAGTCATTAGCGGAAAATGTGAAAACATTAGAAATTGAAAAGAAGAGACGACGATAAAACTGGAGCAAATCACAGTGGGAAATGTCATAACGCAATATTAAGGATTAATGTGTGAAAACATTATCAAACGGGATTTCTTGGCTTTAATTTCAAAGTAAATTACAAAATTACCTTTTTCACAGTATTTTTGATATTTTATGAATTTGGGTTTTTACATTGAACAGAATAAAACAAAAGTTGACAGAGTTAAAGGTATTCGAAAAATCCAAAAATCCAGTTAAGAACGATAAAACTCATTCGTGTCGAGACCAAAATTTGAAAAATCGAGTTATTCCTCCAAAATAAAAAAGCAATCACGTGAAGACATCCTTGAAATAAATTCAACTTAATCAAAACAATAATACAAAAGTCATGTTGGCAGAATTGGTCCCATCTTCAAACTCCTAGAGTGCGGTCATACTTGAAATCTAAGTGGGGCTCAGTCAAATCAGAGTTGACTAAATACCCTATCAATTCAAAGTAAAAAGAGAATCATTGTTTGCACAAGGATCGGGACAAGAGTCGATTTTGGATCAAAGTTATGGATCAAAGTAACACGAAGGAAAATCTTTATTCACGATCGAGAAATTACGGGAAACGGGATCACAGATCAAAAGGGATCAAAAAATATATCATGGGAAACCATGTGAAAAAAATTACACCGATTGTACACTTTGATTGTGTCTAGAACAATTGGAAACATATTATTTCAGACACTATCCAAGTTTAAATAGAGAAAACAATTTTGGATAGTGTTTGAAAAAGTTGGAAATTACCACTTTTTAGACACTATCCAAGTTTAAATAGAGAAAACAATTTTGGATAATGTTTTAAAAACTAAATTTCTATTTCTGCAGGCACTATCCACTCTTGCCATTAGAATTAGATAAATGAAAGACTACTGTTTGTGAAGCCATATTTGACAAAGCCAGAAATCTCTCCTTTATCTCTGCAGGAAGAGACAGCTTAACCTTCTCTGATTCCAAGTAAAGGCTGCAATAATATATGTTGCTGCTTCCCCAAACAGGAATATTAAACAGAGCAAATTATTGCATCTAATCAAAAGCTTTTTACGTTAAAATTAATTTTTGGACAAGTTGTCGGTTTCTTATTTCCGAATACGTGATAAATAATAAATTACCGGAGAACTTTAATCATAAATTACTGCTAAGAATCGCAGAGAAGCAAATGAACCAAAAGTAACGAAGAATCACCACGCAAAATAAGAAGAGTATTTTTGATGAGTGGGATCCACTTTCTTTTTTCTCAATCTAGTTAAATTCGAGGCAATTTAAAAGGACAAATTCCGAGGATTCTTGCCAAAAACGCAAGCGTTGTCCGTATATACCAAAAGACCAAAAAGATTTATATCTTTAAGCATAGCTCGAGGAACAAAAAACGTCTAAAGCTGATAACCCCTGCAAGTGTACTGTGGCATTTAATTTTCATAAAAAATACATATTCAAGGTCTATCTTTGGATAAGCCAGGATACTCAAGTCTATTTATTCCGTATTGGATTTAAGAAGTCCGCTGAATTGTCCCTGGATTTGCAAGGTAAAGCGTTTTAAGAATTTCCACGTATAATCTCCTCTGTGGGTGTTCTTGAAACTCGGTGAAACTGTAGGGAAGGTAATTAAGAAAGATTATAATTAATGACGAGATTAATCAAGTCCACAAAAAGGGGTCCGTTATTCCCTAATCAACTACAGTGCCCGATGTGCTTTTCGAATATTTAGTTGTAGAAACTTCCACCTGGTGTAACCCAAGGTGCTAACTATTTTTGACCCAACAAGGTTTATCTTTAAGGTTGGTCTTAGAGTACCTCTGAAAACGGACTGAATTTTAATTACAAACAGGTTGAATTCATGTTTTTTATACTTTAGAAAGGTCACGGAAACTCGAAACAAAAACAACTTTGAAACCATTTTTAAAGTTATTTCAAATCCCGTAACCGACCAGAAATGCAATATCCAAAAATGCAGATTATTAGGAATATTCAGTTGTGGAATTAAAACCGGAAATCTTCAAAAAGGACATTTCACTTTTATTGAAAGTACTAATCTCATCCTGAACGGCACATGTATCGTCTGCCATCCAGAAATTGAAATAATGAAATTTTGGGACACTCTTTGGTCTCCAAAAAAAGAATTTCCAATTACCAATATACCTTTAAACGACAGACGTCAGAAATTCGTTCTAAAAATATAATTTAAAATTGGCATTCAAGGCAAAAGAACAATCTAGGGAAATGGACAAAAGCGGCAAATCAAGTCAAGGATATCGTTGGGGAGTTTCAAGGTCGGTATCTAGTTTCTGAGAATCCAATTATTTCGCGGTTATTTACGAGGTTATTGTTATTCAAAAAGACCAGTAAACCGAACACAATGGTCAAGAGGGACTTCCATTTTAAAAAACTAATCTCCGCTCAGAAATGTGGCTTTCCTAATGGTAATAACGGAAAACCATGAGAAAAGGAAATTCTTATCAATATAATGCTGAACTTTCAAGACCTAATTGGCAATTTTTACAACCATCAAGGTGTGCAAAAATCGTATTAATGACGTTCTTCTTTTATCACTCCATTGAGGAGCGGATCCCAAGCCTTGGAATGTGATCAAAATAAGTATAACATTAAAATTACAAAATGCGAAATTTGTTTATAAAGTATTATTTTTACTTTATTAACTTAAAAGTTACATCGAAGTGACATCAATTTGACAGAAAAAAGTAATTTATTTCTTTCAGATATTCAGTAAGCTGTAAACTATTATGATTTGTTTGAAACGTGCAAATTGTAATCCAATTTCCTTAAATTCTCTTCCAGATCGAGATAAGCCGTAAATCCGTAAGTCCAAGATTTTATTTTACAGGTTTCTGACTGTTTTAAAAGTGTTAATTAATTACAATTACTCCAAAGTGCTTTCGAAAACTAATTATCAATATTGATGAACATAAAGTAGCAAATAAGTAATTTCAAAACAGATGGTCAAAAGTTCGGTAAAAAAGTTTTTTAATTTTTAATGCATAATGTATGATGCGTAAGAATTCACATTTATTTGTAGTTTACTTTTGTCAAGAAAAGTTTAACAATTAAACAAAATACAATATTTTAATAACTACAAAAATTGCCACAACTCTTCAAAATTCCAATTGAAATTACTTCTTTCGTAAACTAAACGATTTTGAACAAAAATTCGTTAAAGCTAGATATAAATTTGGGATAATTGTTAGTAGTTTTCAGATAATATGTATCTATACTAGTTTCCTGGTTGGGAACATTTTCGCAACCTTCGTGACGATCCAATAAGCAATTGCTGCTCCTACTAATTGGCCGATGAGAATGTCACTCCAATGATGATTGTGATCCACGTATCTCGTCCACCCGATGAACGTTCCAGACGAGAGTAACCCGAATTGGATGAATGGAACCACTGCTTGGCTGTAGAAAGCGTTGGATAACCGGGCATAAACATACAAAGCAGAGAAAGCTGCGGCGATCATGGAGAAGCTGGAATGTCCTGAGAAGAAGCTCGATCTGGCGTCGTTGATCACTCCTTCGTCTTTGACAGAGCATTGATATTCGGTGATGTAGACTGGCTGAGTAGAGCAAGCCTCAATATCGATGGCAGGTCGACAGATGTCGAGGAATTTCGGACGAAGACGACCCGTGGTTTTCTTAGCAATGGATGTGGATATGTAGACAATTACGAAAGCAATCTAAAAATAAGGAAAAATTACTTTCTGTTCAATCATTCCCAAGTTTAGTGCTGAACTTGAATAGTGTCCAATAGCTTCGGAAATTAGGATTTTCCGGACACTATCCAGCTCTGTTATTAACTGTTCTCAACTCACCATGAAATAACTAAACACTGTCAAAGTCCTCAGCAAGAACCTTTCAAATTTGCTTTTTCCCGATTCTCCCGCAACCAATTCAGATCCAGAATCCACGAAGATGATACAGTAAAGCTCCACAATGATTATGCACGTGCAGACGAGTCCAAATACATAGATATAAAGAGCATCTCCACTGATTATTTCTGGAAGCTTTGGGAGTCTGATTGACTCATCATTGCAGAAAAAGCCGACTTGAACTGGATTAATCCCGAAAGTCCTTGGTCCATAGGCAGCTAAGAACCAAATGAAGAAACTAAAAATTAAGTCGAACATTGGTTTCCTCAGGGAACTGAAAAAAGGGACTGATTTCATCGAGAGTTTCGTCATCGGGAGAGATGGTTCCATTATTCTGAAATTACTTTTGTAATAATTTTAGGTTAATAAAAAACACGAAAACAAGGATGAAACAACTTTGGTCAAGTCATGGAAATAAGATTAATCCATTCATTTGGTTCAATTATTTCACATTTTCCGAATAACTCTGATTCTGGAACAACTGTTACTCATTTTATAGTTGACTAGATCCGCCCCTTTACTGTCTCGTCCTGGCCCAATTTTCGCGCAGCTTTGCTATTTTCCATTTTGTCGACGACAAAAGGAATCTTTTTTGTCTTTCTTGATTTTCAAAAAGAGAAGTGATCATCTCATAAGATTGATCACTGACCCGGGGAACTTCATGTCTTACTCATTCGAAACAAGATTAAGTCAACTTTGCAAGAACTGATTAATGAGGGAGTTGAGGAAGACAAGTCTGTGTCGTGATTTATTTTTCGTTATTTTTTAGGTAAATTCAAAGCGATCATCTCCGGATAAAGTCCAAAAGTATTCCAGTAAGAGCTTTTGGTTGTACTTTGAATTTTCGAACAATTGTCGTTTTTCGATCATTATTTAAGTTTTTTTAAAAGAAAAATCCTAGTGTTTCGGCAAGAATTAATTTCTGATCTTTTTGGACATTCTTTAAATTTTTATTAAGATTCTAGATAGTGTCCAGAAAATTTGGAAATTCCTGCTTTTCGGACACTATCTGTTTGCATTGAAAGGAAAACTGTTAGTGTCCAGGAAAATTAAGTTCTGACTGTTTTGGACACTATCCATGTTTGATGTTGGAGATGATTTTTAAAACGATAGTTAAGAGGGAGTAATTCCTTGTCAATCACGTTTCTAATGTTCCACCGTTATTACAGCACTTCCTCGTGACTGAAGAATTCTTGTGTCATATTGCCTGTGGCTCTACCCGAAGCACTTAGGAGTTATTCTTTTCCCATTGTATCCTTGGGTTTTAAAAAACTACATCTTCATCTGTCCTCGACATCAGTCAACTTTTTTACGCCAAAGTACTTCGTGTTTCGTCTGGGAAATTTTTGATCAATCTATCAATCTGAAATCAATGTGATCATATTCCTTGAATAAACACGTTTGCAATTATTTAACTGTTTTGCAAAAAGATATGTCAACAACAAAGTCATCAACAGGATTACATTTACATGAATCAAAGTGTATTTTAATGTTGGACGAATTCTGAGCATTATGAAGTTTAAATCCAGATCAGTTTTTGCAATTTGTGTTATTCAGTCAAAAAGTGAACAATAATATTTAAAATAAATAAATTGTGGGAAAAGTATTTATAAAATACCTCGATTAATTTAGTAAATTTCGTTTTTGAAGTTGCACTTTTCCGTATTGTTCAACTCGACCAAGAAAACACAATTGATCTCATTTTCAGAATTCTCACAAATCTTAGTACATTGAAATAAGATGTTTTTTTATTTTTCAGACTTGTTTTCGATGAGCATGTTCGAATAAATCTTGCAGTGGTACAATTTTGAACAGCTATTTTTGCCACTAAAAATAGAACTAGTACCAGTCGTCAAAGTACCAATTTTATCAACAAAAAAATTCAGTATTTTATATAAAATTAGCAATAGTAAACATTTCTAGCTTTGCAGTAGGAAATTTTGAAGCAAAAGTAACTTTGAACGTTGAGTTGTTGGATCGTGAGAACAGTGATTCTTACAAGGGAAGTGCACATATTCGAAGTGGTCTTTTGGAATGTGTTTTATATCATTTTGTAGCTCTTGACATACTGATTCAGAATCTGTATTCCATTTTTGCTAAACAATCTTCTGAAACGAAATAATCAAGAACATTTCTGAATTTAGGATTGAGTTTTCTTGTAATTCTGATCATTTTTTCAAAAAATAATGAAATAGTTGTAATAAATAAAAAAAATGCATCTAGTTGCAGAAAAATTACTAAAATTGGTTAAATTAGAATAGAAAACGAACGTCTCTAAAGTAGAATCGCCAAACTTTAACAAAAAGACGAGAACGCATCCTCACATTTTTTCGGCGCGCGATATATGAAATTTTACCCATTTATTTCATGTTCTCGTTCTACAAAGAAATTCAGCAAAAATGGAATACAGATGCTGAATCAGTATTTTAAGAGCTACACAATGACATATAAGTCATTCCAAAAAACCACTTCGAATAAATGCACTTTCTTTGTTAGATCAGTTATGAACTGACGCACAATTACACAAACGACTCATGTGGATATATAGACTGATTCTGGCACGACTTTCCCAAATGGTTGTTGCTATTACTTTATCACTAGTATTTGTGTTGGTAGTAAACAAGGATGCCGTGTTTCTCATCTCCCTCACGAACCAACTGGATCCATGACGATCTAACAGTAACAGTTGTGGATATTTTTATTATTCTTTTAATTGTCTTTGGATTTGGAAAACTAAAAAATATTAGATGACCACTTAGTTTACCCCAGGCAATTTCAAAATAAATAATATTCATTTCTAATTTTTGCAATATTGTAATTATTTTTCGATTCATAACCTAACCTAAGAAATGTTATAAATTTCCATTGAATAAATTACTTGAAATCGCTTCACTTTTTATCTTTAAATATTTCCATAATAATATATTTACCAATGAATACTGTATAAAGGAATGTCTTAGTATATATTATTATTGCAGTTTTTACTTTGATAATTTTTTGATTTTTGTTTTGTTCGTTTTTCCGTTGGTTCTCAAACAGATGGACGGGTTTCGGTTCTTCGAGAACCTGTTTGCCTACATGAAGTAACTCTGGGTGCACGTCTTGTTGAATTGTGCAAAATAAACGTATCATCAGATGTGTTTATCACAAAAAAATCCCAAAAGACCAAAAATCGGTTAGCTGTTATTTACAAACTGTAACTGTTAAAAAATAACATTGATAAACAAGTGGAACACGATTATAATGAAAATTCTTACAAATAATAGAAGGTAAAAACGAATTCTAAAAAAATTTAATAACTAGAGAATTTTGATTTTTATTTTTCCTCATATAAAGTTCAGCAGGGGTTGAAATCAAATTTTCTAAATTGTTGGAAATGGTTTAGTATTTTGCCGGATTATCAGAAAAAACAACCTTCATTGGTCGAAAAATCACAATGGAAAATTATTCTCTGTTCAATCTCAGTGATCTCAGTAATCCGTCTGGTGTAATTAGATTTAATCAATGTTATTTATTAAGTCACATGATCGTTGTTTTATTTAATCAATAGTGATATCAACAAGTTCAAATTGACTAAAATAAATAATTCATATATGAAAAAAAATTACTTATATAAAAATAAGAAAATAAATAGTCCATATATAGAAGCCATGAACAGATGGCTTAAAGAAGAGTAGGAAGAAAAATGTTCGTATAAAAGAAAAAACAATGTACATTTAAGGGAGAAATTTCATATAAAAACAGAAAAGTTGCTTTTATCAAAGTCACAAGTGCAGTTTATTTTTCACAATTCTCTACATGATATACAGTCCATTATATCTGATTTTCCAAACCTGTATTACTGAAGTTTGAAGTGAGAGAACATGAAATACTGTGATTCTCACTCAACAGGAACAGCACAGGTGTAATTGAGGATGACAACTCCTTTGAAGTTGTCATATATCGACTTCCATTCCTCTGGAGTGAACCGATTGACAGTTCGACAAACAATTGTCTCTATTCGTCGAGGAGTTGTAAACTGATTGATTTTTCTGTAAAGTATCAAGTTGACGGGGTCCTGTGTCATATTCTTGTTCTCCTGTAGTTTCCTGGAGAGCTCAACGGACTGGTTGACGATTGAATAGAGGTTATTATGGAGGATAGTTCCGATTCTGTCCAGTAACTCGTTTGGACTCAGTCCTGTATCTTGAGAAACCGCAGCTCCCTTGGAAGTAATGTGCATCTTCTGCTGGGTATTCATAACGTCCAGGATTTTGTCGCTGAAGTTTGAAAGAATATCATCAGCAGACACTAGATCGTAAAATTCATCCTCCAGCTGCTCCATCACCTGGATGTGCTGATCGCGACTCAGAAAACTAGACAAACGAGTTCTTAATTTTCTGATGGTTTTGTTTCTCGACGTAGAATCGGCAGCTTCCAGTTGAGGAACCAACAAGAATACCAAAAAAATTCCATACTGCCACATCGCAGCCATTCACAGTGAAATCAGATAACAATACGATCCAATTTGCAGCTGACAAGACATGGGAAACCCGGATTAAGGTAATCCACGAGAACGCTGATGGAGTCATCGGTATCTTTAGTAATACGCGGATGAACTCTAGTCGAAAATCCCGTTCCTATTCCAAATTTTTTTAGATTTATTTTTTCTACTTTACTCCCACAATGGTGGGATTAATCCGATATCTATACGGAAGCAGTAATGAACAACCCGAAAGAATTCCAATAGTACAGGTAATTTCTGATTGTAAATTTGATATATGAAATTTTAGATAAGGATGAAAAATGTCCTGAATCTCTGCAATCTGCCCTGACAACAGAACAAAAATCTAAAAAAAGAATTATCAGAAATTTCTGTTATTGAAAATTTAGAACAGTTCCAAAACCGAACAGTCTCCACTACAACTCAGATGACTTGTTTCGAGTAGATAGGAGTTCTCCTGTTCCTTGTACTAATGAGAAACTGAAGAAATATCAGTTGCTATTTCCTCAAAAGCTCGTGAAATACTTACGGAAAAATATATGGATAATATCAGAACTCAAGAATCCTGTGTTCTATGGTTTCTTGTTCCAGAGATTTGATATCGAAACTCACAGATCCAGCTTCACTAAGAGTGCTGATTTCTTCAGTCTCAGTGATTAATACGACAAATTAAGTTAATTTTTAATTTTCAAATTTAATTATATCGATTGTTCCAGATTTAATCCAAAATTTCATAAATCCATTAATTCTAAATATTGATTTTATTTTTCCAATCAAATTCAATTATTTTTTGTCACAAAATTCCAAAACACCCATTTGTTATTTGTAATGTCGATCATTAAAAAATCAAAAATATTTGCCCTGACTTTATCAATAACAAGAATAAAAACAAAGGCCAGTTACTCAAATAATTAATTCCTGATTGAAAAGAAACAATCATCAACCATCGTGATTAATCAACCCAGGATAAAGACATTACTCCCCGATATGGTACCAAATATGTGACCGTTAGAAGAGGCAATTAACCAATCCGAGTATTTGTAATTCACTAACCTCCAAAGATGACAACCTAAATCTTTTACAAAATTCCAACCTCTCCCAGTAGTCATTGTTTCTTTTCAAAAACCTTGATCCAAGTAATCAATTTATCTGTTCAAAGATATAAAACTCAACAACATCACAGAGATCACCGTTTACGCCTACAAAGATACTAAAATAACCAAAAATCAACCATGACTCGGGACAACAGCAGCAGGGATCGAACTCATCGGAGCAGAAGGGCTTTGTTCAGCCTTAGAGACTTGATTCACAGCTATATCAAGTTTGTTTTGTAGTTGCATTATCGTATAGTAGTTGAAAATCAGTAATCCAAGAAAAGCACAAAAAATAAAGCCAACCATAATTTTGTAGAACACAGATGTAGATCCCTGTTGTCGAGAAACCGAAGTGAATTCAGTTGGTGCGATGACAGAACCCGGAGGGATCGAATAAGGTCTTCCAAAAGGAGAACGAGCAAAACCATTATAAGATGTTGGAGAAGTTTTGAAAGACAATGTCGATGGCGTCTGACTGAATACACTTGGAGCCGGTCTTCGTTGAGAAATCATGCTAGCCGATCTAGACAAACCACTAACAACAGTTGGAGGATAACTTCCAACAAGTGAAGGCGCTTTACCAACACCAGCATTAAACGTCATGGAAGTGAACGGCGAATTAACTCTCTTCTTCGATGGAGTTATTGCTTTCGGTGACAGCAGACTTGTTCTCGTAGATACAAAACTAGCATAACTTCTTGTTTCGAAATCGTCATCTTCTTCTGATTGGAAACATGGAGATGTAACTTCATCAAGGTTAAGAACATCCAACTTCTTATTGATATCTCGAGCCGGAGTTGTTTCTCGACTTGCCATTTCTTTCTGTTGCCGGAAGTTCGTAAATTTAGGATTCTTGGTAAACATCCCATTCGATCCAAAGAGAGACGGAGGATCATGATCCACATCCATAGCTTCATCACTGAGATCTGCAAAAGAAGAAACATCTTCTGGAAGCCCATTAGAAACATTATGAATTCTACTCTGACTAAGAGTCAATCTGCTAGAACATTGAGAAACTGGAGTACTGGCCACAGAGAAAGCACTAAAAATAGTATTCGGCCTCTTTCTGTGTTTTCTCTTCTTAGGGCACAACAGAATAGTCGAAGAAATCAAAATCAAAAATCCAGAAATAACAGCTTTCGTATTAGAAAACAAAGGTTGAGGTTGCCAGCTCAACAGTGAAAAAACAGTGTATCCTGGCCAAGCTAGTACAGCAACAAGTTCAGGGAAGTTCATACGAGTCTAAAACAATAAATTACAACTACTTTAACTGAAAGAGCTTACAGAAGATTTCACAATGCCAATAATAAATAGAAGAGTTGCCGTCAATCCAAGGATGTACGAATATCCATCAACAATTGGCAGAACGTCCACCATCCAAACTGGAAGAACGTCCTCCACTCCTTGAGAGAAATAACTATGATATCGCTCCATCTGTTGATAATGCCCAATCAGAAGTAAGATACCAATAACGAGATTAGCTGTGTTAACTGTCATTGTCAGAGATCCAGAATTAAAGAACTTCTTTCTATTTGCATGGTCATGACCGTGTTTCTCATTCAGTCTTTCATCACATTTAGTCGGAGTCTTATTGAAACTAAAGCTTCTAGCTTGACATCTGATCTTACTCGATGTAAATACTTGGCATCGATCACAAAGTGCAAACATGTCATCCAATTTCCTCTTGTAATTCTGATACTCTTCCAGATAGTTCGATTCGTCTCTAGCTTCAAAACTGTTTAATCTCGTGATCAACAGCTGTTGTTTCTTGTTACATTCACCACAAAGCCCATTAACAAACTGAACAGGACCAGCGTTCCTTTCACATGCATTCGAAACCTTGTTCAATTCCGAAACCTTCTGTTCCACAAAGTACTTGTTGTAATCTCCATCTTCATCGAATCCATTATATTGTTCACAATTCTTGCAAATAAAGGAATTCCGTTGCTTAAAAGGTACCCATTGATTAGTATTACAGAACCAGCAATTAACGCGAAACTTCAGCGGCAATTTCGGACTAAAATTCAAAATTACTCTCATCAAACATCCTAAGAAAACTCACCCAATAAAGTAACCAAAAACAGCAATACCAAGAATCCCAAGAGCAGAAATTGCCAGAGGCAACATATCTCAACTCTAAAACCACCATTAAAAACTACACAATAATTACAAAAGTAAAATCAGGAATCAAACCTGGAATAAACAATAATCAAATGAAAAAAACTTTATATAACTATCTGAATGCACAGCCAGACCCGCAATCGGATCCAACTTGACTGATATTTTTAGAATCTCTCCCCTGTAAAATTCAAAAAATGGCGGCAAAAACACTGATAAAATTCAAACTGAGGCAAGAGTGTTACTTTGAGTCCAATTTTTCAAAATGCTTTCTAGCAGATTTAATGTTCATCATGACTGCAGCTGTGGAGATATTGCCATCACAAATACTCATTATATAAGTGTTGTTCGTGAATGTGTCGATAAAAGCAGAGAATTCACTGTTTTTTATGTGAATGGAGTCAAATTGAGCACCCATTCTACTGCACGAAAGTTTGAATTGCTTAATAATGTTAGAAACTTTCTCGAATCTGTGTTGATCTGGATGCTCTTTCCGGGAAATCTGAGAAACAACCAAGAAAGTAGCCTTCTCAAAGAGCAAAATCTGAAAACAATTGTTTTCTTCCTCAAAAAAGGATAAAAAACCTCATCAGCATCCATGATCTCAGCAAACTGCTTCAGTTTCTCCTCCATTATCGTCACATTAGGCACCAGCTGATAGACAATTGCTGACCATGCTTTGTAGAGAGTTTCATCCCAAATTGATGACCGGTAGCATTGAATTTCGACATTCCCGCGTAGTCGATCTGCTGTTGTATTGCTGATTCTCCGTATATCGCTTACCTTATCCTCAAAGACCTTGTCCCGGTTCTCCTCTGCGATGAGGTCCATCTTATGTACAAGACAAAACACCTTAGCTTGAGGGGAATTCTCCAGCAATGCTTCCAGACATCCTTGGTAATATCGATAATCTTTGTCTATTTCTCTGCTTTCCACATCAAACACATAAATCAGTACCTAAATACCACAACTAAAACAACAATAAAACGACTCAAAAACCCACCTGAACATTTTTAAAAATCTGATCTCTCTGTGAGCTCATATAATGCTCCATAAAAGCTTCTTGACCTCCACAATCCCAAAGCAAAAGCACTAAACTTCCAAGAAATCTCACATGTGCATGTTCAATTTCCATTGTAGGACCAAGACGATCACAATCTCTAGCAATATAGTTAGCGAAAATAATAGACCTCATCGATGTCTTACCAGCTCCACTTTTCCCCATAAGGAGGACTTTCCTCTTCGTCATTGTTTCTCTTTTCATATTCGTCGATAGATTCATTTCGAATCCTAAAAATACACATCAAAATTAAATTCAGAAAAATAATTCAGTATCAAAAAGTCCACAACTTCTTCCATCAACTTTCTCTTATAAATGTATCGTTAATATTATAATAGATGCGAAAAATTTAAAGGCAAACATTCATTGCCGGGAGTTAAGTGACAAAAACAACTCGCAATTCACCGATAAAGGCAAAATTAATCACTCAGGTTTCTGAAAATTTTTGAAAAGGTCAAGTGAATTATTAGCGTTATCTAGACCACTTGTTGGCCAATCATCTTCAACTGGAGGACTTTGAGCAGCCGGCGGCAAACCAGCAAAGAAGTCAGCAGTGTCGTTTAAGCTTTTCACTGAGGAATCCGTCAATGCAACAACTTCGCCAGAAGAGTTCATACTGCTATCCAACGGCTGTGAAGACTTTAATTTCTCAAACAACTGCTCCAACTCCTCCTTGTTTGAATTTCCTGAATTCGTCGGCCAATCATCCACCTCCATGGACTGGGTAGGTACAGAGCCAGATGTCGTTGCTGCAGAGACAGAGACCATAGATGGAGGTGAGTGAGTAGCAACATCTACAGTTTCTGGGAAAATGTCCTGAGATAAATATTCAGCATTATCATTAGTAGGAGATTTTCTGAACTCAATCTGCGGAAAAGTATGTTTTTCATCCTCGTCTTCACCAGACTAAAACGACGCAAAATAATCCTCATCCTAAAAAAGAAAAACTCACAACATCCATAACTTCATCAACACAGAGATCCAAATTAGCGCTGAGATCAGATGCAGTTTGATTTGTGATTGAGTCTTCAGGCAAGTTTTCAGACAAATATGGCTTCAGCATAGTGTCGCAAAATTTATTCCATTCATCCGCTTCCGGGGCTTCCGAGATGAGTTTCCGAATAATATCATAATTCTGGGAGCGTTCTCTGGCAAACTCTACCCGTTCAGCGAGTCGATAAAAACACGAACGATACGCTTTTAATTTGACTAGAGAGAAGTTTGCCGGTTCATTATCAAGAGCATCCATGATTATTGACAGAATTCGCACATCTGTAATTAGGTATCTGATGAGTAGGCTTTCAACAGACGGCAAAGAATGAAACATCAGTCCAACAATAGCGTTAATCGAATTCACAGCGATTGTTGCTGTCGGATTTTCTCTCAATGCTGCTAGCCATCGTTCAAAACCAAATAGCTTCAACTGTTCCACAAAAGCAGCGTGCAGATCGGTCTGGGACGAATTCACAATGGCTTCTGCGGTAGAAAGACAAGCAGACATGACGTCTCCATCTTGTTGTTTCCAAGCATCAAGGGCGACCTCCAGGAAATCGCCTAGATATTTGGAGCAAATCCTTTCAACGGCAAAATCTGGGTCTGGAATCAGTACTTTGGAGGGTCGTTCAGTTAACGTTTTCGTGATATCCATCGACGGCAAATTCATGTCGAAAGACGATTCGTAATACGCCTGAATGATGATACAGCCTCCAGCAATGGCATCCCAATCACGTGCTTCTTTGTTTTCGGGGAACATGTGACTAAGGAGCATTTCCATCAACTCAGGACGCTGTATGTTATCCAAGAGTTCGTCTGTAATCTCGCAAGCGTAGCAGAAATCACGAAGGGCTTTGACGTATTCCGACCAAAGAAGTCCAATATTCTCCCTTGTGATGAAGTCGCCCGACTTCTTGAAAGCTTCCAACATTCTCTTCCCAAAATCCTCGTCCACCAGCCATTTCTTAACAGGTTCACGGTCATCGGGGAGGATTTTGGCGCTTAAATTCACCAAAAGCTCGTAAACAGCGCCGTACTCAAGACAGTCAAATGCAGCATCCAGGAATTTGCCATCCGTAAAATGTCCAATTATCTAAATCGGAGACTTAGAAAGACATCGTAAGTCTAAACTTACTTCGTTGACGTTGTGCACGTATAAAGCACTGACAATCTTGCAGTAGAAACTGATGAGTAAATGGTTCAGCTGTCCTCGGTATTTTTGCAAATAATTAGCCAAATACTCCATCGCTTCTTTCTGGGCAAATATAGCATCATAGAATGAAGACACTTTGAAGCAAAGAACTTCGGTACAGTAGTGGTTGAACGAGTATTTGCTGATTTCCTCATCTGGGTAGCTGGTGTCCGGATCCAACGCTCCCTTGAGAAGTTTGGCAATAGTATCAGGCTTGGAGAGACTGAAAAGCGACGATTTATATATGAAAGTGATAAAGCAAAGAATTACAAGTTGATTAAACTCGGATCTTCGTCTCTCATCTTTCCTAGACAATACGGGTCCTCCACGATCAATTTTAAATCCGGATTTTCCACTGCGAGTTTGGCTGCCAACTCTTTAGCAGGGTCATTGTAATCATCCCAAAAGTTCATCATGATCCTCACAAATCGTCGAAATAGAAACAATAAACGTCAGTAAACGAATGGATTAAGAGCAAAAACCAATGCAACAGAGATAAACGCGGCAAAACACGGAGCATTCTATTGATCGCACAATGCCAAATCGGGCGGTGACCCTCATTTAGGGTCGATCTTTATTGTCTTTTCCAACTCATTTTCCACTCCCAAAAAAACTCTTAAATCCCATTGCGATCAAATCCAGATGCATCGGAAAAAATAATAAACAGAATTTCATTAAAAAAGTACACATAATGAAATAAACTATTTCATAATTCCCCAATCGAAAAAAGGGTGTTCATTATTTGCATTTTCCGTCTTTCCTTTTCCTCAAATGCCGATTTTAGCTGCAATTAGTCAATCAATTCCTCAACAAAGACCTTCGCAACTAAACTCTCCGTTTCAAGTAACATATGACCGTATTTTGCCGCCAGGGGCTCAGGCTAATGAACATTTCGCGTCGAAATCCAATTTGCAACTTTTGTTTCTTGCGCGTTATTTATTTGGCACCGATTTCCAGATCGGGGATTCTTTTATCTTTCCACAGATAATATTTTAAAATGCCGATTGATTCCTCATGTAGAATAATCAATAATTTCAGAGTTTACATTTATTCGAGAAAGTTGGGTCCCAATGGCTCGCAACAACAGGTTTGCTTTTTCTTTGCTTGCTTTTCAGATATTACTGCTTGTAATTAATCAATGTCTGTTACTTTCTATTCATACTCATTAAACTATCTATATATTGTAAAACCACGTTTAAAACTACACATTTGGTCTGCAATTGATATATGAAAAGTGTATTTTAGAAAAGACCCGGGTTCTGAAAGCGACGAAGTTTACGACGAGATTGACAGGTTTCATCAGGAGCGCGACGAGAAAATACTCAAGGATTTCCACAAGAAGAAGCCCAGAGACGGAGAGGATGAAGTTCTAGGTATTTACGAATCTGAATCCGAGCTCTCAGATAGCAGCGAGGACAGTATTGACGACAGATTGAAAGAAGGCCGAGTACGAAGTGAGTTTTCGAAGTAATTAGAGATTTGGATTATTTCCGGCTTGTTCTAGAAGAAATCTCTGCCGACGCTTGGGGGACTAACAAACGCGCCTTTTACGGAACAAGAGCCGACGAAGATTGGGGAGGATGGAATGAAGAAAAAGACGAAATTTTGGAGCTAGAAGAGGAAGATGCCATCAGTCGTCAGCGAAAACTCGATGCTGCCATGGATAATATCGATTTTGCTGCTTTATTAGGTGATGATGATAACTTGGTATCCAGACCTGTGGCTCGTCGGCCTGCTCCTGAAGTTCATAGCGAAAAAGTTGTTGAAATGGAGAAAGTTGTTTATGCTGAGCCCGAAAAGCGCAAGATTTCTTATGAGGTATGTTTTTCGATTTTTGAAAACCTTTTGGCCAGTGAGTCGTAAAAGTAATTCCAACTGCTTGAGTCGGCTTTTACCGATATTGAGTGTTTCCTTTACAGGTGCAAAAGAACAGAGATTCGGCTGTCGACAAAATGGAAGACGAAGGCGCACTAACTGAATCCAATAAACGTAAAATTACTTATGAGGTGCGTTTTTTTACTTTTTGACACCTTTAGCCAGTCAGTCGTGAAGGTAATTCCAATTAGCTTCAGTGGGCTTTTTCCAATATAAAATTAATTTGTTTTGCAGATGGAAAAGAACAGAGGTCTGACTGTCAAGCGGAAAAAAGGCAAAAACCATTCTCGTATCAAGAAGCGGTTTCAGTACAAGAAGGCTTTGGGTGCTCGCCGTTCCCAGGTGCCAGATGTGCGTCGTGAAGTTACCAAATATGATGGAGAGAAAAGAGGCATTCGTGCTTCTGTTGTTCGCAGTATCAAATTGAAGGCATAGACAAGGCTCCAATGATTATTATATTGTTGTTGATTTTGAAAATGTTTTCCAAGTAGCTTGAAAAATTTTCCGTGGACTTTGGGAAGTATTATATTGCTTGCATTATAGGCAGCATGTGATATCTTTGTTGCATTGATTTGCCCATTTTATTGATAAGTGACGGCCAGCACTGTCTTGGCTTTACTTCTTTCGACCATTTATCGTGACTCACTTTCCCGTAGCCTGTAATTTTCAAATTTTGCGTTACTTGTTTTTTTTTCAGATTTGGTTTTATTATATTTGTCAGATATTGAGAAATGACAGCGAGTCAACAGACTCAACCTCCAAGGTTTCTAGGGGAAGGGACGGTGGATAAGGTTTTCAAACGTCATATGTTCGTAGAAGACTCTCGATGTGGTCGTATATATGTTCCTCTAGATGCAGCTCAGCCTAGCAAACCAGATGTTTTTGATTTAAGAGAGATTTTTAATGTAAGTAATTCCATTTCGGTAATTGGGACAACTGCACACTTGTAGAGTAGAGATGAAGTTGTATTTACTGCTACTAGACAACAACAGAAACAACAAGAATGTAATTACTGTGCATGCAGTATAGTGCATCGTAACGAACTAAAATTGGTTCAAGGAAAAATAGTAGAAATGTTGGATAAGTATGCATATGTTGATGTGCCGAAATTTGGACGGATTTTCGCTCCATTTTCTGCAAGAACAGAGGGTGCACGACCGTGGCATGGAAAGAATGCAAATTTAGGAAAAATAGTAACAATGAAAATATTACCCCAACCAGAATTTCATAAATGCTGCTATGTTGCATTTGCTGTTTATCCAGATCGACCGTTGTTAAATATCGAAGGTAGAGATGATGGAATTAATGGTTTAAATGCTAAATCTGATCGTCAACCAGAAGCTGTTACGAAACAGCTCGGGATGATTGTAATTGAACCTAGTAATGGTGAACAGGGCCTAATTTATGCTCAGGTGAATATGAATTACTTTGACTTTATAGTTTTTCGTTTTCAGACTACTGGTTCTATTGCGTTTTCAAAATCGTTACTAAATGGTATCAAATATGAAACTGGAGATTTTGTTTATGTAGACGCTATTAAAAAGATATCTAATAATTATGACAAATGTTTTTGGAGTGCTACTCATATTGACCTCATTGGAACGCTCCCATGTATCAAATCAGATGTGCTTCAAAATAGATTTAATACTTCTGAAAGTTGTGTTACTGTAGATGTCTATGCGATAGTCTGCAGATCTAGTCATGCGAATTCTTCCATATGGCTTTGGAATGATTTACTTGGAAGAATTTTTGTTAATAATCATCACTATGTTGACCATCTCCACGCTATGCAGGTAGTTACTGTCAAAGCTCAGTTTACTGCTGCGTTTGAAGGTTTGCTTTAGGTTTTGAATGGGATTAAGGAAGTAATGGTTTAGATGTTCCCTGGAGTGCAATATCAGTTCGTGCTGTTCACGAAAATGAAGATCAGTTGAGAGAAGAATATGGACAACTTATGGTTACGGATGATAATTGGAAAGTTTTACATGTTTGTGAACAGACTACTGGAGGATTTTTTGGATTTATGGAGCATCCACTGAGAGGAGCAGCTTTTATGGCTTGGACAGACTTAAATTTTGGTGAAGTTCCGCCAACTAAGAATTCGCTTTGTCGTGTCACTGTTTATAATCAACATAGAGATCGACGGCATCCTTGGAGAGCTATCTTGGTTACTCAATTGGATCCCGAGACCAAGAAACCCATCCATGAACATCCATTGTATCCAACGACTGGGCAACTTCATCCTTCTATTCAACTTCAGATTCGTCAACAGAGAGCTGTAAGACAACCACATCCGTCGCCGGTTAATGGGAACGTTTGGACTGTTCCTTCGGCAACTGTGATGACTCCAAAGATCGTTGCCCAACATCAAACGAGCAGTTCTAATACGTCCATAGATAGTGGTAGAGCGTCTTCTGGATTAATTAATGATAGTTTGGGTACAACACCGATAGACCATCTACATGGATTTAGTTCTACTCCTTTAAACGCCCCTATCGGTGCTGAAAGGTTCGTTTGTTCTTGTAGTTTTGCATTTATGTTGGTCTTTCAGAGCATTATCACATACTAATGGAGATTCTATACCAAGAGCACCATCGGTAGAGCCATTTATGATTAACGACATTTGTGATAAATTTACATTATCAACTCTGGGTTCTCCAGACAATAAGTCATAGTAAGCTTCTAGATCTGTTTATTGTAGTTTGATTGAAATTCTTCAGTTTTCATCCATGGCAGTCGCATAATCCACTGAGTTATTTTGGTTCTACATGGCAGCCGTTAAATACGAACACTACCGCTACTCCTACTTTAGAACGTCGAAATACTACTAATGGATTTGATTCGTTTGGGTTTGGACTGTCGTCATCTCCAGTACAAAGCTCCAATTCGACTATATTAGACATATTCAAGAAGGGTGAAATGGATGTGGAACAATATGAGAAATTTCTATGTGAGGAAATGCTCCGTAGGCCTCATCTGTTGCCAAAATTGATTGCTTCAAATGTAGATGCTCAACAGCTTCTACTGTCATTGATGAAACAGAAACAGTTAAATAGTAATTCTACCGCGATTTAATGTTGGTATAATTTTATGAATTTATTTGAAATATTTGCCAAAGGCTTCGGCCGTGGATTATAATACCTTTTGCAGAATACCGACAATTGGTTAAATAGGCCCTGTTGTCGTTGTTAATTGTTTATTAAAACTGCATTTAATCATTTTCCCAGGAGAGATTGCTAACAAGTCCTATGGATTTGGGTAATTTTTTGCTGGGAGTTGGATAAAGTTGTTGCAGTTTTGATTTTGAAGGATGGATTCAGGGGTTTTGGGTTTTTTTCCTCATAGACTTACGTAACCAGCTGGTCATTTGTCAGGGTGCGGTCATCCTCGACATTGCCAGATGACAGCTGGGAGGGATGGACGCATCTCACTCAAACCGCCGTAGGAAAAGCGAGTGGCATTGGACAGACGGACGAACGAACCAAATAGGTTCGTCCACCCGATAGCATTGTGCTGCACTTCTTTCTCTGTTGTCTTCGGCAACCTCGTGTTCTCGATCCAACTCCGTTCTTTCTTTATCGATGCCCGAATAATTGATAGAAACCATTGTTTTTAGAAAAGACCAAATGTAAACTTTACGTGTTGTCCTTATCTGTAGACCAAAAAATTTTTTATTTGGAAATTTCGTTTTTATTACAATTTGTGGAGAATTTGAGAATTGTTTGATTTTATATTTTAAAAAACCAAATTGCCTTATTTCCGTTGGCGGTTCCAAGTTCATAATGGTGTTCTGTTTTCTTTTACCGCCTTACTGAGTGGAATACGCTAGTTTTATGCCGTTCTTGAGGTGACTCTGAAATTACTTTTTGTCGACCTCTAGGTGCCTGACAAAGTAGAGTTACTTTCTGTCTTTTTATATATTTCTTCCTGATTATCTCGCATGAGATGCTGTACTGAGAAATTGATTACTGACTGGATAAAATTCGTTTTCATCTCGTTTTTTAATCGGTTTCGAAAACGATAGAAAACAAGTCAACTGTCGTTGTTTATCTTTTTGAAGACGATTCCTTCCAGCTGTGTTTTGTTTGGTCATTGATTGATTTTTGAAGCATTCACGGTTGTTTAATTTAGTAGGTTTATTTCCTGAATTTAATTACTCAGTCCATTAACTTGATTAGAACCGGGTTTTTTCGTGTGAATTATTCGTATTTTCGACATCATACTCAGATTTGTCTATCCTTAGGGAAACCACGAACTGTAACCATGGCTGCAACGAGTACATGTACTCCTCAGCGGCTGTCTACTTCGTCAGCTGTAGATGAAGCCCAGAAACGAGTTCCGTCGAAACGACTGTCCCATCATCACCATCATCCAGTTCCCCATTTCCGGCCCCCGAACAAATCCACTGAACGGCAGAGGAAGATAAAAAGAAAGCCAGTGAACTTTATCTCGACAGATGGTACAACTTCTGGGGAAGGCGATGATATTCAGTACAACAGTGAAGTCGACATCCAGGGCAGATTGGAGCAACTTCTGAAGAGACCTGATCAGAGTGACTTGGAAGCAGACTGCGAAGACAACAACAGCACAGATGTAGATACGGTGTCAATATCAGGGAGTATCAAACACAAAAATCCCATCGACAACGAGAACAGCAATCCCACGGACACAAGAGTCGAATTACTCTGTGCCAAAATCCGGAATCTGGAAAAGCAGCTAGCAACAGTCCTCAGCATTAACATCAAATTGAAAGAAGAAAATGAGCGTCTCAAAAATTCTGTCGGGCAACAATAAATTTCCAACTGTATCTACCCATAGGTCAATTACCGTATTCGTACAATACGAGCCAGTTTGGGATTTCCTTTAGTTCTCTTTCTATCCAGTATTCTGTGAACCGAAATTGTCTTTGGAAGAAAGTCGGAACTTGTATAAACTTCTATGAATCCAGTAGATCTGGTCATGTATTCATTCAAGATCGACAATGAACAGTTTTTAGTAAAACGTGAATTAAATTTTCCAAAAAGAGGGCTTTACACAAGCTATCTGACCGGCACGGTTCTTCCTTATTCTTAGATTCGGACAGCAGGAAGGGTTGGGGTAGTTACACGGACGTATGTTGCAAGGTTGGACTTGGATGGAGGGTCCTGGACAGGGGCAATCGGGTTCGGTCAAGCACCTCCTCATGTAAACCCCCTTGCTGCATCCTCCGCAGGGTGCAGGGCAGTTGGATATGATTGTCCACGAGGACCAGGTACAGTCACTGGATAATGAATATGATGCGGAAAAATCTGGTCGGAAAAATTGACAAAAAACAACGGACAAAAATGCGAAATAAAATAACGAAATGTGGATCATAATTGAAAGATTTATCGTAGACGTGAATAAAGCAGAAAAGCTTTTATAGGAATATAGTGCGAACACCACACCGATGAAGTCAATAGCAGCTTTGACTTTTAAAGTTTGCTAAAACGGAGAAATCCCTTTCATAAGGAAAGTACCAGGAAAAAAGTGGATTTATTTTATCAAGTTGGGCAAAATTTAAAATATTAATTTTGTTACTTTTTTATTTTACCAATGATATTTAAAATAATTATTTTTAATGATGTATGGAATAATAAAAAACACCGAATCGTGGGCTATTTTGACGAAAAAAAACTTTTGACGTCTGGACGAGAACTGTCAATTTTTCCAAACCTTGGATTTATGAGCTAAATTAGGATTTTTCAATTTTTGAATTCAGATTTCTTGATTTTCAAACTTGGACTGTTTCATTTGAATTCAGATTCCTCGATTTCTAAACTTGGACTGGTTCAACTCTAACCTAGATTCCTAGATTTCGAAATTAAACTAATTCTATTTTAATCCAGATTCTTCCATTTTCGAATTTGATGCTCTCAACTTTGAAGTCGAACTAAGCCAATCCGAATTAAGATTTCCCGATCTGAAATCGGATTCCTCAGTTTGCAAATTGAATTGCTCCGAAATCAGCAGCTCTTGTTTAGACTTTTTCTTCTGAAGTAATCCGAGACAGAGAAAATAAATAATAGTTTCATAATAAAATCCTCATTTTTATTATTTTTTATGTTTTAGCCAGTGTCACGCAGCCTTTGGCCACGTTTTCATTGAAATTCTCTTTAAAAAGTTCCATAGGGATCTCCGTATATTTGATGTCTCGTAATTTTGGATTTATCTGCAAACTTTTATTTTTTGTATCTTGTGCCACATATTAAAAATGATCTAAAATTACTTATGTAACGTTTAGTGATTATGAGCCTCCAAACTTGCTGGGAATGAACTTCCGAACTCGTTGATTGGCTATTGAACGAGTACTCCAGTTGATGGATGAGTTTTGGTTCATAAATTGCGTGATTTTTGAATATTTTGCAACGCGAAATCAACATTAAAGAAAATAACATCAAATGAATATGACGATTTTTAGTCATTATATCAATAACGGTAACTCTCTAGTCCATCTCGTCTGTGAAAACTTTTCCAAAAATGGATAAGACTAAACTTTAAACATTTAAAAATAGCAGAGCTAATCCTACTTTTGAAAGCACTTCGAGGTGTTTTGTTCAAATTCCATATCTAATTTTCAATGGAAAATTAAAAATAATAAGGGAAAATGAAGATTTCGTTATGAAACTGCTGTTCAGTATCACTTTGACGAGGAAACTGGACATTCATGTCCTTTTTCACCAAAGTGAACTTTTTCGTCAACTCGCTGATTTGTTGCCTGCAGAGTGCGCTTTGTGGACTTTCTTTTCAAAGATCGTTTTTCATTACTCGTTTCTATCTTCTTTTCTCCTTCATCTGATGCTTAGAATCTTAGAATTTCCTATTTCCCGCATTATACCGGTCAGATTCATCTCCGTAAAGCAGCTTTTGAAGGACTACTCCTTTCCAGAAATCAGGAAAGAGGATTGTGAACAGGTGACTTTTCCCAGTCTTAATTTTAAACTTTGCTTTTTGCAGAAGTACATTTCTGGCTGGGGTCCCGGAGGACAAAAAGTGAATACAGCACAGAATGCAGTGATGCTCCGGCATAAGCCGACAGGTGTTGTCGTCAAAGTTCACGAATCTCGTCTTCTCCCAGAGAACATTCAGATCGCCTTTGAGAGGCTGAAGCATGCTGTCGACAGGAAAATCAATGGAGATAATTGTTATCAAGCTCAACTGGAGCGGATTCAGAAGGAAATTGAAGAAAAGAGAAAACGCCAAAGAGAGAAAAAAAGGTTGATGAAGAAGGAGTTGCTGAAAGATGATGATGGATGAAATCACTTTGATGGCTGTTGGGATCAGTTGGTCCCTATTTCTCATGGTTTCCTAGTGTGCGTTACCTTATTTTCGCGCATTCTGAATGTAAGGGTATAAAAACCGAAGGGCTACCTCGGACACCAGTGTGTCATTCTTCATTTATTGTCTATTCTGTGTCTCGAATAATAAAGTGTTATTAATATACTCTATTCGAGGTTCCTACGTTCTGGTTCATCGTCAACCCAACAATGACGAAGTGCACAGGTATGATTTTGTTATTTTCTGTAGCTATAGTTAAAGTAAAAATTATAGTTCCAGTGGAGTTGACGTCATCGAGGGTAGTGATCACATCCGCTCGTGGAGGATTTACTAGAACACGATGTACATCCACTTGCGAAGTAGTTAACAGTCAGGCCTGTAATAAAGCATTGTTTTGGCACTGTCTGGATTCTAGTTCCAAATTATCAAGTCCGGATGAACTGCAGGTGATCAGTTTTTGATTTGTAAACATGAGTAACACTGAAGCCATTCAAGGTAATCCAGATGTTTCTATTTTCGAGTGTTTTTGCCAAACATTTGCAAAATAGGAAAATAGATTTGCAACTAGTATAATGATGGTTCCTACAAAGTTAATAGAATCTTTAAGTTTTTTTGTGGGTCAAAGAAGTTCGGAAAACATTCCTACTGTAACTTTCTGAGCGATTGTTGAATTACATTATGAACGGTCAAGACTCTTCATCCTTAGAAATGCCTGGGAGATGACAGACAAGGGAAATTGAGGGACGTTGGCATATTAGTGATTGTAATTTTTATTGCTTTAAAGAAATCTAAAAAATAAACTTGATCTCTTGAAATTCGTTTTTTTGTAGATTTTTAAGATTAATTTTCTTAAATAAACATTTTAAATTACATTTGCCATGAAATGCACTTTGATCTTGGAGTGCTGTTGGTTTGTAATTTCAATCATGTAATCAACAAAGTTCCGCCTCGTGTTGTTTCTATAAAAGGCCAATTGTCGTTGAAGCAAAACAAATCTTTAAGTGATAGATCTTCAGGAGCTCTTCACTGACGAATCATGAATCCTAGCAACTCTGGAGACAAATATGAGTACTCGTACACTCACAACCGTTCTGATGACACTTCAAAGAACCCCCCGCCGCCTCCACCACCCGATCGCAAAAACGACTAACTCCCAGATAAACCCGTAATTTTCAAATCTCAAAAAATTTTATATTATTTTTGATTCGATGTTGTTTCAGTAATTGATTTTTTACAACTTTTTAATATACAACTTTTTAATAAACAACTTTAAAAAAACAAAACTTTCAAAAATGAGAAAAAACAATGAAAGCTCCATCAACGGGAATGTAAAGTGTACCATGATGAACATTCAGAATAACGGTGGAGCGATGATGAGAACGATGAGGACAAGATTCAGGACGATGTAAGTCACAAGAGCAGCGTACCAGATGTAGTCCTCCCATTTGTGATTCTGCAGATTCCGAAGCAGGACGATTCCAAGAAGCGCCCCAGTGATGGCTCCTCCGATGTGGGCAGTAACGGCTATCTGCAATCACAGTATTATAAAAATTATAATTTTTTTGTGAAATGGTCTCGATGGGAATTTCTAGAAGTTGTTGGAAACTAAAATCCTTATGTGACAATTTTGGGTCTGCACAGTGATTATTTCGTAATTGCTGGAATTATATTCTATCTTGATAGATCTGGACTTTTAAGTCAGGATTAAATAAAGTATACGTCTCTGTATATCGTCTAAGGGTAATTTTCATATATGAAAACATCAACAGACATCCAAAAAATCAAAATTAACCTGTTAAAACTCGGTCGATTTGCTTGTAATTATAAGGTTGCAAAATTAATTAATTCAACTCACTTTGACACCAGTTTTCATGACAAAACGTTCATAGGCAGCGTAACCAAAGTCAGCAGAAACGAAGACACCGAAAATTGCGACTCTGGCCCAACGGAAGGGCATTTCTGACCAGTTCATCAACACATCAGCAAGATGGGCAGTAAGTAGAGCATAGACTCCTCCGGACGCTCCAGCAAGGTATACGTAAGGATCGAAGACCCAGAAGAGCAGAGCGCCAGTGAAAGCACCGAGTAGGAAGAGACTCCCGATTCTGATTCCCTTGTGAACCAGCTCCAGGGATATACCGAGGACTAACTGCATGATCAGATTCGAAACCAGATGCATGTAGCCCACGTGGATCAGGGTGTAGGAGAAATAAGTCCAGATCCATTCCTTGTGGTGAGGATTCAGAATCAACGGAGACCAAGTAGGCGCAGGGGCGTTCGGGGCAATACCGTATCCATGATCAAAGGCGTAGTAGAAGTAGAAAATAACTTCGAAAATGGATGCAAAAACAATAAACAACGGTGGAGGCCAGCAGGAGTACTGTAGAAGATAGTTAGTGGCTTCTTGTCTTCTGTACCTGGGCAGAACACCCGTACCCATGTACACAGCCAAATGCTTCATTCTTTCGTGTCGGGCCTTGAGCATGAAAAGAGAGAACTCACGGAAGTCGATCTGGCGGTCCCCATTGGAGTCCACTTCGTTGACAAGACGAGTAGCAACATCTGAACTGAGTTGGAAGTAAACGTGGTTTCGGTTGATGAGATCGATCATTTCACGGATGGGGATAAGTCCATCGTTGTTCACGTCAAACTGAAAAGCAAGTAATTAACATTTGTCACAGCTCCATTACCAAATTCGGGTAGTGTTTAGAAAACTGCTATTAATAAATTTTCAGACATTATTAAATTTTATGAAAAAAAACCAAAACTGATCACAGCTCCAGTGGCAAACTTGGATAATGTCTAGAAAAGTAACATTTACAATTTTCAGACATTATCCTATTTTGCAAAATTTCGTAATTTAGTAATTTAGTAAAACTCACAGTTCTGAAGATCCCAAGCCAAGAATCCACTTCTTCTGGATTTTCTGCTGCCAGCTGCTCCATCGGAGGCGAAGAGGGCACTTTGTCGCGTCTCTCAGGCGACATCATGCTGAAAATTACAATTATATTATTGTAAAAACTAAAAACAACTTTTTGCTACAAAATAGTCTCAACGCGAATTTTTATAATTTTTCAGTCAAGACCTAAAATTATAAAACTCAAAGTTTATGTGACTGCAAAAACGAAGTGACAATTATTGCGTAAAAAATTAAAATCAATTTTTGTTGCGAAATCGGCTCGACGTGAATTGTCAGAACTAAGTTAAAACTAAATTAGCTTAGTTGAGGATTTTGATTCCACGTGATAACCATTTCATAATCTTACAAAACTTCGTAATTGTTAAAAAATAAATTTAAAAAATTAGAAATTTGTGGATCGGAATATAGAGTACGAAACTGTACATATTTAAATATGAAATGATATATTGAAATTCTGACGAATATTAAAAATAGTATAAATAATATAAATAAAACTAAAATGATCCGTCAAAACAGATTGCGGTGCTTTTAAATCGAATTCTACACACGAAATGAAGCCGACTTGAATGCATAGGGGCAATTTTACAACGAAATAACCACTCCTTTATCAGTCAAGAATCTATCGCTCGAATATTCACCTGGACAAAAGGAAACACCTCATTGATTCCGAAAATTGTGTGAAAACCGCGGGAAAATTAGTCATAATCAAAATTGTCGATTTTTTAAAACCTTTGATTTTTGAATAATTTATATTTTTTGGATTATTTCGAAATCGACGACTTTGTTCATAACTTTAGTGAGAAAGAAAAATCACGTTAAGTAGATCTATCGAGAAAGGTAAAAGAACGAAATCCTGCTGTGGAAAAATGAGTGATGAGCAATGGGGGATCACACACGGCGGTGTCCAGTTGTTCGAGCGTCCTCCTTCCGTTTTCTCAACATGGAAAGTGTGTCGTTTTTTCCGAACGGCGCTGTTTGGCAATGACCCAATATAAGGAAAAATCAGATAGATTATTGACTAAATTAATAAATAAATTAATAAATAAATTATTCAACTAGTGAATTACAAAAGCGAATGTTTTTATATAAAAAACAAACCTATTTTCTTCTTTCATCATTGTCGTTTCTTTTTTGAGAAAGAAAATTTTCGAGGATGAGTCAATCGAAATTCGTCCTTGTCTCTCGTAAATCGTAAAAACAGAATTCTGCAACAAACAAAAAGTAGGAAAATTCTTGCATGCTAGGTTCAACCAGCCATGGCAACGAGGACATGGATTATGAACTTTGTTACGAAATTACAAAAAACAAATTTATTTGCTTGAGTTAGTAAATAAAAATAAAAACAATTTAAATTTAGCAAAATTTATATTTAGTCAACTTCATTCGGGTGAGAGACGGATTGAAGCTGCCCATCGTGATGGAATGCTGAAATTCACGATTATTTCACATATAATTGATTATTAAGGAAAGTAAAAACGAACGTTATTACGAAATTGTCTTAATGGAAATTTCCAGAACTTCCTAGTCGAAAAATGAAACTACAAAATTCACGTGATTTTACAAGGACAAAGTCATAATTACAGTATTGCGGAAATCAAAAATTTGTTTTTTCCGAAATTACTTCAACATGAATTTTCTAGAATCCAGTTCCCTCTGATTCCAGAAACTTCCATCGGATTTTGGAAGGTTCTGAAATCCTAAAAATTTCCAACAAGATTCCACTGGGTTTTGGAAAATTCTAGTTATTAAAACATACTGTAATAAATCTGTTTTCTCTGCCGGTATCGTTGAGCTTATTGAAAGCGATGAACTCGTTTCCCTGAATGAAGTAATTTTCGTGATCCATCTCGATTGCCCTCCGGATCCTCTCGTCTGAAAACGACGTTCTCTATTACAGTACTCTCACTCTATAAACCAACGTAATTCAATTCCAGTGGATTTCACATCCTTCAGTCCTGCGTTGAGTTTGTCGACTTTCTCCTGTTTTTCTGAAATGTCCTCGATTATCCCGTCTCCAGCGACGTTCTCATCGTCGTGAGTGACGTCAGTGTTGCTGAGGGTGTCTTCGGAGTTGGCATTTGTGACGTCATATTGAACAGGGGTGGCATAGCTCATAAAGTGCTTTCCGTCTCTCTCGAAACGACAAGTGTAATTTCCTTCGTAAGCCGAATTGGAGCCAAAGGGCTTGAGGGAGACAATCGTCTCGAAACTCAGTCGGAACCGTCGTTGGGCTGCTTTCTGGACTACTTTGGACATCAGCCCTGGAAGGAGGGATTTGGGGGAGATTAAGACAGACAACTGTACCTATATTGCATTCATTGAAGTCCGGAGATTTCTTGAGATCCGAATAAGCTCCATGCATAGTGCCTTCCAGATCAGTGTTGCAGCATCTGAAGCCACTTGAATTTACATAACAAGAATCTTTGGCTGGAATACGGTATTCAGCAAAAAGTTCATTTTTGTAGGTTGACTTACGAGGGGGTCTCGTCACTGGAGCGAGTTTCTGGATGATTACGATAATTTCGGGTTCTTCGTAATAGCCAGGAACGAGGTACTTCAGATTGGGAGTAACGTAATTTGCCGTCTGAGGAATGACCACTGGCTGATTGATCTGTGCAGGAACTGTTCCAGCTCCTGGATACCCTGTCTGGACGGGTTGGTTCTGGTACCCTCCCCCCACTGGTCCGGTCGGACAGGACCCCCTAAAAGGCGGAGGACATCCACAACATCCGAAAAACGTTCCCTCTGATGACGTAGTTAAAAGAAACAAAGTAATAAGAAACAACGTCATTGTGAATTAAACCAATTCAAACTAATATCAAGCACATGATTAGTCGCGGAAGAATCATCTTTGACGTGATTAATTTTTTCATTTGGTCGTTAATTTGACGACGAAGCTCAGACGGCGTCAAGATAGAGTCCGTCGGATTTCGTCCTTGCAACATTATTCATCCTTCATTTATTGCAGAATTCATCGTTAGCTGACCAGACCACAAGGAATTAAAGAAAAAAATCTGGTTTCGGAAAGTTAATTTTCGAAATGATTCTGCTGCAATCTATTTTCAAAACTTAAACATATTTTTTAATAATTTTTTTTTGAAAAATGAAATTTTTTTCCTTAAGTATAAAAATTTTAAAATTTTCAGAAATCATCGGAAGTTACGGTAGAAGTAGCAAGATGGTTTTCTGTTTATGAGCCAAGCTTGAACAATTAAATCCATTTTCGTAGGATATTTATGGAATTAATTTTTTGATTTTTAAGAGATTTAAAACTCCAGAAGTATCTTCGTGTAGTTCATCGGCCGAAGGAGTCTTCTACAGTATCGCCATATGTTGAACATGGGAGATAGTTCAATCCACTAACAACCAACAATAATGCAGACAAATAATATATATGATTGTGATGAACAGAACTGCATCTAGATCTGTCTTGGCTACAGTAGGACATCTAATTTATGTCCAAGGATCTTCGTTTTGGAACCGTGTTTCCTAAGGCGGATTTAAACAAGATAATTTCCCTCACATTAAATATTAAAAATTACTTTATATACAAACTGGAAATCATAAACCTAAGTACATCTATATCTTTAGATTTTTATTACTCGGTAGTTAATTTAAAAATTACTTTAAAATCGGTATTTTTTATTAAACAACTCATTTCTAAAATATCCTTTAGATTTTTCAGAATCCCCTATATTCCAATGCTTTGATTCAGCATAGGAGACTCTTTTATTCTTGATCTCACATGTCCTTTTGCTGAACGGGCAGAACTGGTTTGGGTCTAACGGGTAACGGATGAAGAGGATAGTGAAGTTTTTTTCAACCGGAATGGAACTACCTAAACAAGAAACGAGGTCAAATGCCGGATTTATTTCCCTCAAAATATGAAATTCTTCGGTGAATTCAATCAACAATTAAAAGTTTGAATATTCAATAATATCATTTGTGGTAGTTGAGTAACTATGTTGAAATTATTTTTATTTTGGATTCTCATGACGGAAGTTCCGAGATGGAACCGGGGCACTTGAGCTCCTGTGCTCATTACTTTTTACGAAAAACTACTTTTTAAAGCAATATAAGGAACTCGTGGAAGTTAATTAAATTTTAAATCAAACAAAATTAGGAAATACTGCAAACAAGATTTACTAAATAATAATGCTGAGTATTTTTAGAATTACTTTCGAAATACTTTTTGTCTAATTTAATTTTGGTTTTAAAACATTGGAAAAATTCGTGGATAACGATAGAAATCAATAATTTAATTTTCGCTCGATTTAAGGAAACCTTTTTCTGATACAGTATATTTCATTTTTATTACCGAAAGTACTGTAATTGGACCATCGGTTGACTCGAAGACCCTTAACTTCATATCGGATTTCGTAAAATTTCAAAAATGACCTTATTGTGATATCCGATGAAGACCGATTAAAAATAACTTAATTGAGGAAATTTCAAAATGCAAGATTGTTGGGACAGAAACTACACTATAAAAGGACACCCGAAGAGATAGCCTGAATATCAGGGACCGTGGAATACTATAGAGCATGAGTGAGACCCTCAGTTGTTTTGTGGTGTGATATATAATTGCTGTCAAAGTAAAGATTAGTGATATTCTTCCTATTTCTATCTTAACAATGATATTACTTTTAAAATAATACTTTTCTTTGAAACCAAAGATCTCCATTGCATTTCTTGTATTAAAATCAACGAAAAATTCCTTTCTTTCATGTTCCCCAGAGTACTCCAAGTCATAATTTATTTTTGATTCCTTTTCTTTAGTCAGAAATACACAAACTTTGTAGTTATTTCAATATTTTATGACAGAAACACTTTGACCATTACCCTATATCTGACAAGTTTACTGGTCTTTCATTATTCGTTCGATTTCCTTCATGATTCTGAGGCACTTTTCTTCTTCGTAAGGCTTCGTCACGATCTGCACTCCGACGGGCAGTCCTTCCGTCTTCAGTCCAGATTCCATCATGAGCTTTCTCGTCAAGTTCCATCCAACGGGGAACTCTTTATCGTTAGTTAACTTCGCAATGTCATCACTGGTGACCTTCGTGACAGGGACTACTCCAGCCGGACAATCTAGCACATTGTAGAGAGCTGTTTCGACAGCCACAACTCCCAACTTTTGTGGATAGGAATGAGGAACTGCTGTAACTGGGAAAGCAGGTACAATCAAGGCGTCAAGATCTGCTTCATTCCATGCTTTGAAGAACTGTTCCTTGTACAGATCTGTGTCTTCAAACAGTCTTCGAACTTCTCCAGCAGAATAGACTCCGGTTCTGCACATCAGAGCGAGTTCCGGACAGATGGAGCTCAAAACACAGCTGAGGATTCTCTTGATGAATCGGGGAATCTGAAAACAGTAGTTAAAACATAGCCCTAGATACAATGTTAGAAATAAAACACCTAAAGAGATAGACTTGTCGATAGAATACTGTAGAATTACAAACTTACTTTTATGGTAAAAACAAATTGTTTCATATAAGGATCTAATTTCTCGTTAGCGAATATTTCTCTCCAGTACTCGAATCCATCCGAGGCGATATTGGACAACACAATCCAAGCCATTCTTGTCGGATCGGGAACGGCAAACTCGGTCACCTTGTGAGGACCCTTAATTCGGTTGACGACCTCAAGAACGGCTCTGGAACAGGCGGGAACTGGCTGAATGAATCCATTATGGGTGTAGTAGCCGATCTTTAATCCTTTCTCAAATTGTCGATCAGCTGGAGCCATATCAAACTTCTGGATTACAGAATGCGCTGGTCGAAGAGTTTGATAATGATCAGAATTCAGTAAAACGTCGAGTAATTCAATTTGTTCATCAACGGATCGAGTGAAAAATCCGTTACTCAAGCCAATTCTCGCTTTCCCTGGCATTCCTCCGTGAGTATGGTACACGGCAAATCTCAGTTCCGATGGTTTCAAAGAAACGACGCCAGACATGTGAGCGGGGATTCTGAGGCTTCCAGCCAAATCGCTTCCGATTCCGAATGGAATTCCCTTCCTTGCAACTAGACAAGCTTCTCCGCCAGAAGAACCTCCGGGAGTGAAGCCGTCCTTATGCGGATTCTGAGTCGTCCCGAAGATCGGATTGGAACAGACGAAGCTCATCAGCCCTTGGGGGACGTTGGTGATGCAAATAGGGATTCCGCCTAACCTCATCAGGACTTCCACAAAAGTGCAAGTATCATTCTTCTTTTCATCCAGAAACTTGGAAAGTCCAATGCAACAGTCATGTCCTTTCAGCTGAAAAAGACTGATCAAAACCCACAATTAATATATAAAACACACATAAAAATTGGATTTGACACTAAACGGAACACCGTATAGATAAGGTTTTTCATCAGAATCTTTGTATTTTTCCTCCAGAGATTTGACCATGTCAAAGGACTCAACGATGCACTCAGCAACACAGTTGTAAGTCACATTAATTTTCCCAATGACATCGGCGTAAGCTAGATGGACTTGAGTAGGAGTATATTTTCCACATTGAAGAGCTCCTGAAATACGTAAACGAAATCAATCTAAATCAATGTGTAAAGACATACTTCGGAGTTGCGGGAATTCCAATGAGAGGATTTCTTCGACCAAATCCTCATCAATATTGCTTTCGGCAACTCGTTGACGGAAAACAGCGAAGGATTCCACGCATTTCTGCTTCCGAAACTCGACAGCTTGGGCATGACGACGGGACCAAGACTAAAGAACGAAACAATAATCGCAAGAAAACCAGAAACTCACCATTTCCATTAAGACCTTGAAAACGAAATAACAAGTGAGCCCTATCCAAGTGGAATACAACACGTACCAAATGGTGTAGTTCAGTCCATCGTGAGAGATCATTTGTCGGATAAAGGGTGGGAGAACCAATACCGAAATCCGTTGGAATAACCTTCAAGTGGGAATATCTGTCCCTGTAAAGTCCTGTCACTCAAAAGGGAAAAATTGGTCAAACAGCGAATTCGAACTTTGTAGTTTAAAGTTTTCTGTTTTTTCTCGCTCTCGAATCAGTTTTTTTATAATTATTTTTGTTAATTCTACCTTTACTAATTGCTATGTTTTCCTGCAGTTCCAATCGTGGAAGATGAAAATAAAATGAATTCGGGCTTCATGAATTCAGCAGTTCTTGTTTTCTTCGCTTCCATCGTGTGCTCTACTTCGAACGCTTATCAAATCACTTCTTTGAACCACTTGAATTATTCCGGATGTTCCACGGAGCTCTACGACAATGACCCTTCATCTCCACTGGTTCCTTGTAGTTTCCTGGACTCTAGATTCGTGAATTGTGAAGATCCGGCGGAAATCGATAACATCGGAAACAACACTAGAGTAAGTGGTTTCATATATCGATTTTTGTTGATTTTACATGTGTTCAGGAAATCTGTCCATATTTCGGATCTAGAAATGGAATCGTGCCTAGAATCAACGCTACATGCGAGGTTTTCCCCTGCATCGAATGCTCCGGACCGAGGAGATTCAAGAAAGAAGTTAAATGCGTCAAGTAAGCTCTTTTTCTGTTTCAACTTGCAAGTCACGCTTTAGATACACGGGTCACTATTTCTTGTCAACATTACTTTACTCCATTTTCCTTGGAGTCCTCGGAGTAGATCGTTTCTGTCTCGGCTACTCTGCCATCGCCGTCGGGAAGCTCATGACTTTGGGCGGACTTGGGATCTGGTGGCTTGTAGATATCTTCCTTTTGCTCAACGGCAATCTGACTCCGGCTGATGATTCTCAATGGATGCCTTACTGGTAGAAACTTTACTCAGTTCCAATTTTTGTAAAATACATTGTTCATTTTTGCTTGTAAAGTTCGTTTATTATCAAAATCTAGACAAATATGCAAAGAAACGCCAGAAGGGGTGACTATTGGTGGGGCCACTCTCCCGGAAGAGGATAAGGACTGAAAACCTCAGCGCGAGATTTCGGCAAATGGGACAAGTAGATCATTTGGCTTCTGGAGCGGTGATTGTGCTCTCGGTAAAATAATAGTATTTACAAAATACATTAAAAACAAGGGATTTATTTCTCGAGCTGAGTTGGATGGGGTTCATCGACTTGGAAGAAAATTGGGTTGATTTCACGGTGTTTTTGAGCGTCGTCTTCGATCGGGAACTTGACAGCAGGGAAATCAACCTGACATCACTTTTTGATTAAAGAAAAAATAAAAATAGTCTTACATCAGTCAATTCAGGTTCTTTGTGGAGAAGAGTCTCCTGATTGGATTCAGGTTCGATGGGAGTTTCGTCTTGGATGACAGGGTGGTCTTCGTGGAGGAATCCCTTGGATTCTTCGTCTTTCTGTCCTTCGACCTGGTGTTCTCCCTGAAGTTCCTGGATTGGCAAGATATGGATTTGAGAGGACATCGGTTCGGGTTGCACGGGTTCTGGTTGGATAGCAGGGGGCTGGGGTTCGTTACTGTTCATGGACTCTTTCGACTCCTCCGGGGCGATCTCGGCGAATGGAGTCTCTAGGGAGTTTCCGAAAGCCCAGGAAGGGAGGGGTTCCTGCTATAAGGTACCGAACGGGTAATCAACTCATGGATTCAGTGCAGAACGAAAGATACAGACCCTTATTCCAACTTATCCAGAAACCGTGCTTATCCAGTAACAAAAAAGTTAATTTTATTAATTTTCCCAAGGAGTGAGTAAGGACTACATGTAAGTAAGAATTAAACCAAGTAGTTTATCTACATCGTCACCTTCACCGAATGTGAATCAGAAGTTTCAACTCACAACTGGATCAATGGAGAGGGCCGGGAGGGGCTGCTGATTCTCCCACTTCTTCGGCTGTTCCGGGACGCCGTTGACGGGCATCGGAGGGGGGATAAAGCTCCCGAAATGGAGGGGGACATTAGCCGGGGGAGGAGGAGGGGGTTGGACCTGGAGGGGAGATAGTGTAAGAATCAGTTACAGTAATCCACATCGTCTAGAGAAAGCCAAAACTTACAAATGAGTCTTCTTGATGAGTCCATCCACGAGGTCCCTGATTGTCATTTTGTCCAATTCTCCAGCGATTCATCTGTTCTGGAGTTGGGGGTTCGATCTGGATTCTGTCTTCTGGAGGAAGAAAGTTGTTTTGTTGAGGATGTTGGAAGAGGAAATTGTTCATTTCCGGTTGAGGGGGTTGGGGTTGTTGGATCTGGTTTTGAAATTGGTTCATGTTGTTGTCGGGGAAGAAAATGAATTGGGGTTGTTGTTGGGGTTGTTGTTGGAGTTGTTGCTGGGGTTGTTGGAAGAGGTCAAATGGCTGTTGATTCTGTTGCCACCAGAAGTTTTGTTGTTGGGGTTGGAATCTGGGATGTTGAATAGGGAAGAAAGGGGCCTATAACATTAATTATAAATTAAATTCAAAATTAATTAAATCACATTATCGAATCTATCGAATTGTCCAGGGAATTGGTTTTGATTCCAGTTGTTGCGGAATCTGTTGTCCATCTCGTTGGAATAATCATCGTCGAATCTCCAAGGTCCGAGCATTTTCGGAGATTGTTCTTGTTCGGGCATGTGCCATTCCCCGAAGCCGTCCATGCTGGCATCGGAGTTCATGTTCTGCTGCTGCTCGAAGGGATCGACCTGAACGACAGAAACAGACATGGTTCCGTCGAATCCCATCTCTTCTGCGTGTTTCTTGATTCCTTCCAAGAGCTTCTTGAAGAAAGCAAGTCTGTCATTAACCGTATTCTGGGGACCCTCAACTTCAACTGAGTTGTCGACGACAGGGGCTACCGTAGTCGTCACTGGTTTCTGTTCATTGATCTCATTGTCACGACGGAGAGTGTAGATCCTCTCGGCGATACGATTATCCATGTCATATCCCATTCTGTGCTTCAATTCAGCCCAGCGGAGTCGAAAGAAGTTCTCGTCACGTTGACGGTTGTAGGCGATTTCGGACAGGGTCAAAGCAAAGAGAGCAATGAGGAACACCGCCAACATGCAGACGAGAACCCCCTTGTATCCCTTGGATTTACGCGCAACAAGAGTTGGAGGGACTTCCGGGCCCATGGGGATTGGGATAGCTGTGGATGAGGTGTATCCTGGAGGGGGTGACGGCGGGGACTCAGCACCCTCCTTGATTGGTGGTTTCTGCTCAAGGCCCACCGTGAAGACTTTCATTCTGGGACCTGTGATCTGAAAACAAGCAATTCATCATTATTCAATGTATTTTTGGAAACAGCAGGAAATTCACGAAATTTGTTGACAAAAAATGCAAGATCAGTTCCATCTGCAAATTTGGATAATCGGTGGAAAATTCGAAAATTGCAAGTTTTGAACACTATTTGGATCTCTGTTGCATCAGCAAAACCGGATAGTGCTCTGAAAGTGATGGTTTCTTAATTTTTCTAGACACTATCCAAGTTTGCCACTGAACCCAAAAATATTTTTGGATTCCTATTACACCGGCAAAATTGGATAGTGCTCTGAAAGTGATGGTTTTTTGATTCTTCTAGACACTATCCAAATTTGCTATTGCACCTGGAAAGAAATACATTTTTTCTTGCCTACAGGAAAACATTCACCAGTGTCCATGTTTTTTATTCGCAAAAATGCCTAGACAAACAATAAAATCACGATCAAACAATGCAAGTCGACGAAATAACTGAAAAGAACTAGCAAACAACGATTATGTTTTCGACAAGTATCCAAGAACAGGAATTTACTTTCCCGTCAACTGTCAAAATCCCAGATGGGAGAAAACCGGGAACGCATTTTTGTTAGGTTTATTTTATTTTTTGAGTTATACCAAGTTGCAAATCAAATATTTGCGCCTTAGGCAAAGGAAACTGCTTACAATAGATCAGCTGTTCGATTGCACCTTCTTAGACAAATATTGAATAATATTGAATTAATTTTGTAAGAGGATTTGGAGATGAAGATCTTTTAAAAATACGGTAAGACCAGAGATTAATTCCGAAAAATGAGACTTTATCGATGATACTGACATGGACAAATCTAAATCTGATTCTAGTTCACTCTCATAAATTCTGCAGCGATCGTAATCCTGGGGATTAAAAACAAGGTTAGAAAAAAGTAATCACGCAATTTTGGTTTTTAAGAGCAAGTTTTCCGACTACAAAAGGCGATTCAGTAAAAAACTTATTTTTCTTTCTTCCCAAACCTGCTGAGTGGTTGAACGATCAACGCCAAAACGAATTTGGCGAATTTTGTTCGCCGGAAGAAACCGAATAAAATGATTACAATCAACGAGTTCAAATGAGGACAAGTACTAGGGACAAAAGATTTTCGGATTTTTCATCCATAATGTTGTTCGATATTCTCGGGAAGTACAGAAGAATAGATATGTCAAAAATTGTCGGACAAATTTCGGAGTTGATCCCGTTTTACAAACAAGATTTGAAGGACATTTGGACAAAAATTAAAAAGAACAAGTCCTCTTCCAGATTGCTCAACTGTCAACGGGGTCAGATCGGAGGATGAAATTTCTAAAAAATAAAAACTGAACTGTAAAAGTTAGACGAGTAAAGAGTAGGAAGCTTTGATAATAAGCTCGAGCACTTCGGGACTTAGAGTCAGAAAAACAAACATGAGCGAGTTTGTTAGCTCAAGGAGTTCTTGGAGTTTTTCGAAGGAGATCAAGATCACCGGAGGTACAAACTAATGACGAATCCTCCTCAATACCGACATCGTCAAAAAGAGAAAGTAGTTTTTCTTTTGTTCGAATTTGATCCGGATTAGGAATTGAGGTCAGATTCTCAAAAAATCCAAAATAAATACAAAATCCATTTTAATTCGACTGTGGAAACACTTGGATGCAGAGTCTTGCGTGATTCCGGTGTATCCCAGAATGAAATCGGAATCCAGGGCCAAATGAAAATGATCGCGCATCGATGACTGGCTTATTGGATTTGGGCGAGGATCGAAAGACACACAAGGCTTAGTTTTTTCACCGGTTTCAGAAAGAAGGACAAAGCAACTGGCTTTCGGGTGGATGGTCTCCTTTCTGTTGCGATCGACTATGGTTGAAACCAACGGAAAACCAAATTTGGGAGTGAACAAACGATCGATCTGAAGGAGCTCTCACCCACGGCAGCGGTTTTTGAAGAGTCTTGTTATCGCAGATGGAGAGGATGGATTAAAACTTGCAGGATAAGTGGGATAAATGGTCATTGCTCCGGTTTTTAGACAAAAATTCAGCTGACTATTACTGTAGGAGAATAAAAAACCAATAAAAAGTAATTTTCCAAAAATACAAATAAGTAGAAATTTGATTCTAGCTAGTCAAAAACAGAGAACTCGCTTCGGAGTGACAAAGAGAGCTCTGTTCGCGGATTCAGGTCAGAACTTTGCCCAAAAAGTGACTGACTACCGCCGGACCCCACACAGGAGGAGGATATGACCAGGAGAAAAGCAAGTTTTTCGCTTAAAACTGGACTTGTCAAGCAAGCTCTTCAGATCCTATCCTCGAAAAAGGAAGACCAAAAATCACTTTAATGAAAGAATAAACCACTGATTTTATGACAACTCAGAGCCTTTGGGGAATTGATCAAGGAGACATCAATTAGATGACTAATCACCATTTTCCAGTTGATGAACCGTGTTAAAATTCGGTGGATTTTAGGACTAGTCATGGATAACTGGAATTCGCATGGAAATACAAGTGGACAGAAAATTCGGGAAAGTGAGTCAGATCGATGGAATTATGACTCCAAACTTTCGTTGATCATCGACTAATACTGCACCATTACAGTTCCAGAAAACAAAAGTAGTGTCTAAAGTCCTCAGAAACTAATTCACCAAACATTTTCCACAATAATTTTGAATAAAATTTTCTGTTCGAAAAAAATTATTTTCTGATTTTTCAAACACCACTTTCGAACTGGAACGCTTTAAACTAAAATTAAGCTTTAAATTGGATCCCGAGCTATTTGGATTATCAAATGTGGGAACCTTAGCTTTGTAAACTGACCAGCTACTTTTAGCCTGAGGGTTTGTTTTGCGCACTATTTGGCCAGCTTGACAAGAACCGAATTAAATTTTTTCAAATTGGACGATGAACTACAGCAACACCAAAATATGGCCTTGAACCCCTTCGTCAGCTGACTGGTCTTCTGGGCCATTTTAACACATTTAAGAACACAATTATTTGGACAAAACCGGTAATGTCCGTCATTTACAAAAATGACAAAACCAAAGTGCAAGGTTATCTCAATACCAGTTTTCTTAAATATGTACAGAAATGAAGGAGGTGGCATACAGTAACGTTTTAATTGACTGTCTGCCAGTTAATTTGATCGAAAATGAAGAACTTGATTCTGTAAATGCACACTGGACTTTTTCCTGACAGAAATTTTTTGCTCACAATTTTGGGAGAATAAATCAGACTTGATCCAACTGGTTCTTGCTTATTTTGAGGGATGACGGATTTTTTATTATAAAAAACCCGATTTTTGATGAATTTGATTGAAAAAGTTTTTAATACTCTGAGTTCGGTGGATTTTAAAAAATCAGCTCTAGTAGCAAAGTTGGATAGTGTCCGAAACTTTTGCAAAATGGGAGTTTAGTGGACATTATTTACAAATACTCCAATGCAAAAAACCCTTGTCCAGAAAGCTTAATCTTCGAATTTCTGAAACATCCAAGTTCGCAAGTGGGATGGATGTTTGCAGTGTACAGTATCCTGTGGAATATCGTTCTAAAGTTACCAGATCAGTCATGGAATAAGTTTTTGTCTATTTTCGTGATTCGTTCGAGTTTCAAAAAACCCTAGACAATCGAAGAAAACAAAAGAACACTCAGTTGTAACTATAAGGATCGAAAAGCTTTGGGGATTTCGAAAAAGAAATTTCAAAGAACGAACAACAATGGATCTCAAAAAATATTCAAGAGTCGTTTTCGATCGATAAAGCTTCCAATGAATTGAAATGGAAAAGAATAATATTGAACCTTTCCAGAAGAGAATAAAGATCGATCGAATCTATTTTGCGAAAAATGGAAATTTCGCATTTGCGCAGAACCTTCCAAATGTCGACGTGAAGAGGAAAACTGGTCTCCGTCAGAAGCACGGGGAAGATGGGAATTTAGGTAAGTGAGGAGTTCTGCTCATTCAAATTGGATCAGTTAATTCGTGGCAACACATATCGAGTACTGTACATGATTGATTTTAAAGCACTTTTTCAAAATTACAAATAAATAATTGTTCATCGGGTCTTTTTGAATTTTTGGACACAATTTTTAAAAAATTCAGAGTCCAAGGTTATTCTAAACCACAATAATGACAGAAGAAAGTTGTAAAGAAGATTAGGCCTAAAGTCGAAAACACTTCAAATATTTTCTTCGATTTCGAATCCAGTCTGAGACGATTGTAAAATTTCAATTTTCATTGAGCATTAGAGTTTGGAGTTCCACAACACATGATCAGCACCATATTTTTCACTTGAATTTTTAAGAATAGACAATGAATAAAACTCACCAGTTTTTCCTTCTCCGGATCTGTCTTCTTTCTGGGAATAGGGAATGGTCTCATCTCAATACAGTAATCCAATAAGTTCTCAATATCAGTTCTGTTTAATGACGGATTTTAATTCACAGCAATTTCTGAAATGAATCGTCGACGAAAAAACCAAAATTGTCATCTGATGGATCCGGATGGTTGACTTCGGTCATCGTCGACATCTGTTGGAGCCACTGGTCAACAGAACAGGAAACTCGGGGATTAGCCGGGATTTCCTAGGATAAATATCAGAATTATCAAAAATCACAGAAAAGATATTTTTTGATAATCTTGATAAATTAAAAATATTTTATTTCAGAAAATTAAGAATTATAAAATTTCTATTTATTTTTCACTTATGTTTACAACATTGGGAAAATTTCTGGAACGTCAATTAATTGTTTATTTAGTGAGTTCAAAAATATTTTCGCAATTTTGTCTAAAAATACACTACAATAATTTCAGAATGTTTGTAATTCCAAAACATGTTTAAAATTTTGAGGATTTAATAAATCTCTGAAAAGTACTTTTATGTGGATTAAGTTTACATCGCCAATCCGAAAAAACAGTAATCCATAATGTTGAGCGTAGAAAATTCGTTTTAATGACCACATATCTATGTCATCAACAAGTTTCCGGGGATGCTATATCCTCCATAAATTAATGACAATATTTTTTATAAAACTTTTTTTCTGAAAATTGTTATTTTTATAAGTATTATAATTTTCGAAATAAATATTTAATTAAAAATAAAGTTATTTTTTTAAACAATGAAATAACAATGTACGAACATGCATTGTTTGAATTTACTGAAGTTCTGCATCTGGATCTCAATTTCGCAATTAACATTAATTTTCAGATAAGTTTTCAGCAATGTGTAAAACCTCCAATTTTCATTTTCCAATTGGCATCAGGTTCTGAAGTTACTTCCATCTTTGGTCTTAATGTACCATCTAGTAATTACTCCTTTCAAGAGGCCCTCAGTATTTTTGTCGTTTCCATTCTTCTTTTTTCTACCTCATTTCATTCAGAAAATTCAACAATAAAAAACAATCAATAACGAATTTTCAGAAAACCAAAAATCGTGTTCTCTCTCCTTCAAAATCAAAGTTACAGTTCCTTAAATCGCAAATCATCTAAAAGATGGATAACTTCCACAAAACACTAATACTAAACTCACTTCAACTACTAACGAGATCATCGATTACGTTGATTCCAACAACTCAGGTGCCTCAGAATAAATATGGTAATTCATCGTACCAAAAGTCCATGGTTCAAATTCAAATGCCCTTTGAAATTAAAAGCCCATCTTCTAGAGCAGGAAACATTAGTGAATTGCAAACAATTCAAGGACGTAGAAAAGGAAAATGTCAGTTATCAAAAATAAACACCAAAATTCTCAAGACTACTAAATCAAAAAATCCCAAAGCAGTTCTTCTCAATGAAACAAATTTTTTATTTTATTCCTTCAATCACTATCACTCGATGAACTTGAAGAACTGGCTGACTTCTTCTTTTGTTCAGATTCATCACTATCGTCATCAGAATCATCGCTGTCATCCGAAGAACTCTCTTCAGATTCCTCCGATTCGTTATCTCCGAAGATGTCATTGAGATTCGTTTGGTCTTCCTTTTCTGCGGCTTCTTTCGGTAATTCCTCGACTTCTGGTTCTTCCGGTTGAATCTCGCGTTCAGCCAGTCTGGACAATCTCTTTTCAAACTCTATTCTCTCATTATCGGTGATCTCATCATTATAAACGTGCATGGTTTCAGCAGCCTGAAAAAATTGCTCAAGAGGTAGTGGGATACGAAAACTTACTGCTCCTGATCCTTTAGGTCTTCTCGTCAGCTTGACTCTCGTGTTCATGTCGTTGTAATAACAAACACCGCCTCTGAAGGAGAAGAAAAAGTTCGGTTCGTAGCCTTTGGTGTTCTCGTTTCGCACAGTCCAGTTGAACTCTTTGGCACACTTGTATTCAAACTGTTCGCTGTTGTCTGGAGCAATACCTTCAGCTTCTTTCTCCAGCAATTTCTCCAAGGTTTCATCTGTTGGGATATAATAAGCAACAAAATCTGTTCCATTTGGATCCTTGACGCCTTGACTGACAGCTCTCTCCATGAGCTTGTCCTTGTTCTTTCTGGACGGAATCGGGTCTCCATCGAACAACACCTGAGCATAGGGAAGATGCCATGAGTCAAAGTCGGGCAAAACTGAGAATTCTTCGATAGCATAGACTCCGGGCTTCATCGGGTGTTCCTTGCATGAGATCTTGATGTCTTCGAATGTCTTCTTGATAGCGTCAATCTGACCTTGCCGATCCTTGTAGAGCTGATCAGTAATCCCGGACTTAAACAACTTGTAGCCGATCTTGGTTTCTTGTCTGTCAGCCCCAACACCAAAACGAACGTTGTCAATTCCAAGGTATTGGGTCTTCCTCATCCAAGAAACAACTTCGTTGTGGTTCTGTCTTCTCTTATCGTGGGAATGTTTGTTTTCATCTTCGACGAGTTCCCGATCGTCCGGATGCATGTTCTCAGGAATGCCCAAATCGTGCTCATTTATAGCCTCATACTTCTTGGTATTGATTAGATCGACATTGATATCCAGATCGCGTTCAGTCGTCAACTCAAATCGATGATTTTTCTCGATGTCCGTTGTTTTGTAATCCGCGAATCTTAAAATCCCAGTTCATATATGAAAACCAAATAATACCGACCTGGAAAGCTTCAAAAACGGCAACTGCATAAATCTCGGTTCCATAGGAACATCTGGAAGTCGGTTTTTGAATTTAATTTTAGTGAATATATCATGTTTCCTAAAATCTCGTTATTAATAGCAAATTCGATGGAAAATAACCTACTGTTCAGGCTTCAGACTCTCTTCCTTCTTTAGAAGACTGACTTTCGCAGATACACTCATATTTGGAGGAGATCAAGTGGATAACAGTTTCGGCAAACGAACAACACTCACGAAAACAAAGCCGAGGACCAAATTTCGCCTTTCAGTTCCTACGCGGTCAAAGTGTTCCTTTTTTCCTCTCCTATTTCGTTTCACTTCGGTTTCCCGTCGGCGTTTTGAAATGGCGACGTTTGCGACGTTGAAGGATTATCCCTTCCTGCAAATGATTGCCAGTATGTCTAATGACAAGGTGACACTTATTTATAAATCAGTTCCAAGTGTATTGTTCACAACAAACATGCTGCATCCGAAAGTCAGAGATTTGATCTCCTACATGCTCACTGTGACCGCTTTGTAAGTTTCATCCATATATCAGTTGCATTTAATTTTCTGTATTTTCATACTTTCAGAGATGTAGATCACATGATACCTGGGAAATCGATTCCTGAAGTCAGAGAACTAATGAAGTTGCTAATCGAACTCAAAATTGTCGGCATGAATGAAGGGTTACTGTTCCTCGACGTGAGCATTTTTCCTTTTCCTTCTTCAAAAACTCATTTCAGCAAAACTTTCGACAATCTTTTGTCCGTGCTATATCTCAACGCCAGAGAAACACAACAAAACTTGTCCGATTGAAGGAGGGACAGGAAAAAATTAAGAAGCTTTCTGCTTCCGAACTTTTCCACAAAGGTAACGACAGATGGGACCTTGTTTTGAAGTATCTGATATCCAATACAAGTGGGGAGGCCGTTTCTGTCAGTGGCCACACGATAAGTATGTTCAAACAACTCCAGTTCATTCGAGAAATCGGTAACTTTATGCATCGCAATTGCCACTATATTCACAACCCGATTTTCAGAAGGCAGAGGTACTGAAATTACATCCAAAGGTTTTCAATTCCTGCTTCAAGGTCGGCATATCCAAACTTGGCAGTATTTAAGTGCTTTCCTGACGAGGTTATCCAAGTCAAATCCCGATCAGACTCCCGACATCATTGATCTATTCGCTTCTCTTGTTATGCTTTCTCCGACGGTCCCAGCTACCTCGTCGAAAGCATCATATTTCATCAAGAACACGAGTGATTCCAAATATGAAATTCCGTACAAGATCCCCGAATTTCCCCATGATATTATCCAGGAATTCTTTCTTCACATGCGGGAACTGGGTTTCATCCACATACGGAAAAGAAAAGATGGGTAAGTTTTCTACTTTACGATGGATAATTAATGTTCTTCTCAGTTACTTTTACATTACCCCTAATCTTTCAATGCTGGGATCTTGCGGATCTACAGCTGTGGATAATCTGGTGGCGTTGACGAAATCAGATGGGTACCTCATTGTGGAGTCGAATTACCGTGTGTATGCCTACACAAATGACGAACTCCAGCTATCCATATTGAATACGTTTACTGACCCTGACGGAGCCTTTGCTGATATGATCATGGCTATAATAACGAGGAATTCCGTTAGAAGGGCACTCGAACTCGGTATCACGGCAGCTCAAATTGTGACTTTCATGAGGTCAAATTCCCATCCATTGTCTGTTGAAAAGTTTGGAATGAATGGGTGTGTTCCTCAGACTGTCATTGATCAGGTAGGATATTGCTGATATGCCAGTACTTTAATAATGGACTTTTCAGATTCAATTGTGGGAAATCGAAAGATATCGATTCAACCATTGTCCTGGAATCATGTACGCTAGCTTTAGCACAAGAAATGAATTTCTGTCAGCAGTCGAGCAAGCTAAGAGGCTTAATTGTCTCCTCTGGAGTTCTGCAGATAGGAATTTGCTGATAATCAAAGAGGAAAACCACGAAGATTTCAAGCAATGGTTTACGGCAAAACAACAAAGAATGAGCTCTGGTGGAATGAATAGAATTTAGTTACGGGTTGTAATTTATCGGTGTACTTTGATGAAATTAAAAAGTTAAAAATACTTTGAATTTACTGGTCATTGAACCTAGGAATATTTCCCAAAGAGATCTTTGAACAACTTTTTGCAATTCCTAACGCTTGTTTTTTGTTTGTGTTGATTGGGGAACTGATGTTGCGAAACTTTCATTTTATATTTCAACACGTTCGTTTTAGAAGCCATTTTCCTTTTCGGTAATGTTTATTTCTGTCTTGTTGTAAATCTTTATTGTTTTCAGAAATATGAGTTCACACGGATCAGGAAAACCAAACAGATTGCTTCAGGAGAAATCTCCGTATCTTCTTCAACATGCATATAATCCTGTTGATTGGTAAATAGTATTATTTGATTTTATTAATAAATTTCAATTTTTAGGTATCCATGGGGAGAAGAAGCATTCAAAATCGCTCAACAAAATGATAAACCAATTTTTCTGTCAGGTTTTGGTGAAATTGATATATGGATTTTTATTACACTGTAATTTTAGTTGGTTATTCTACCTGTCATTGGTGTCACGTAATGGAAAGAGAATCCTTTGTCAACGAAGAAGTCGCCAAATTGATGAATGAGAACTTTATCAATATCAAAGTTGACAGAGAAGAACGTCCAGATGTTGACCGACTTTACATGGCTTTTGTGACTTCCATCACAGGCACCGGTGGTTGGCCCATGTCTGTATTCCTTACTCCTACTGGTGAACCATTGACTGGAGGTACGTATTTTCCTCCAGAAGATTTTGGGCTTGGTGGACTTGGATTTAAATCAGTTTTGAACTTGGTTTCTAATCAGTGGAAGACGAATAATGCGTCCGTACGTGCTCAAGGAAAGGCCTTGTCCGATGCTATCAAGAACGAACTTCGAGCTAAAGCAGGACAAGCTCCATCTGCCAACAACATGATTCAAGGAGCCTACAGTCATTTGGTTCGTGGATTTGATGAGGTGTTTGGAGGATTTGGAATAGGACCAAAGTTCCCGAAACCAGTGGACCTGGAATTCTTGTTATATTACGAAAGAAAATTCAAGGATCAAGAACCGGGAGAGTTTGCGAAAATGGCTTTGCAGAAGACTCTTGATGAAATTAACAGAGGAGGTATTCATGATCATCTTGGAAAGGGATTCCATCGATATGCTGTAGACAAGCAATGGAGAGTTCCTCATTTTGAGAAAATGCTCTATGATCAAGGACAATTGTTAAGTTTGTATTCGAATTTCTACAAACAAACAGGGCAGTTTGAAAGCGTTGTGGAAGATATTGTGGATTATGTCAAGACTAATCTGACTCACAAACTTGGAGGTTTTTTCAGTGCAGAAGATGCTGAATCTTATCCGACTCCTGGAGCTCCAAAGAAAAAAGAAGGTGCTTTCTTTGTTTGGACTTTGGAAGAACTGACAAATCTTCTGGATAGTAATCAATTGAAAGTTTTTAAAATGTACTACAACGTAAGTGAGGAAGGAAACTGTCCATTTGAAACGGATCCTCGAGGTGAACTGAAGAAACAGAATGTTCTTTATGTTGGAAGAAGATCTCTCAAGGAATTAGCAGAATCTCTGAATATGAATGAAGAGGAATTTTTGAATCATTTGGATGCGGCTAAGAAGATTTTGTTGAACAAACAGAAGGAAAGACCGAGACCAGGATTGGATTCGAAAATTATTACTGCCTGGAATGGGTTGATGATATCTGGATTGTGTCATGCTTATTCTGCTTTCCCTGAAAAGAAGGAATATTTGGAAATGGCTCAGAAAGGAGCTGAATTTCTGAAGCGATATTTGGTTGATGACGAGGGAAAACTACTGAGAACAGCTTACTCTAATGAGGAGAAAGATCAAGTTGAACAAATGTAAGTTTTGTTTTAAATTTGTTGTTGGTTAAAGTGAAATTTTTAGCAAAAATCCAATCTTGGCCTTTGCTGACGATTATGCCTTCTACATTCAAGCTTTGTTGGATTTGTACGAAGTTGACTTCAATGAAGAGCATCTTCGTCTAGTTGACAAACTTCAGTCTCAGATGGATGAACTTCTGTATGATAATGAAGCTAAAACTGGTTATTACAATAATAGAGCTGGAGATAGTACTGTTTTTGCCAGAATGCAAGAAGATCAAGATGGAGTTGAACCATGTGCTAATTCTGTTGCTGCGTTGAATCTTCTTCGGATGTCGGATCTTGTGGGATGTAAGGACTTGAGAAAGCAAGCTGGAGATATTTTCAGTGGACATGCAGAGAATTTGACGAAACTTCCATTTTCTCTAGCGAAAATGGTTCTTGCAGCAAATAGATTTGCAGCTTCTTCTGTTCAGGTATGAGTTTGGTTTTTGACTTAATTTATTACACGGCTTTTTTTAGATTGTTGTTGTTGCTCCTTCACGTGAAGCAGCCAAGCCGATGATTGAGGAAATTCAGAAGCGATATCTTCCTGATAAATCCCTCATCCTCTTAACGACAGATAGTACTGTAGAATCTTCGTTTTTGCTGAGCAAAAATGAGCATCTTCGTACTCTAGTTGAAACTTCCCTGGAAAACGACAAGCCAACAGTTTTTATCTGTGAGAACTTTGCCTGCAGTCTCCCTATCAACGACCTTAGTGCTCTCAAAACTCGATTAGATCAGATTTAACGTATTTTTCTCTGTGAGAACAAGAAGTTATTAATTTGTATATAAAATTTAAAAGTAAGAAGAAAGTTTGAAGATTTATTGTTCCAAATTCTTCATGTTGCTTTAGAAGATGAAAAGAATGCGATTTGAGAAGTGACTTTGAGGCACTGGATGACTTCGGTTACTGTTTTCGAACAATACTGGAACATTCAATTAAAAAAAGGGAATTATGAATAGGTAATGAACATTAGGTTAAGCTTGTCACCTTGGCAAATTATTTTTAATTCCTTTTGCAACTTTCAATGTGTCCTATATAGTAATTTCAAATTTTAATGCTCTCAAGGTTCTATTGCAACGTAGTTTATGCTTTTGAAAATACATTTAAGAGCTACTCTCGCTACACACACCAATCTTTGTGCGTAGTTCAATGCTCCAAAAGCGTTCCTTGTGGACAAAAGTGCGAGTTCGACTCCGCACGATTGCAATGAAGAAAAACTTCCCGTGTTTCTGAATCCGGGTGATTTTAGTTTCTTGTCTGAGCATAGTTTTTATTTTATTTTTCACTTAGAAACTTATTGATATTGTGTTTAGTATCGCCATCAAGATCAGGAGTGAGTAATTTCTTAAGAGCTTCAGTGATTTTTGTTGTTTCTAACTCATTTGGATCGGAGAGGAATTGAAAGACTTCTTTGATAAATTCGTTATTTCCTGTGTTATTTTTGATCTTCTTTTCAAGTTGCCTTTTGATGCTTTCAAGATTAGGATTATCTGCAACTTTAATTTTTTCGTTTTTTTTGAATTTGCTTTTGTTCCATTTTCTGTTTCTTTCGAATGTTGTGGATTGGGACATGTGAGGAATCTTTGATTGAACTTCTTTGATCCACAAGAACAAACAAAAGCCATTCCTCCTTCAATTATAATTCCCACAAATTCTCCGCAACTTTTGCAAATCCATTGCTTGTCGTTGTTGTGACATTCATGTGGACATTGGCATATATACGTTGTAACCGGGTTTTTAGTTTGATTGGAAGTAGCACCAGACATGTCCACGAAGCCAAAAAGAATCTTGTTTGTTCCTTCCATGATGTAGGGTTCCTCTAGAAAATTCACGTTGATTACTTGAGAATTTTTGAATTTTTCCAGTGTTTGGAGTTGGTTTATTAAATTTTCGTGTTCGATCGAGGAAACGATGAGTTGACTTTCAAAGAAATACCATTCTCCTTCTATTTCAACAGGCACCCATTTGTTCAGTTTATTCAGCCACTGCTTCATTTTCTCCAAGTCGAAAGAAAGAAGATCGTTTACTTCTTCTTTTTCTATGTCCCAGCCTTTTTCCAACATGAAATCGATATAAGCGACGTAGACGGAAAACAGTTTCTTTATGACGAGGTACATTGAGAAAAAATCGGACTCGTCCATCTGTTGGAATTCTTTCTTTGCAAGGAACAGCTCGTAACAAATATGCACATGGGTGTATCCAGTGTAATCGTAATTAACGATGTCTGGATAATTAGAAGATTTTAATTTGAGTTCAATCTTTCGAAAACAGAAGTAGAGATGAATGAGAAAAGAAGTGAAAGCTTGTTTCTTTAAGATGACGATGGGCGGTATTGATTTGGTTTTGATTGACTCTATTTGGACAGAAACTGGAATATGACGGTCCTCGTGACCTCCGTTCTTCACTTCATTGATGAATTCGAAGACTTTTTCTAAGGTCATTTCAGAGAGTTCTTCGTAGTTGATCATAACTTTACATTTGATCTTCTTTTGGGAATCTGAGAGTTTACTGAAATCTGCCTCAGAGATGATCGAGACAGACTTCTTGCTGTCCAGATCCTCCGGTATGTCTAGCGGATTGATCATGATAGAAATGTCGACTCCGTGATGTAATTCAGTAACTAAATAGGTAACCGAACGAGGATAATTGCTGTCGAATTTTCCGATTACTTCTTTGACCTTAATGCACCAGTTGTAAACTTGGTAAGTTTTATCATCAGATACAATGTGAAAATCCAAAATCTGTTTTATGACAGGTATACAGATCTCTGTTATGTCCTGTAATTGTTAAAATTTCAAAATTGAATCTACTTCTAAAGGATGGACGTTCAATGATATAACTTCACTTGCATATAAGTCCCATTCAAGACCAAGTTAAATGTTGTATTACTACCAAAATTAAAAATAATTGTTATAAAATTGGCAGTAAATTCTAACAAGTTTTTAGAAACTAAAGTAGACTACGTGAGAATTCCGCTTCGAGCAATGGTTATTTCGTAATCTCCTATGATTTTATAAATAATTTTTTTACAATGATATTCTGCTCGGATAGGCTTAGAAGTATTCGGGTCGGGGTATATGGGATACAAAAAGCTATTTTTGAAGATCAAAAGTTATATACTAAAATATTAATAAATGTTAAAAAAAATCATATCTGCTCTTACAGTACCCTATCGTAAACGAATTATTTTTTCGCTTAAAAAATCGACATTTTCCACGATCTTGAATGAAACTATATCCATGAAATTCGAGATATCAATAAAGTCTTTTTTACGAAGGAAAAATTACCATATCTGGCAAATCTGTAGATGAAACGAATTTGAAATGTTGTTCTGTGCGAACTTGGAATGTTTCCGCGACATCTTCGACTTGGACGTTTGTCTTGATGAACCTGTTTCTGGATAAATCAAATCCCCAGCCTAGTTCACATTCTCTTCGAAATAATCGGATACATTTATTCCCCATTTTTCCAGAATCAATAACACTTTTTTAAATACACTGATCAACAATGAAATTGATTTCATGACTGAAAATTTGATAAGACCCATTATCTTTATTGATCGATTGTTGTCTCTACATGAACCCCACTTTCTCCATTGAAATTTTGAAGACGACGTCGATGCAACTTTCGAAGACTCGATCAATGTTCCGTGTGTCTGTTGCATTTGTGAAATGGGAGTAGACGGGCTTTTCTGCCTGTATTTCCGCAGGCACCATGGCTTGAAATCTTTCACCAACGTAATTGGCGCTAGATTCAGCCAGATTTTTGCCTAAAACGACTTTGTCCATTTCGTCCAAGCCTGAAAAGAGGAAGACTCTAATCTGACCTCCTCTTGAGCACCTACCGCTGTAGCCCTTGAAGCAGATGGTCAAGGGAAAGATCTCTATCCTCTCCTTGAAGATATCGTACTTGTTCAAGAATAGAATAATGGCAGTCCTTTTCGAGAAACATTTATTTCTGACGATCCTTTTGAACAGGTACATACTGTATTTGAGTCGGTTCTGGAAGGGTTTAAGTGGATCAAGGGCCTTCGAAATCCTCAAGAACTTACCACCGTCTGTTCTCCGTCATTCAGAAGCTGATTATAGCCACTCATCTCAGCTACAAACAAAACACCGTTAACATTATCTAAAATGAAATTAATTACAGTACTCAACTAAAACTCAAATGTGATTTTTGATTAAATTGCCGTATTTCGAAAAAACTTGTCCAACCACGTAATTGAGTTACTTTATTTGCAGTGGAAGAAAGATTTCTCTAAAAGTACTCACCAAAGCAATGGATCCATTTTCTCTGCTCAGATCTTTGACCTCCTACGTCCACCATCTGAAAATTAATCAATAAATAATGAAATTCGCGATGTTTGTAAGGTTTTTGTGCTATTTTCGAACAAGTTTTTGGTGATAATTGGAAAAATTTTCACCTGCATTATTGGCACTAAAATACTAAAATCAAAAAATTGGTTTTCTGATGTCATGTATTTTAATAACCCTTACAGTACTTTTAATATGGAAATCTAATTTCCTCAAAAAGTAAAGGATGTACCTTGAGAGTGACGTGCTTGTAAGGAAACTCAATTTCATTTATCCCTGCCGTAGGAACCCTGGATCTGAGGACGTCCTGGTGGGTGGGCTTGTAATCTGGAGCCCCTACTCTGTCCAATTGCTCCAGGAAACTAGAAAAATAAAAAATAAACGTAAATTGATTCAAAACTCACTAAACAGCGGAATCGAGGAGGATAATCTCGTGTTGTCGAGCCAGAACAAGCTTCACGAAAGGAGAACGGTAGATTTTTTGAATCACTTCAGTCAGCTCTCGATGGAGTTCGATTTCGGAAGGATGAGTGGTTGACTGGTATTCCCGGAAGTAAGCAATCTCCTCCTGAAATGGAAAAATGGCTTCTGAAGCGACAGAACGGAGACTCACCGCGACTTCCGAGTCCGAGGGAATCCTCAGATGCTCTGCTCCTTCCAGAATCTGATACATCGCTTGAACGATATTACTATACACCAGATAACGGTAATTTATCATGTCCAGATCCGAAAACCCGTTCATGTGCAGAATTCTCATCTGCTTGAACAGAGTGGACTTCCCGGACTCCGGTCCCCCGAGGAGGAGGATCTTCATGACCCTCTTAGACGCGAGTCTGTCTCTCTCGATCTGCTCCTCGATCATCTCGTTTCTAATCAGCATCTCCTTAGGTATAGGAGTATGGCCGTAGGGCATTTTCCCCGCAAAACAAAAAGCCGCACTGCAGACCCATCCAGAATCCCTAGAAGCTGGTTCTGGATCCCCGCCATCATTTTCGCCTGTATTCTTGGTCATTCTGTAGGTTCTGTAAGTTCTGTAATTTCTATAACGACGCAACGTCGGCGGCTGGACTACCTTCAAGTCCGCCACCGACGAGGATGGCGAGATCACAACAGGCGATATTCTGTAGCAGATTTAAATTTTGAAATAGGCGGAAAACGGGGCTAATTAGAGAAATAAAATTAAATAAGCCCAAGTTGCTTCGACCAGCCAAGGTAGAAATCTAATAAAACAAATGAAAAAGTCGGGACTGCCGAAGGGCGGGAAGGAAAGGAAACTGACTTTTGGCGAAAATCACCTGAAATAATTTGTTTTGTACTTCATTTACGTAAATGGTGAATTTAAAAAATGGTAAAAAATAAATAATAAATTAGAACGCAAATGAAGGGGAGGGCATTCAGGGGTGTTCCAGAGGATATTTCGATTTTATTTTTGCTTTTTTAGTATTTATTATTTGCTTTCGATAGTACGGTGGTTAGTACACGTAACTGTAGAGTTGTGAGATCCGGGTTAGACTCCTAATCAAAGATTCGAGGACCTGTTGAATAAGGAAAACTAATCGAGGAAGAAGTCTCGCAAAACAAGCCAGAAACTCGGATCAACCCTGACGTCAGACTCCGTGACAAACCAATCCACTAGGAACAAAGTTGTGTCAAAACATCTACGATCAAAAATTGCAAATTTAAATGCTCAGTCTGTCCAAATGTCTTGCTTTTGTACCGTGTGATATTGTACTAAAATGGACTCTGCAGAGTACAGGAGAAACACTAAGAAAATAATACTTGTTATTCCATCGACTAATATCCTTTTCTGAGTAATTTTCCCATATGGTGTTCTCTGAAAAGTGCTTATTATGACTTTCCACTTTACACAAGTACTTCCTGTTTTATCGACGAAAAAGCAATAAACCATTTATGCCATTCAATTTCGTTCTTGGTTTCCAGGTGTGGATGAAAATACACACTTTATGATTCAATAACCTCCATTTAAAATAAAACTCCCATACAGTACCATACATGATCATTTAAGCAAGATTATGTACAATAATCTCACTACTTTGAATATAATTTTCAATTACCTCTAAAAGTACTTTTAATTAATTTTTATGTCTTAGACATGTAGAACACCCAAAAGTACTTTTTTATTAATTTTTTGGACATGTAGAACATTCCAAATTCGTTTACAAATGCTCTGAGTAATGTCTCGGTAAAGTTATCTTATTGGATTTCGAAATTGACCTTGGATAACCAATGATGAAATCTATAGAGATCGACATCAAAGTCGGAGTTAAGTCGGATTTTGTGCAGAGATTAGATAACTCGACCTGCGGGAATGTTGTAAGCAAATTGTAAATTCTACTTCAATTTTGATGTTGACTGTTTTATAGACCTCAAACAGGTACTTTAATTTCCACGTGAGTAATAAATGCGTCATAATAAATAAAAATTGTAATTTATGAATTATCGATACAGCTTTGTCGTTGGGCTACGTTGGAAGACCAAGTCCCGTTCCCGAGGCACTGGTAGACGTTCACAGGTTGTCCTGTCTGGAAGGTGAATGAGGGGTTGCAGATATGGAAAACTTGGGCTCCGACTTTTGAAGATTTGGTGAAAACAGAGGACGACGAGGAAGGCTCCATTGTGTTCGTCAGATTGATGGACAAAACTGGACACGAAGCAACCGTTACTGAAAACAAATTATTAAAAATTAAAAAGAAATATATCCACCATTGCATATATCCGTTGATGGATCACTTATCCAAGTCCCGTTTTCTAAGCAAAGGTAGATTCTAACACTGGAGAGATCATTGAACATGTATCCAGTCTTGCAAGCAACAGCAACCCCTTCCCCTGCGGCTATTTCATCCGGATAGACCTGCTGGAAGGAACTGGTGGTCGTGTTGATGGAGAACAACCCACACGAAGGCTCAGGTACACAACGGTTGATTACAGGATTCTCGACCCAAGTTCCGTTAGAGACACATTTGAAGATCCTTGTGGGTGACTTATCTGGGAAGTTATAGCCTTGTTTACAAGTCACTGCTACAGTATCTCCCGGCTGACTAATGTTGGTGTAAGAGGAGGAGAATGAAGACGTCGTCGTGTTGAGGGGGAATAGCGGACAAGTTCTGATTTCAACAGTGCAGTTGGAGGCCGAAGGGGACCAGGTCGAATTCGCCAAGCATGTGAAATTCTTCTGGGTGGAATTATCAGGAAATTTATATCCAGAAGAGCAATTCACAGTCACTTCTGAATCCAAAGATAATTGAGCTGGATATTGTTTGCTGAATTTGCTTGAAGTTGAATTCAATTTAAACAGATTACAGACAGTCGGAGAAGCAGTCGTGGCGTTACTTGCCGGAATGGTCGTCTTCGTAGTGGCATTGGCCGAGGGGATACTCGTTGTTGAAGTAGAAGTAGCCACAGCTGAAGGGACACAAGGGTTGTCTTCTGGACTTGGAGTCCAGGACCCATTGGTCAGACAAGCGTAGATCTTCCTCTTTGATCCGTCAAGGAAAACAGAATTATTATTACAGTTCACAGCTACAGTAGACTCCTCCAACAATTGTGGCGGATACGAATCTTCAAAGGAACTTGTGGAGTTGTCGATTTGGAAGAGATTACAGAAGCCAGGATCGGTCATGACTGAACAGGAGTCATTGCTCGGATTCGGGGACCAGACTCCCGATGGAAGACAAGAGTAGACTTTCCTACTTTTGCCATCGGAAAAGAAGTAAGAAGAATTGCAGTTGATCGCGATGCTAGATCCGGAAGCCAGTTTATTGGGATAAGAGGCTTCGAAGTAAGACGTGGAGTTGTCGATGGAGAAGAGAGTGCAGACCCCCTGTGCCGGACTCGTAGAAGTTTTTGCTGTCGTTGATGGAAGGGTCGATGTAGTCGTCGATGCAACTGTAAATACGAATTTACAATTACTATAAAGAAATCAAGACATGTTTACGGTAATTCTAAATTTAATAATTCTTATTTCTTGAATTTTTTGATTTTTGAATTTTTCATTTTTTTATTCTTTTTACAGTACCTGAATTAACCACTATCCTATACTTGAGAAAATTTTCACTATCTTTTTCAACTTTCAGACATCTATTTTATTTTTTAATTTTTTTATGAATTTAACTTTTGAATTAAATATAATTTGTAACAGCATTAAAGTCTGCAGTAAGTTTCGTACTAGAAAGTGGGTTATTGTGACGACAGCAAAGTAAATTTTCTCAGAAATTAACAAATCTAATAAAGTTCATAAGTCATAATAAACACGTAAACAACTACGCAAAAAAACAATTAAGAAAATTCGAATTATTTCCGGAGGTGTTTAATGTTTTGGTCATTTTCGAATATAAACAAATTTTCCAAATAAAGTCCCTAGACTTCTGTAGTTCAAGTTAATTTTACGCTTAATTTCCAGGTAAATATGAATATTGCATTAATTTTTATATCGGAAATAAATTAATATTTCTAAAATGAACTTTTTCCATAAACAAAATTGCAAGATGTATTAAAAAATCCAAATTCTAAATCGCTCTAATCTAGTGGACACTGTGAATTTCCAAGACTTCCTTTGTTTCATATAAGGAAATATTAATTTAAAAGTATATTTAAAAAGTAAAAATTCGAAAGAATTCATTTATCATTACTTTGTATTTTCGTCTAATTTTACCGCAATACTTCTGATTTCTAATAAGTAACTGTTCTATCGATACATCTTTCAAAAAAATACAGTAATAATGATAGATAATGTTAAGGAAATTAAAAAAACTGGTGCAATGTAAAAAATTAATTTTCCATTAGTCACAAAACGCCAAGTTCACTTTGCTATTGAAAGTGGAACATTCCACTTTTGTGGTAGGAAAGTGAATTTATCTCAATTAATTTTTCATTAGTCACAAAATTTTAAGTTCATTTTCCTTCTGAAGAATGGACTAGTCTATTCTCGCCGTAGCAAAGTGAATCTACTCCAAGAACTTTCAAATTTTGGCGTTCTGTTCTAGAACCGATCTTGATTATGTTTTAAAAAATTAATTTTTTGAGATATTTGAGCTGTAAAAATAAAAAAAATTTCCTCTGAGATTTGTGAAAACAACAAGGAACTAATATTAAGAGAATGTGGAAATCATAAGTGCCAGAATTTCCAGAAATTCGAACTTACCTCTGCACTTCATGTCCCCGGGGACTGGAGACCACGTTCCGTTCTGCTGACAGTCGTAAATCATCCTAGTTGAGTCATCGGGAAAAACATAGCCATCTTTGCAGTTGACGGCTATCGAAGATCCAGAGAGCAACTTCGGAGGATAATTCTGCTCGAAAGAACTCGTTGAATTATCCACCGAGAATACGGTACAGATGCCTGTTTGGGGAACTAAAGTTTGCTTCGATTACTGTAATACCGCTGAATCCAACCTTCACAAGATTCAGAAGACGACCATCCGTTTTGCGTACAGGTAAAATTCTTTTTTGTCATTCCATCAGGAAACAGAGCTCCATTTTTGCAATTTACTTGCACAATCGAATTCGCAGAAATATTCTGAGGATAGTTTTCTTTGAATTCGCTTACTGAGCTGTTAATTGGAAATAGGAGACAGGTCCCATGTATTGGAGCAGGTGTTGTAATTTTCTGAGTTGAAGAAACTAAAAATAATTATTTCGAGAAATATACCAGATTGATTAATTTTGCCTCTGGCAGGTATGACAATCTGACGTTATTTTTAATGATTTTCGAATGTTTCTTATTTTTCTCTAGCATATAAAAATAAATAAAATCAAAATCATTAAAATTATTTTTTAATAAAAAAACAATTTTTTTAATAAAAATAAAAATTTACCAGAATTTTCGGACGGTTTTTTGGTCGTTGTTCCAATTGGAGAGCAGACTTCCGAAGCCGGGTTTGGGGACCAGGAACCAGAAGACAGACACAAGAAAGTTTTTTCTGTTGTTTGATCGCTGAATCTGAATCCAGTTTTGCAGACTACGGTCACGGACGAGTTAGACAACAAGTTGGAAGGATAACTGTCCTTGAATGAACTTGTTGAACTGTGAATCGAGAACAGTGTACAAAGACCAGGAATTGGAGTCGACGTTGAAGTCGTCGATGACTTGTTCCCCGTTCCTTTTGTGGTAGCTTGTGGAGGACCACATTGGAAGTCGGTCGGAAGAGGGGTCCATGTCCCGGTCGCTGTACAATTGAAAATCATTCTTTTTTCTTGATTGGGCCAGACAAGACCATTATCACAGTCTACCCCGACATACGAGTCCACTGCCACAGGACTTGGATAATCTACCATAAATTCAGCATTTGCGGGGAGTGAAGGAAGATGACAGAAGCCATCTGGAGGAGGTTGAGTCGCCGTCGATTTGGGGGTTGACTTTGGTTCAGAAGTAGACGATTGAGAATTGTTTGATTGGCCAGTTGTGGAAGAGTTTGCTTTCGGCGAAGAAGTAGTTTTAGATCCAGTCGTTGAGGATGCAGTTGTTGAGGTAATTACCGGAGTAGTCGTTTCTAATTCCGAAGTTGTTTTTGTCGACATTGTTGTTGTTTTAATTGTAGTTGTATCCTGATTTGTAGTCAGTACTGTAGATCCCTTCTGGGTAGATGTGGTTTTGTCTGCAGTAGTCGTAGTCACAGTCTCTGTTTTTGTCGTTGTTGATCCTTCTTCAGTGGTTTCTTTAGTCGTACTTCCTTCCTCAGAGCTTGTAGTTGCTGTTGTCATAGTCGTTGTTGTTCCTGTGCTCTGACTAGTTGTAGATTCCATGGTTGTCGAAGTATCCGGATTAGTCGTACTCAAAGTAGATTCAGAAGTTGTAGTCATTACCTCATCCGTAGTACTCGTCGACTCAACCGGATTTTCTGTGGTTGAGACAGTTGGATTAGTCGTCGAGGAACTTTCAGTAACTGTACTTTCAGTCGTCGTATCAGAGTCCTCCGAGATAGAACTACTACTCTCAGAAGAAAGCTTTTCAGTTGTAGTGGTAGTTTGTACTTTTTCAGTAGCTTCTGTTTTTTTGGTGGCTTTAGTAGCCTTTGTTGCTTCAGTAGTCTGGACTTCTTCAGTAGCTTCTGTTGTTTCGGTAGCCTCCGTCGCTTCTGTCTCTTGTGTAACTACTGTAGATTCCGTAGTTTCAGTGACTTCTGTAGATTCCGTCGTTTCAGTAGCTTCTGTAGATTCTGTCGTTTCAGTGACTTCTGTGGTTACTGTAGTTGTTGATTCAGGAACAGTAGAAGTCGTCGTGGTGCTACTTGTTGTTGAATTGAACGAATTCAAAAATGTTATCCAGTCCGAGAAGCTCCATTTCGTGGTTTTCTCCTCTGTCGTAGATTCCTCTATACTAGTCGTTGAAGGACTCAATGTAGTCGTTGTCGTGGTTTCCTCTCCAGAACTAATAGGTTCTTCAATTTTTTGACATTCCGTTTTAATTAAGAAAAAAATAAACAAAATAAAATTTAATTTCAGGATAATTCCCGAAGCCATGACGGAGTCAAGTTTGGATTAAAAATGAAAATTTAGAATTTTTGAATTTCGTTGCTGGACAACGATACCTGTTGTCAATGGATTTTGATGTCGTTTTATTTTTCCACATTTTTAGCCTATATACAGTAATCTGAATCTCCTGAATTCATTTTATTACACGTTTTAGGGATTTGAGTAGGAATAAATTTTGCAAAGTCAAGCAGAAAAGGACTTCCTCCGGCATTGAGGGGTTGCGGAGGCTCTGCTGATGGTACCGGTATCGAAATCAGGAAAGACGTCGTCATTTTCGAAGAAGTCATCTAACTAAAATCAAGTTTCGATTGTTAATTGAGACTTAAATTAATCCAGGAACACAAACACTGTTCAGTCCATGTAGAAGTAATGCGAACTTACTGCTCTCCATTTCCCGCTGGAGTCAAAGTAGTATTCTTCGTAGTTGTCTTCAATGTCAGAAGGCACGACGATATCAGTGATAAGTTGGTCTTCGTCTTCTGGATTCGTGGGGTCCATTGTGATGGCGACAACTATGATACCTGAAGGCGATTATTAACCAAAAATTAATTTTTTCAAAAATCGCCGGAGGAAAGGAACAGTGGCAAACTTAAAACAGCGGAAAAGAAAGAACCAACTGACAACAAATACCCGTAATCAGAAGAGCAACTGTCAGAAGCGATACGATCAGGATGATGGCGATGTTGAAGGATAAAGGTGGAGGATCTGACTTGTTCGATATCCCCTCACTTGCTTGAGCATCGTCTGGAAACGATTCCAAGATATGAAGAGCAGCATCATCTTCAATGTCTTGGGTGGATTTCTCGCTTGCAAAGTACTTGATCCCGACAAAAAGGAGGAATAACAGCGACAGGATGCCCAGGACGACAAATCGCAAAAAAAGCCGCATACAGACCAAAACGCTGCATGCGGACTGCAACACTGAAAATAAAATTTGTTTTTCGTCAAGAAAAAAATAATTGAAAAGGTAATCGAATAATTTTTTAAATATAAAATCAAATATCTTTCGAGAAAAATTTCGAATTTTAAATTAATTTAATGAATATTTAGTAATTCTTTAAAATTCCTATTTTGGTTATTCTTGTTTACTACTTTGTTCTATAGAATAAAAAATTAATTTTAAAGTGTTTTTTTAAAAGACAAAATTTGGAAGAATTTTTTGTGACGTAAACTGACAGCCGAGTCTTGGCGTTCTGTTCCGATTTCGATCAGATTCATTTTCGAAAAAATTTTAATTTTTTTAAATTTTTTAAATTACAACTTTTTTATTTTAAATAAATTATCAAAGTTACTTAAATGTGAAAAATATTAAAATTTATTTTCAATAAATCAGAATATTTAAAATTTAAAATTTTTCGGGGTATTTCACTTCAGGTCTGTGAGTAAAAGTAAAATTAAGTGTATCGGAAAAATCAGAATCAACTCTGATTTTTAAAAGTCACCGATTTTGTCATCCGTAAACTCTCAGTTACCAAGAGACAAAACACGAGGGCAAAGACCGGGAATTTCCTCGGATAATGCACATGTATAAAAGGAAAACCGGGCAAATCCAAAAAATAGGCAATTGCTTCCGTTTTGTTTTGTCCAGTATTCCGAATAATAGTTCTGGAAAAAACTGACAGAAAGTTGGCCAATCAATTTCGAACTCAATGGCTCAACTTGAAATTTGACACTGAAATGGCATTTACTTGGGCAAGTTTGGTCCGAGAAGTCTTCATTAATTGGAGCAAAAAACAAGGAATGACAAGCCTGAACGTCTTATAAAAATAGCTTGTCAACTCCGGACTCTTCTTGGATTAGGTTAAGAAAAAGGAATAGCTGTTTTTCGGAGGTCTGAGTCTCAATTTCAAGGAAAACAAATTTTGGAAACGGGTCCTGCCCGGTGGGAAAGTTTTAAAATTTCGAAAATCATGAAAAAGACGAGCCGCTTTCGTTGATTGACGTTTCGAGTTTGATTTTGAAGTAAGAACAAGATTAAATTTTCCCTAGGATTAGAATTCGAAAAATAAAAAACGCATCAGTCTTCAAAACCGTGTGATCAATCGTCATTCGGAACTTGTCCAAACGGGTATACCCATCCAAAATACTTCATTTTGGGCAATTGACGACGACCGATCGATAGATTATCCGTCGAATTTCCATGGGAAAAGTAATAGAGAGACTTTAAAAAAGTTAAAGATTAAAAACAAACAAAAAGTCAAATTTTTTTGCTTTTTGAAGGAAAAAATGATAAATTGTTCTTCTGAAGCCTGTCATCTTCGTCGAGAAAAATTGAAGTGACATTGTTTTCAAATATGAAATCACAAAGTATTTGGAAACGTCAGCAAAAGTTAATTACTATTTATATCATTTTAAAGGTAAATTAATAAAATTCAAAATTTAAATTTAAAAAAAAATTAATTTTCTAACTTTGGAAAAAATGTTGAAATTTTGCATCTAAATGTTTGAGATTTAATAACTTCACATTTTGGATCCATCAGAAGCCTTACTTGACTTTCCAGTCGACGGATTATCACGGACATCCACGTCGATTAAATCTCCTACTAAAAAAATACTTTCATTTGTTGTTTAAAAATCAACTTTTTCAATTACGTAACTATTTTTATTGTAAAACAAAAAATTTGTTTTTTTTAAAACTTCTTTGTTATTTAATTTTGACTTTCATTTTTTATTTGAAATACGATTTATAACAAAAAGCACGTAATCTTTTCTCAGTCTCACCTGGTTGGCTAAATGAATTATCCAATCCACCTTGTTCATTTTTTACAATTTCTTTTTTCAATTGAGTTTTCAGAATTTTCCAATTTTAAAAAAACGAAATCCAGAAAGAGACCAAAGATGCTCTACTTTTTTACCGCCTCCGAAATTGCCAAAAATGTTCGACATTAAAGGTCTAGACAATTTTTAGAAAATAATTTGATTTGTGTCTTGGAAGGTAATATAAGACATAAGGTAGAAAATATGAACTTTTATCCGGGTCTTGGTTGATACGTTTCTGTCTACCCTTATCTTTGTGGAAATGCCTGTGACCGATGTGCTTGTAGTCGAATAATCTGGCCACTTTGATCAGGGACATATTAGTGTTCATCCTTTGTCTTCTTCCTCTAGACATTTTTGTTTGTTTTGCTTTTGAAATTTATGGATAGAATGATTCATCTCTAACTTACCCAAATATAAAATTCGTCATTTAGACAATCTGCACAAAAATGACACATGTCTGTAGTATATATAGCTTAATTTTCATCTCTATGGTTACCGGCATAGTATTTCTGTTTTAAATATTCTTGAAAAATTTCATAGTTTCAGAAGAATGAAGTTTTGTGTTCTCGGAGGCGGAGGTTACCTCGGACAGGTCCTTGCCAGGGACCTCAGGAAGGATTCCCATGAAGTAGTTCTGCTCGATCTTCAGTTCCCTTCTTTCCCAGCAATCGGCCTAAACTTGAATACTGTAAAATGCATAAAAGGTTCTATTCTGGACAGAGAGAAACTGAAAGAAGCTCTTCAGGGGTCCGACGCCTGCTTCCACATTGCTGCTTACGGGATGAGCGGAGGGGCTTCCGTAAGTGTTTTATTTTAAAAACTCAGAAACTTCAAAGAAACAAAATCCTCACAAATTCCAAAAACTTAAATAGGATATTAAAAAATTTTTAATTTCCTAAAAATCTAAAATTTCAACTTTTTGAAATTGCTTCAAGCTTTTAATCAGAATCAAGATAGTGTTTCAAAGCACTTCATTCCTGAGTTTTTCAGATACTATCAAAAACGCTATCGAAATTGTCAAATTGAGCATGGATAAAAGTGAATTTTTCAGTTAGATAAAGATATGACATACCTTGTGAACGTCGAAGGAACTAATTTGGTAATTGCCGAGTGTATCGCCGCGGGTTGTCGACGACTGATTTTTACGAGTACTATAGCGGTTGTCTTCGGGGATAAGGAAATACACGATCTCCAGGAGGATGCTCCTTATGTAGACAAAGTAATAATGCTGTGTTTTAAATCGATTTATCATTTAATTTTCTAGTTTTTAACTTATTACGGTGAATCAAAGTGCATTGCTGAGAAGAATATCCTCCGAGTCGCGAGAGAAAAGAAACTCGAAACTTGTGCTCTCCGTCTTCGAGGAATCTATGGTCCTGGTGAAATGAGAAGTACCCATACTACTGTAGAAATATGTTCCAAGGGACTTTTCAAAGCGACTTTCGAAAAAAGTTCTCCTTGTCTCAGTCAATACAGTAATGTCGAGAATGTTTGTCAAGCAATGATGCTCGCAGAGAAGTCCCTCAGACGTGGCCATAAGTCCCCAACAAACGGCAATGCTTACTTCATCGTGGATGGAGGGCCGCCAATTGAGAATGTTGGATTTTGGTTCCCCTTGATCAAGGCTATCGGACAGAAGCCGCCTTCAATGAGAGTTCCATATTGGTTCATTTATTATCTTGCTTTTTTGTCCGAAATGGTCTATCACATTTTCAAGATAGAGCCTTTGTTTACCAGATTCGAAGTTAACCTTCTCGCCTTGACTAATACCTACTCCATCAAGAAGGCCGTTGAGGATTTCGGATACAGCCCAGTGAACAACCATTGTCTTGAAAAGACTATCGAATATTATTCATCTCATCCAGAAATTTTCTCGAAAGAAAAACAAAAGCAAATGTTTCCTAGAGAAGCTTTTTGGTCAAAATTGTTCATGTTTATTACGATTGCTGTGATATCCTCCTTCATCTGGCCGTTTTTGGGAAGCCTTCAGAAAGAGAACATTGTGGTAAATTAACCAAATATGATAAAAATAATTTACAAATTGTAATAAATTTGCAATGATCTTTCACAGATATTAAGTCAATAAAAGATTATTAAATTCTCGCAACTTTGTATCTTCTATTTCCTGTTCGCTTCGTTTTTTTCGGCAGTTTAGTGGTCAGTGCACGTGACTCCCATTCGCGAAACTCAAGTTCGATTCCTCGTCGGGGGATTCGATATCAGGTTCCTGCGATAACAAGTCATAAAAAAGACTCATTGCATATAATGTATTTGAAATGGTCCCTACTCCGAGCGAGATAAATATTAAAACGAAAAAGCAAGGTTTTCAGTAACTTTGACAATTTTTCTTATGTCCTGGTCAGTTAGGTGTTTTTGACGTGACAATGTCACCGGCTGTCCTCAAACTTTGTCTGGGAAAAGCAACTGCCAACCAGCTGTCTGGTCTTGAACCGGGTAGCTGTGACAATTTGCGGCGGACGTAAACCAAAAAATTCGGATTTTGTTTCTTTGATGTAATTCTCGTCTGGATCATCTTTCAGTCAAGACTAAAGTCCATGACTTGACAGAAAAATGCTTCTTCAATTGCCTTTGCTATGTCAAATCGAGATTCTGAAGAAGCTACCTCCGACTTCTGTGGACAATGTTGCTCTCGTCTGCAAGCAGCTAGGATGGCTGATCAGGAAATGCCGGAGGGATCTGGCGAAACCGAGGGTGTTCATGAGTGTCACGCAGGAGTTGGACGGAGAAAACGTAACTTTGTGTCTGTACCTGCATCCGATCCACTACAACGGCAACATGGAGCAGTGCATGAAAAGACGGATTTTCAAGTAATTATTTTTTGCATCTACTGTAGTTCCAATGTCAAAAATAATATTTAAAAATTAAAAATTACGAATTTTCAGAAAAAATTGTAAATTAATTTTTTTGTTTTTCAGACAATTTAAATTTCGTTTGGCGGAATTGAATAATTTCGATCTGGAAAAACACTTTGGATTTTTCGAACTCGAAAGTGTTTTGCTGACTTCAAGGTACATGGAACTCTCCCCCGTAAGCCCCCATCTGATCCAGTTCACTGATTATCTCTTCAAGACCCATTTCAAACACATCAGGTACTTTGGGATGAAATGTCTTGATTTCAAAAACCTCGACGAATCAGCTTTGTCCAAATTTCTGGCTATCTTTGAAGGAAATCAATTTTGTCTGGACATGCTCAAAGTTCAGTGTTGCAACTTCCAAGATGCAAATTCTGTTTACCGATTTTTCCAGTCTTCAATTCTTTCCAGAACGAGGAACTTTAGAGAACTCTGCACGACCAAAGAGGACTCTGCTTTGACTGAGGAGATTATCTCTACCTTCTCCAGAACAGGACCCAGAATCCTCTCGACCTTCCTCGACCTTGATTGTCCTCTGGAAGGATTAGAGCTCTGTTCAATTGCCTTCTGGCCTTTCGGAAGTATCAGGAACTTTGTGGAAGACTGGTGTCAGATGAGAACTCCAAAAGTCTTCAAAAAATTATCTCTCATGAAAACGAACGAATTTGAACACATCGTGACTGAACTGAAGGAACATCCGTGGGTTCAGAATCAGGACAGAGTATCTACAGAACCTTTGGTTTTTAAAAATAGAAATAATGACAAATTCGAACTTTTGATTTTTATTGATTCTGTAGGTTTATTAATTCAATCAATAATTAACTATTTAATTTTAGCCTCTTTATTTCGTCATCCAAGCAGTTGATGTCAGAAACGACCGAACCACTGATCTAGAAGGCCATTACTAGGAACTACTGTAGATTAGACTAGATTGCAGATTCAAACTCCATTATTTGTTTTGGGTTACAGATCACTTTTACTGTACATAGATTTTTAATTAAATTTAGTTAGTACAAATTTAGCGTTTTGGCGATTTGAAACGAAGATTTCTGATGTATTTGGATAAACATTTTCTGATTTTGATGAAATCATCCAGTGGACAGTCCGATAGAACACCTGCATTCTGCGCAAATACGCTTATTTCATAAAATAGTCTTTGTCGTTTAAATCCGTTTATAGTCGTATTTATAAATGAAAAAACCGGCAAAAATAATTGTGACTCGACACGATGAAATTTAATATCGTTTGTGTTTTTTTCCTCCTGGGATTACTGTCTGTCGTATTTGCCGAAATCAGCATCAATGGAATAACTCTAGAAGTACGTCCATAATTGTCAAAGTTGAATATTATTTAGAAAACCCCGATATCGGAAGTTTTGGACACTATCTGGGATTATTTCTTCCAATAGAAATTATTAATAGTGTTCAAAAAACCTTAATTCCCAAGGTTTTGGACACTATCCATGATTGTTTTTCTCTACAGCAATCTTGGATAGTGTTTAAAAACAACTTGATTTCTAAACTTTCAAACACTATCCATGATTGTTTTTCCTAACTGTAATCTTGGATAGTGTCCGAAACAACTTGATTTCTAAACTTTCAAACACTATCCATGATTGTTTTTCCTAATTGTAATCTTGGATAGTGTCCGAAACAACTTGATTTCTAAACTTCCGAACACTATCCATGGTTGTTTTTCCTAATTGTAATCTTGGATAGTGTCCGAAACAACCGAAAACGAGAATTTTTTAGACACTATCCAAAATTACTACTGAAGCTGATTTTCTATCTTTTTAATAAAAACAATGTTTCAGACCCCTCCTGATCCCCAAATCGACGACGTTGGCCTTCCATCTTCCGTTTCCTCAACCAAGGGCAATGATGAATCTTTCTTTAATCGTTTTAAGCATTTTTGGAGTGATTTGTTTGGATAAATGACAAATCTTTTTTCTAGAAGAAATAATAAAATCTGTTCTGTCAACAAAAACTGAAACAATTCCTGGGAAATAATAAGAATTTAAAAGATTTTTTAGAAATGGTCTAGCCGTGAGGTCACGAGCTGAACCGTTTTTCACGTAAGCTGTTTACCGAGCACATGAGCGGTCAGTCGAGAACACATTTGTGGACTTACTGGCCCTCGGAGTCGGTGCAGTTTTCACAAAATGTGGATTTGGAAATTTTCCTTCATTTCTGTCGTTCTGTTTGGATTCACAAGTTGTGAATCCGGAGAAACTTCCACGGCAAGCTACACAAAGGACATTCCGGATTATGTTTGTTTTACTTGCCTTTTCTACAGTAATCTCCATCTTGTTTAGGCTGTTCCATGCAAAGTCCCGACGTTTGTCAAGATCCTTCCGATTTCTTACAGAAGACAGTTGAGGAAAATCTGGTCAGGAGTCCCGATGAATGTGGATTGTGGGCCTCAGCTGGCCGCAACTAGGGAGTTGGTCAACAACCTCCCGACTAATTTAAAATTAAAAATTGCCGAATTTGGCGAACTTGAAAACAAATTCAGAGCTAATTTCTTCGTAGAACTTTTGCCTGAAGAAAAAGTTGAATTTTCTAATATTTTGAAAAACATGTCTTTGACGGCGATGGAGAAGGCGGACATGTTGAGGGAATGGGGTCGTGACCGTCTTTCTATAGCTGCTTTCGAGAACTTTGAGGAATATTTGAATGTTTTTCTGGAAAGAGACAGGAAATTCCAACAAAAAGTGGGAAATTTATTAATAATAATTTACGATTACTGTAATTTCAGTTGGAAAAATTGTCTTCAGAAGCGAGGAAGGCATATGACAGGATTCAGGAGATCAGGAAAGAAAAGCAAGTCCTTCTGGCCAGATTGTCCGAAAGGGCTAAAAAAGAATTGGCTTCACTTTTCAGAGCGGATTGTGGCGTCTACAAACCCCCTTCTTCCAGAGTTCAGTGGGACCCTGTCGGAGCCAAACGGCAAGAAGAAAGAGAGAAAGAAAATCCAGACATGGGTTGTTCTGAGGGTGTGTTATTTTCTGTTCGAATACCAAACTTGGACAGTGTTCAAAACTCCACTTTCCCAGACACTATTCAAGATGTTTTTAGAACCAAATTCAAATTAATTAGGAAATTTACAGTAACAGATGGAACTCCACTTTTCGGCTTGGAATTCGCTGCCTTGACTAGAAGCTATGTTGGGGATCCCCCATCAACTACCCCAACGCCGAAAGCGGTACCCCATCCTTCGTTCGACCCCGAAGTTCCCTCGGCAGGAAGACGACTTTTCCAGTTGCTACTCCAACGAGTACAGTACTTAAGACCGATGTGACAGCATTAGTTAAGTATTTACTTTTTAATAATCTTCATTTAAACCATATCTACAGTATTTATTGAAGACAAAAATAAACCGAATTGGCATAATTTTAGAATTCGGATAACAGAAAAATATTTTTTGAAGTAATTTCAGAAATGACACTTTTTTTGAAAATTAATGGTTATCGATGTCGATTCAGATACACAACTTCTGTCTGATGTCCACAAGGAGAACAAATAGGACAATGAACACGATCTTCGTTGTTGACTAAAAACCAGATAAAATTGAAATTCATTTTTCAAAAAAAACTATTATTTCAATATATTTATTTTTTAAATTCTACGTGTTTAAATAAATTATTTTCACTAAGAACCTTTTCTGAAAAAAATTGAACGATTTTTAAGCAAATTATTCAAAATGAATAACATGAACTCGGAAAAATTGCAAAATTAATTTTTACAGTACTTGTGATGCATTATTAGCTTTCAAATTTCGATTCAGTTTTCTATTTTGATGATTTCTAAAGGTATTTAAAGAATTGTAAAAATATCGTTCATGATATTAACAAAAACGAAACCATAGTTGTAATCGTGATTCATCCTTGTATGATATCATTTTTCTCACGTCATGTATAAAATTAGACACTTTATCATCAAATTTAATTCTAAAAAAATTTCGACTTGCTTGACAAAGTAAAAAATGTAAAATCTAACGGTCAACGAATCCCCAGATCGGATGACGGGCTATATTGGGACGAGATAGAGAGCAGATAACTGGATTTTTTATTTTAATTTTTGCAGTAACAAAATAAAAAAATTCTGATTTTCCAATTTTAGAATTCGGGAAATTTCCAGAAAAAAACAAAAAATCACTTATTATCCTAAATCTGGGAGAAATCTGTTTTTTCTGGATACTAGGTTGTCAGGAATGAGAGTACTAAATCCGATCGAGGTTTATCTAAACACTGATCCCTGAATCGAAGTCTGCTTCCCAAAATAGAACAAAAAACAAACGGAAAATCAAATCCCAAATTTGAACATGATCATTTTTGTTTTCAGACAAAATAAATTTACCGTAATTATTTCGTAAAACTAATTTTCATAAAAAATAATAAATCTACTTTTCCGATTTCGTGTTGTTGACATTTCGAAAATTCACTTTTTGTGACGATACAAAAACTCGATTTTCTTTTTCTATGTTTTCGGTCATTTTCGATTGTTTGGTCAGTGGTTGCCATATTTGGAATCTGCGGTTTTTTCGTCGGGAAGGGCCCTGGGGCAATATGTGTTTGGCCAGGGGCGTCCCTTTCCCTCTCAATATTTAGTCAGTTCCAAATGTTGATTTCGTTCAGTTTCGATTTCCACTTTCCTCCAAGATGCAGTTTTCTATCGTGTTTGTTACCGTACTTTTCGCCGTTAGTGAAGGCTTCATGATCAAGCCTCAGGGAGTTGTCGAAGGGACTGGGAACTCCTGGGTTTACTTCGGAAGAGGCTTGAATCAGAAGGAGATCACCGATATCGCCGCTTCCAAGTCTGATTCTGAAGAGAAAATTGAACCAACTGCAGCTCCAGTCGAGACAACTCCTGAAGTCAAGGTTGAGTCTACTGTAGCTCCTGCAACGGCCGAAATCATTGCCAATGTGAAATCTGTAATCACGACCGCTGCTCCAGAAGTCGCCCCACTCGAGGAAGTCACCTCGACCACTCTTCCAGAAACTACAGTAGACAACATCCGAGGACTTCCAGAAACCGTTCTTGAAACAACGGAAAATCCACAACCAGAAGTGACTTCAGAATCTGCCCAGCCTTCTACCGCAGCCCCTGTTGAAGAATCAACTCCAGAAGTCCTCAACAAAGAAATCAAAGAAGTAGAAACCACTGCAAGTCCAACGGAGATTCCAATCAAGGTCAAAATCATCGTGATTCCCAAAGAATCCACAAACGAGCCTTCAACCACTGCTCCCGAGAACAATTCCACCCAACCAGAACCCGTGATTACCGGTGCAGCCTCAAAAGAAGAAACTAAACCAGAAGATTCCTCATCCTCTTCTGAAGAGATCAACTACATGAAACCCGATCTTCATTCCATGTTCAAGCGCATCTACAAGGGAAAAGGTCCCCTTCATCACACCTAAACCCAGACCTTTAATAATTTTCCAAGTTTCTGTATTTAATGTTTAGTGAAACAATAAATCGCTCTATTTCATATTTTAAAATAAAATATTGTTGAACGAATATCTTTTAACAGTTCAATCAAGTTCGTCGAAAAGTGCGATTTGAATTTTAACAATTTTTACATTGAAACAAAAAATGTTTTCTTAGATATAATTTTATTTTTCAAAATTAATCCGAAAAGTTTATTAATTTTGACAAAATAATCCATTTTTAATTCAGTATTTTGATGTTGTGATTTTCTGAGTATTTGTTAGTTCTTTCATATATAATTCTCTAATAGAGCTTGTTGATTTCGAGAGTCTACAATTTGGAAAAGCCAACGATTTTGTTCATTGTCAACTAGTGACAATTCAAGACAACTAACCAAAAGAATATGAACTCTGTCTGAACAGAGCATTCCAAAATTTAACACTATTCTCGCCACAAGATTACTCAAGAGCGGAATTCAATGTTTACCTCAAACTTGGGTAATTAAACCGAAGACAACATATCTGACTTAATTATTCAATAAGCGCAACCGTTTTCCTTCTGTGAGATCCCGTCGACTAGAGCATGCAACGAAAGATAGTGGGAAAAGAAGAGAGCAGTTAAGCATACTAGAAAACGGCCGAACTTTTCGCAATTGCGCAATAAAAGAATCAGTAATCTCTTGACATTTATATAAACCACGCTGGTACTTTTCTTTCAAAAATTCAACTCTAAGAATTAGTCCACTACTCACTTGAAAATGATGGTTATAAGGACAATTAGACGGACCAGACTCAAAGTAGTGAGTCACTCAGTCCCTCTCTGTCAAAAAAGAACTTGTTACGTCTCTCGAATCCCCTCGTAACAACAAGCGATAACTTCGAAATCTTCCTCCATTTTTGCGGCGTTCCCCGAGGTTATAAATATCATATTCGTCCACCATTTGACGTTCTTCTTCCACTGTAAAAGAAAGCTGAACAACTGAGATTTCTTGAAATGACTCAACAGGATATAAAGATACTCACTCTATCGATTTCAGCCATATCACTATTCCTCCATCCTAAGAACCGTAATCAAGAGCATTTCGATATAATTGTTTCTTCCAAGTTCCATCCACTTACAAAGTGCTGGGAAAATTTGAGTATAATGATGTGAGTTTATTGCACAAAACTTATGGAATTGAAATTCTACTCCCCAACCGTTGAAAGAAAATTTGCAGTAATAAGTGCTCTTCCTAGCATATCGATTTTCTGCCAAAGGATTTGACGGAGTCCTCATTGACAATGAGCTACCAAACTTACCGCAATTAACGTATTCATGTACTGAACGGCTTACAAGGAATTAGTCGTCTGAATGGATTATACAAAACGCACTCATCTCTGAACAAACTCCCAGGCTAAAGCTCAAAAACAACCTTTGGATCAATTTTTGGTTAATGTTTTATTTACCATTGATAGAATAAACATTCTTATAATTTAATAAAAAAACAGATAACATTCAGGAGATCATTTAACAACGCTCGTGTAAACTTCAGCTCCAAGTTAATCAACTTCTTCGATGGTTGGTCCTCCAGAACTTCCGCCAGTAGCGCCTCCAGTGGGAGGAGCACCTCCGAATCCTCCAGCTCCAGGTCCGGCTCCGGCTCCAGCTTCTTGATACAACTTGGTAACAATCGGATTGCAAATACGTTCGATTTCCTTCTGGCGATCATCAAACTCCTCCTTCTCAGCAGTCTGGTTGGTGTCGAGCCAAGAAAGAGTCTCATTGCACTTGTCAAGGATGGTCTTACGGTCACTTTCACTGATCTTGTCCTTGAGCTAAAATCACAAAGTTAACATGGACACTACGAAACAATCGACTCACCTTTTCATCCTCAACAGTTTGCTTCATGTTGAAGCAGTAGGATTCGAGAGAGTTCTTAGCAGCAATGCGGTCACGTTGCTTGTCGTCATCAGCCTTGTACTTCTCAGCTTCGTTAACCATGCGTTCAATTTCGTCCTTGGACAAACGGCCCTTGTCGTTCGTGATGGTGATGTTGTTTTTCTTACCAGTAGATTTGTCTTGAGCAGAGACAGTCAAAATACCGTTGGCATCGACGTCGAAAGTGACTTCAATTTGGGGAACACCGCGGGGAGCCGGTGGGATTCCACTAAGCTCGAACTTTCCTAGAAGGTTGTTGTCCTTGGTCATCGCACGTTCGCCTTCGTAAACTTGGATCAAGACACCTGGCTGATTGTCGGCATAAGTGGTGAAGGTCTGGGAAGTCTTGGTTGGCACAGTAGTGTTTCTCTTGATGATTGGAGTCATCACACCACCAGCAGTCTCGATACCCAAGGAAAGGGGAGCGACGTCGAGAAGAAGAAGATCCTGGACATTTTCGGACTTGTCACCAGAGAGAATGGCGGCTTGGACAGCGGCTCCGTAAGCGACGGCTTCATCGGGGTTGATGCTCTTGTTGAGTTCCTTTCCGGAGAAGAAGTCAGAAAGAAGTTTCTGGACCTTGGGAATACGAGTAGAACCTCCGACAAGGACAATGTCGTGGATCTGGGCCTTGTCCATCTTGGCATCACGAAGAGCCTTCTCGACAGGTTCCATCGTGTTACGGAAGAGATCAGCACACAACTCCTCGAAACGGGCACGGGTGATGCTGGTGTAGAAGTCAATTCCGTCGAAGAGAGAGTCAATCTCAATGCTGGCTTGAGCAGAGCTGGAGAGAGTTCTCTTGGCACGTTCGCAAGCAGTGCGCAGACGACGGAGAGCACGAGGATTGGAAGCCAGGTCCTTCTTGTGCTTACGCTTGAATTCAGCGACAAAGTGATTGACCATTCTGTTGTCAAAGTCTTCTCCACCCAAGTGAGTGTCACCAGCAGTAGACTTGACTTCGAAAATACCATCTTCAATGGTCAAGATGGAGACATCGAAGGTTCCACCACCCAAATCGAAGATCAAGACATTTCTCTCTCCAGTTCCCTTCTTGTCGAGACCATAGGCAATGGCAGCAGCTGTTGGCTCATTGATGATACGCAAGACGTTCAAACCAGCAATAGCTCCAGCATCCTTGGTGGCTTGACGTTGGGAATCATTGAAGTATGCAGGAACAGTGATGACGGCATCCTTGACAGTAGTTCCGAGGAAAGCCTCAGCAGTTTCCTTCATCTTGGTCAAGACCATGGATGAGACTTCCTCAGGGAAGAAAGTCTTGTCCTCTCCTTTGAATTCGACCTGAACCTTGGGACGACCACCATCGGCAGAGATGACCTTGAAAGGCCAGTGCTTCATATCGGATTGAACAGCAGGATCGTCGAACTTCCTTCCAATCAAACGCTTGGCGTCGAAGATGGTGTTGTGGGGGTTCATAGCGACCTGGTTCTTGGCGGCATCTCCGATCAGTCTTTCGCTATCGGTGAAGGCAACATAGGAGGGAGTGGTTCTGTTACCCTGGTCGTTGGCAATAATCTCGACTTTGCCGTTCTGGAAGACACCGACGCAGGAGTAAGTCGTTCCTAAATCAATACCAACAGCGTTGGGTTTGGACATCTTGGAAAATCAAATCTGAAAATGTAAAAATTACAAATGTCCGGATTTCGAAATTTCTAATCCATCTACACGAAACAAATGGTCTCCTAAGCTAGGCTAGTTCCCTTACCAAATAGGGGACTGATCAGAAAATTCAAAAACTGCAGATTAGAAGCCGAAAAGTTGGGGAAATGAAGGAAAGATGGGGAAGGAATGGAATGAAATACCCCTGCAAAGGCAATCCTCCATTCTCTAGAAAGTTCGCGAAGGTTCGACGCGTCCGCTATTCGTCAGAGACCGAAAAAGACACAGCAAAGAGAGAAGAGCAGACAATGCAAAGAACGTACATTTAGTGCTGACTAGACAGCATAGGCGGAGCTCTTATCTGGCTGGCCTACAACTTAGTATTCACACGAAACGCACGACAAACCTTCGAAAAATCTAGAAGCTTTTTCCGCGGGAAGGTCGGAAAAAATGATGAAATGTAAATGATGACACTGATTTGAATCATGAAACAACGACATCAGAAACGACACGAAATTACAATATAATATGGAATAAAAAACCAATCATCAAATTTCGAAATGCTTAATATTTTAGAAATTCACGGAAAAAGTGGCCGTTACGTCAGCAATCGGGGATACTATGAATCAAAGATAAGGACGCGGGAGCCGATGGTCGGCAGACGACGGGAAAAGCAGACTCAAACTGACCAAGTAGGAAAACGTTCCGCAGCGAGGGTCATTCGAGAATGTTCGAGAACGTCGCGGGAGAATTGAATCGCTCCCTTTGACCAAAGCATGAATTGATAATTCTGGCCATTGCATACGCTTCCAGTTCATTGCACAATCAAAGGAAATTTCATTTTTCATAATTCCTCTCCAATTACCGCATCGACCAGAGTTCCCGATGTTCATTGCTGTTTTTTCATGGCGTAGTTGATCTGTGGCCCATACTGCAATTTCTGCGTCAAACAATGTGGAATACACGTGCGTTTCGGATACAAAATACAACTCTAGTTTGTGTTACTCAACTGTATATAAGTGGCAAAATTGCTGTATTTCCAGTCATTATTTACGTTCTCTTGGTTGCTTGGTAACGTGGTTTTACCTTTTTATGATTTTTTGGTTTTAGATACTCAAAAATGCCTTCTATCAAGCTTACTTACTTCGACGTTCGTGGTCTCGGCGAACCCGCCCGTTTGATTTTGAACCACGCCAAGGTTCCTTTCGAGGACGTTAGAATCAACCAGGACCAATGGCCTACTATGAAGCAGAGTAAGTTTGTCTGTTTTATCTTTTGATAATTTTAGTTGCTTAGATTTCAAGACTGGAAAGGTCCCCTGTCTTGAGTACGATGGACAGGAACTGTACGAGAGCTATGCCATCCACCGTTTCTTGGCTCGTAAATATGGCCTTGCTGGCAAGGACGATTTCGAACAAGCCATCGTCGATTCTATCGCTGATATCCAGAAGGACTTTTACTTCGCCATGACCCCTTGGTTCTACAACATACTCGGATTTGCTCCTGGTGATGCAGCAGAACTCCGTGAGAAGCACTTTGTCCCCAACATTCCTCGTTTCCTGCCCATCTTCAGCGGATTTCTGAAGGAGAGCGGATCCGGATTCATGGTCAAGAGTGGTCTTACTTGGGCCGACTTCGTCATTTCCGAGTACTTGTTCAGCTTGAAGAGGTTGGAACCTGAAGTTCTCAAGGACTACCCTGAAATCTCTGCTTGGCTCGACCGCATTCAAGAAGTCCCCCAATTGAAGGACTACTACAAGAACCGCAAATGGGATTAGAAAGATCTCCATCTGCTATCCACCAATTGTGATGATCTTAAATCTGTTGTAATATCTGTAGTATTTCTGGTATAATAAATGTGCTCGCAAATTTGGGAGTGTCCCTTTGGTGAAATGACTTTTTCTCACGACCCTAATCGCATTCGCGAATTTTCCGAGTTGGACTGAATCAGCCAAAATGCAATGATTTTATAGACTTCAAAAATGGGTATGAAAAGAAAGAATCTGCATGTAAGATCCGTGAGCTGAGCCACAATTAGTTTTGAAACATGTACACACGGGGTTTTGAGTGGGCCTCATCCAAGTTCCAGAGCTTAGGTTCGAGTCTCGGAACTGCGACTGACTTCCACAGATGGCCTGGAATCAGGATTGGCCTCAGAATCTGCATCTTTTTCCTCCTCAATTGTGTCTTCATCGTCGTCACCACCGATGTCTTCCCAGGACAGTTCTACGGTTTCGTGGACTCTCCTTTCGTATTCACGTCGATTCGCCTGGTACATGTCCGCGGCAACTGCGTTCGCGGGAGAGTTGGGGTTGGGTTCGTCCAGGAGAGATTGCACAGATGTCAGAACAGCAGAAACGTCATACGTTGGTGACCACCGATTCTGGAAAACACAACATATAAAATCCGTAAAAACCAAAATCGCACCTGTAGGATATCCAAGCAGATACTGCCGTCGTTGTAGATATTCGGATGGAACATTTTCGACACAAACTTCACGACTGGGGGTTTGTTCGGGTATTCTTCCGTGAATTCAAGCTTCAGTTTGAATGTTCCGTCTTCAAATGGCGTATCCGGAGGACCAATTATAACTGCTTCCCATATCATGATGTTAGACTCGCAAGGAGCTCCACTAATACCCGGTGGAGGATCGTCTTGAAGTTTTTTGAAATCCCGCATTAATCGGCGACGGCACGGAGTCGACATTCTTCGTCAATTTTCAATACAAGGCAATAATTCTGAAAAAGAACATTAGTTTACATGAAAATCGCTGACAAGTGGAAATTTGGCGACACGAACAACAAAGAGCGTGCGATGATGAAAGAATCGATAATTACAAACTCGCAATTATGGCTGAAATTTCGGGGATTATGACGTATTTTCATATATGAATAACAACAGTAAGATGATTCTGGAGGATTTTAGAGTGGAAAAAAACAAAAATATCGAATATTGGAGAAAAAATGATGATGAAACATGTCGACAGAGACGAAAGATTCGCAGACAGCAAATGCGTTTACTTTTACGTTCTTCGTGATCCGCCAAATCTCCCGCGCAATTCAAACCTAGGAATCGATGATAAGGAAGTGATCTCGATGGAAAATTAGCGATAAAAATTAATGTAATCAAATCACAAAAAAACACAAGAAATAGTCACAAGGCAGTCGCTATAAAAGCCAGACACGGAAAGAGATTTCGCGTCAGTTGTTCGCACTCGAGTTTTTCCAGGACCTTCAGAAGTCCAAAAATGATTCCTCCGAAGATTCCTACTGTTCGTATGACTAATGGACTAGAATTGCCGCTGTTTGGCTACGGAACATGACAGGTAAGTGTAAAACGAAGCTATAAAATGTAATTGATATCTTCGACTCGCAGGCCAAGGACGAAAAGGAGCTCAAGCCTGCTCTCACCGCTGCTCTGGATGCTGGATATCGTCTGATTGATACTGCTTATCTGTATGAGAACGAACATATCATTGGAGAAACATTGGAAGAGTATTTCAAAAATGGTAAACTCAAGAGAGAAGATGTTTTTATTACTTCTAAACTCCCTCCTTTCTATCACAGAGCCGAGGATGTCGTCAAAAGTGTGGAAGAGCAATTGACGAAATTGAGAACAACCTACATTGATCTGTACTTGATTCATTCCCCTTGTCCTAATAAGGTTTGAGATTTTTGTCATTATAATAGATATAATTGAACTCCAGGGAACTCCATCTGAATCACTTCAACTTGATGCCGATGGTTTTGTTATTGAGGAGGATGTTGACCATTTGGAAACCTGGAGAGCTATGGAGGGACTTTACAAGAAGGGAACGCTGAAATCGATTGGATTGTCGAATTTCAATGAACAGCAAATCTCGCACATCATCGAAAACTCCGAAATCAAGCCTCAAAACCTCCAAGTTGAATGCCACATCCTCTTCCCCCAAAATGAGCTTTTTGAATTCTGCAAAAAACACGGAATCACCTTCACTGGCTATGCCCCGATCGGATCTCCTGGAAGAAGGAAGTTTAGTACTTCAGCAGATTGGCCTGAAGGAAATGCTATTGGACACCCAACTGTGAAGAAGATCGCAGAGAAGCACAAGAAGACGCCTGCCCAGGTTTTGCTTCGACAACTCGTCCAACGAGGGATTTCTGCCATTCCAAAGAGTGGGAATCCAACGCGAGTCAGGGAGAACATCGACATCTTCGACTTTGAGCTGGATTCAGAAGACATAAAGAAACTTAGTGAAATCGGACCACATGTGAGGTTGTTTGTGATGAAATACAGATTTAAACATAGCAAGTACCCTTATTTCGATGTTTTGGAAGCCATAAAAGGGAGCAAAAAGTAGTTGTTTGCAATTTTTAGATCGTATTTATTAAAAGAACATTAGCATGAATGAAAAATCATTAGAATTGCCTAATTCATATCATGATATATTAATTAATAAATTAAAAATACTTTGAAATAGTTACCTGAGAGGATCGAATATCTCAAGAAACCAAAATCTCAAACTTCCAGATTTATTTGAAATTTTATGGGATGAATACCTATGACGAAATATCACATAAATCAAAATTGTTTTCTGAATTTAAAAGGTTAGTTTTGTGGATCGGTTCTATGGCCCTTGCAACGAAATCTGACATGTCTGATTTTTTCCGTTTCGAGTTTGCATTTGGAAACGTTGAAAGGAAAAACGGCTAGAAAGAGAATTCGAACAAAAAAATTGCGCACATAAGCTTTCGCTGCAAAACTCAGGTAAACCTACCATAAAAGTGATCTTTGATGGTGCGGAATGTTTGGTTTAAAATTTATTTACTTTATTATAAATTTTTCTCTTTTTATATTGTCTACGTAAATTTCTAATTTTTTTATTTTGAAATTCTTTTCATAAGAAATTTCTTGACCTTCAATTTAAAGAATTTTCCCAGTTTCCGATTTTTGAAATCTGTCACGCTCGGTTTTTGCTCAGGTCCAGCCTAAAATGTTCCTTTGACCTTTCTGGACGCTTATAAACACAAATTTCTTTAAGACTATGTGGAACCCTTGTCGAAAAATGTGAAATAATACTAAATTATGTCATTTTCCAAATTTTGTGTAAATAGATTTCTGTTAAATTCTCAATTAACAATGTGTCTAACAAGTAATAGTCTCTAGACTATAAACCATCAGGACAGACCGATATCGCGCGTATTTGCAGAAAAATCGTGTGAAATTCATACGACATATCTATGAATCTCTACCTATGTAATTATTACCATTATTTATTTTATAAAATTTCTGATCAAGTTGAGAAATTTTAGGAATTTGGTTCATTAGGGTGCTCTATCCTCTTAGACAACCACTGATAATCACAAGGCAGCACCGGTTAGAAATCAAACACCAAAAGAAAATTCAAGTCGGTTTCCTCATTCTGATTATTTCTACAACCTTCAGAATCCTAAAGGATGACTCCGAAGATTCCGACCGTTCGTATGACTAATGGACTAGAATTGCCATTACTTGGTTACGGAACATCCCAGGTAAGTCTAGATCATATGATGTAATTGATATCTTTATCTTGCAGACTAAAGATGAAAGTAACATCAAACCCGCCCTTATCGCTGCATTAGACGCTGGATATCGCCTGATTGACACTGCCTATGCTTATGGGAATGAACATATCATTGGAGAAACATTGGAAGAGTATTTCAAAAACAGTACCCTCAAGAGAGAGGATGTCTTCATCGTTACTAAGCTCCCATCCTTTTCTCATAAGGCTGAAGATGTCCCCAAAAGTGTGGAAGAGCAATTGAAGAAATTGAGAACAACCTACATTGATCTCTATTTGATTCATTCCCCTTGTCCTAATAAGGTTTGAAATTTTTGTCATTATAATAGCTATAAGTAAATTCCAGGGAACTCCATCTGAATCACTTCAACTTGATGCCGATGGTTTTGTTATTGAAGAAGATGTTGATCATTTGGAAACCTGGAGAGCTATGGAGGGACTTTACAAGGAGGGAAAGCTGAAATCGATTGGATTGTCTAATTTCAATGAACAGCAAATCTCGCACATCATCGAAAACTCCGAAATCAAGCCTCAAAACCTCCAAGTTGAATGTCACATCCTTTTCCCCCAGAATGAGCTTTTTGAATTCTGCAAAAAACACGGAATCACCTTCACTGGCTATGCCCCGATCGGATCTCCTGGAAGAAGGAAGTTTAGTACTTCAGCAGATTGGCCTGAAGGAAGTGCTATTGGACACCCAACTGTGAAGAAGATTGCAGAGAAGCACAAGAAGACGCCTGCCCAAGTTTTGCTTCGACAACTCGTCCAACGAGGGATTTCTGCCATTCCAAAGAGTGGGAATCCAACGCGAGTCAGGGAGAACATCGACATCTTCGACTTTGAGCTGGATTCAGAAGACATAAAGAAACTTAGTGAAATCGGACCACATGTGAGGTTGTTTGTGATGAAATACAGATTTAAACATAGCAAGTACCCTTATTTCGATGTTTTGGAAGCTAAAAAATATAGCAAACAATAGTTATTTGTACTATTACGTTATATTTATTAAAAAGACATTATTGTTGAAGAAAAAATAAAAATACGTAATCCATATTACAATAAATTTGAAAATAAAGTAGGGATATCTAAATCAAAAGTGGGTTTGGTTTTTTGGATAAAAGTAAAAATTTATTGAGCTGTGTAAAAAGTCCAGAAGATAGAGAAGAAAGTAAACGTCGTCTTTGTTTTTTTTAGAAAAATGACCGTAATTGATAAAAATTTTGAAGAAATATTTTGATAAAAGAATCCGGGAAAAAATTGAAGAAATATGAACCAAGATTAGTTAAAATTTACTATTTGGAAGTTGACACTCTTCTTGTGGTAGGTTTTAATCCTTTTCATATTTGAATTACCTTTTTGCAGGTTGTTAATGGTAATAGTCAGCCACTTAATCATTCTCTTGAACTGAAGAAATTTCATAATATCCGAAAGATAGCCAAATTACGGTCTACCAAGATGTACTTCTTGAAAGTGGACATCGGCACTTCAGGATCATTTCCCGTAAAATTCATTGCATCTTTGGAGTCCTCCACATGTAATCCAAATAACGTTGAAAATTAAAACTTTGTTTTTATTACAAAACGTGACCTCAAAATTCTGAATTTGACATCACTTTAATGTAATGAGTAGTAAATTAATTCTTAAATGTTTAGCTGGCCTAGGTAGTTTTACGAGTTTTTTATAATTAAAATATCCCAAAAAGTAATTTTTTTAAAAAGGAGAAAAACCTTTAGGCATACTCCTAAACGCGAGTGAGTTTTGGAACAGAACGCCAAGAATTGAAAGTTAATTTCACAACATACAAGGAAATCTTCATAATGTTGAATTTTCATTAAAAATCTTCTTAAATTGTCTAATTTTCTGATATCAAATGAAACAATAAGTTCATTGAAATATAAGGAAAAAGAATTATGGAAATCTGTTCAGTATTCATCAAGTTACAGCGGTTCAAAAATCGAATTTTTGCGGAACACCTTATAAAAACGAAAATGATTCATAAAAACGTGAATTATCTGAGAACAACAATGTTGAACTAACTGTTATTAGAACTTTTATGAATTATGATTGAAAAAACGGGGTTTATCTTTCGGAATTTCTCAATTTTGGATCGTTTTTGTTTTCAATTTTATTGTTAAAATTCAAAAACCGATATTAAGATCCCTTTTGAGTTTTTATTTCGTTTCGCGATTCGTCAAAACCCTGTTTGGCATCGAATTTCAGACTTCCTTTTATGACGTTGTGAGGAGTCTGGTCGCGACGATCAAAGCGCTCTGATAACGACTGGCAGAATTGAGTAAAACAGATCGTTACTTTTGAGGGCGGTTCATCCGTAGTTTCTGATTCCTATAAAAGAGGAAAAATACGATAGTTATTTTCGAAAAAACTAAATCACGGAGGTTTTAGATGATGAAACCAGTTCACTCTCAAGCGACAGGTAAGTCTCCTTTACGGCTTAATTGGCGTACAAAATTGTAAATTTTCTTAGTCGAGCAATATCGACAGATTCTGAATCGGAAGAGTTCGATGTATAATATCCTTCAAACGACAGTAGATGGGTTATCCAATGCATTCACGAGGGATCAGAAGACTCCGGAGGATTTGATTTTTGAGTTGTTCAAAATCCCGAACAAAAACGAAGCGTCCATCGGGAAACTCCTGACGGTCCTGAAGAGCTATGGACTTCAAGACTCCGACCCGAGGTTGAAGCCGATGATGGAGAAGATCTGGAAGATCGAGCAGATCAAGGAGGAGGTGTCCAACGAAGCCAGGGATCCGAAGCACTGGAAACTGTCCAAAGATGATTTCAAGCTCTGCATCAACGAGTCCCTGACTCTCATCTCAAGGACCTTACAGAACGACTTGATCATCCCCTCTTGGCAACAATTCTGCACCCTCATTAAGAGCATTTATCACCATGTAGGTTCATTTTCAAACTTCCAATACAAAATTAGAATAATTTCCAAAAAACTTCAAAATAAAAAATTTTAATATTTTGATTTTTAAAGAATCACTTAGTTTTCTGTTTTTTGAATAGTATTTAAGTTTTTCAAACACTATTCTGATTTCTCTTCGGAACTATTAAATAGTGCCTAAAATTCAAAGTTTCCAGACACTATTCAAGTTTGTGATCAGTGTTGTAAAAACAAGAATGACTATAAAACGTTGTATTTTCAGTGCAAAATGATCAAGGACGGAAAAGTAGCCACTTATATCCCCCAACTAACTCGACAGAATCCAGAGAGCTGGGGTGTTTCTATCTGCACTGTTGATGGACAACGAGTCAGTTTCGGTGACACCAAGATCCCCTTCTGTGTCCAGAGTGTCTCCAAGGCTTTCAACTACGCTATAGTCGCTTCTGACCTCGGGGCCGATGTGGTCCATACATACGTCGGACAGGAGCCCAGTGGTCGGTTGTTCAACGAGATCTGCTTGGATAGTAAAAGTAAGGATTTCCACCGTGGGTACTGTAACCTTAGATGACTTCAGACCGTCCTCATAACCCCATGGTGAACTCCGGGGCTATAATAGTGTCTTCGTTGATCAAGAACAAACTGAACATGGCTGACAGGTTCGACTACGTGAGTTACCGTAATCATTTTGTAATTACAGTAATCCCGATTCTAGATGCTCCATGAATATCGAAAAATCGCCGGAGGAGATTACGTAGGATTCAATAATGCGGTGTTTCTCTCAGAACGGTTGACTGCTGACCGTAATTATGCCTTGGCCTATTACATGAAAGAAAACGGCTGCTTCCCGAATGAGATGACTTCGATGACAGATGCCCTGGATTTCTATTTCCAACTGTGTTCCCTCGAGGTCAATTGCGAAAGTTTGTCAGTAATGGCAGCAACTCTGGCCAACGGGGGAGTCTGTCCTCTGACGGAGGAGAGATGCATCCAATCCAGGCCCTGCAGGGACGTTTTGAGTTTGATGTACAGTTGTGGTGAGTTTTAATTACAGTATCTAAAGATTAATTATAATCTCAACTTCGAGAAATATGATTTCCAGGAATGTACGATTATAGCGGACAATTTAGTTTCCATGTCGGTCTCCCGGCGAAATCGGGGGTCTCAGGGGCGATGATTTGCGTCATTCCGAACCTCATGGGAATTTGCCTTTGGTCCCCTCCGTTGGACAAACTCGGAAACACATGCCGAGGAGTTGAGTTTTGCAAAGAGCTCATTTCGAAGTTCAACTTCCACAACTACGATTCGCTTGCTCATACGGAATCCAGTAAATTCGATCCTCGGAAACGACACGGCGAACTCGAGAAAGATCAAGTTGTTTCGCTTCTGTTTGCGGCTAAAGCTGGTGATTTGAATACGATAAGAAGAATCTACATGCAAGGAAGCGACCTCGAGATGGCAGATTACGACAGACGAACAGCATTGCATTTGGCTGCTGCCGAGGGCCATGCTGAGACGGTCAAATTCCTGGTGAATATTGCCAGAGTCAAAGTAGATCCGCGGGACAGATGGAACAGAACCCCTTATGACGACGCAGTTTCCTTCGGATTCGACCACATAGCTACCTTGTTGGATAGGGCCATGAGTCTGTCTGAAAGTCGTGATTCCGGAATCCATTCAGGAATTCCAGAAGAATCCGAGAAACCGTTATTTACGAAAACCAGTGTTTCCGCAGGACACTTGCCTCAGTACGTCTCCATCAGCACCTCGGAGAGCAGCAGCAGCGACGAGAGCGAAGACGAAATCGCCAAAGGCCCACCTTCCCTCGAGCCAGAAAGAAAGGATAGCAAAATTTCATTCACCATCGGAGAAGAACCGAAATCCGATCTTTCCTCTTAAATGGATTCAAAAACCATCTCCATTAACGATTTTGGATAGTGTCTGAGGGACTCAGACATTTGAATTTCCCGGGCACTATCCAGGTTTTTACCGGAAACACCTATCTGGGATAGTGTCTGAAGATCCCCATTTTCGGATACTATCCAAGTTTAGAACTACCGCTGATTTATGACTTGAACTCGATTGTTAAACTTCATCTATATAGTTTATAAATCCGAGATAAATAAACCCGAAATTCATCAAGGTCTTCTAGGAGAAGCACGACCGTTACCCATATTCCACATGTCTTCCAGATTCTTGAAATGCAGTTGTCTTTCTTCCGACATGGACATGATTAACTTGTTTCCATCGAGAGTCCTGGGTTGTCTTGGATTCATCCTTCTCGTTTCCTTATCGAAAAACAGAATCTTTTTGAATTCCCTAAGCAAACTGTGATGACCGTAGATAGCTAGATGAGGAAAGATAATTGCCAAAAGAGCAAAGAGTACGTCAAAGGACTGTCCCCAGTTGGTGGATTGCAAGTGTAAAGCCAAAGATATCGGTTTTCCTTCTGCTTTCAGACTCCTTGTCACTTGACCTCCTGAATACAGTAAACTCACACTGATCACCGATCCGAGGAGATAAGCAGTAACCAAAGGATACAGTAACCTAGTTGTTCTTATATTTTCCGCAATTTGGTACCTAGCCGAAAGGGCATAGTGGTTCTCAAAGCCGTTACTGTGGTGACTGTACCTTCTTTTGTTTACGTGAAGAAGTAGGAAAAAAATCTAAAAGAACAATTTAAATACATACAAAAACTAGTTCCAATATATCAGTACATAAAGTGTAATATATCCTACATATTAGAGCCGTTTTAGTGTATTGATTATTACATACTATACATGATTTCTTCTGCATAATTAACTTTCTAAATCTTCTTCCAACAAAAATAATTCTAATATGTCGATACATAAAGTATAGCATATCCTATATAACAAAACTGCTTTAGTATGTTGATATATTGCATAGTATGTATTGTTTTTGTATAGTTAACTTTCTAAATCTTCTTCTAACAAAATAATTCTAATATATTGATAAATAAAGTATAACATATCCTATATAACAAAGCTGCTTTAGTATGCTGATATATTTATTACACATGTATCGTTTTTGTATAGTTAACTTTTCAAATCTTCTTTCAACAAAAATATTCTAATATGTCGATACATAAAGTATAACATATCCTATATAACAAAACTGCTTTAGTATGCTGATATATTGCATAGTATGTATCGTTTTTGTATAGTTAACTTTCTAAATCTTCTTCTAACAAAATAATTCTAATATGTCGATACATAAAGTATAACATATCCTATATAACAAAGCTGCTTTAGTATGCTGATATATTGCATAGTATGTATCGTTTTTTGTGTGGGATAATTGAATAAACAAGACTTACCGCCATTGACACAAAGTCACAGCAGAAAACTACGATGAGGAACAAACTGAGGACTTTGCTGACGTACTCCCGTTGGCAGGCAGTCAGATGGACCGAGTACCCGATAGGTTGTGCGTTGACCTGGTTGAACCACACGAAGACTAATGAGAACAGCCACTGCAAATTAGGGATTATGGTAGGAAGTAAAAAATGTAATCAAATAAATCCTAAGAAAACTAATCCAAATTCAATGACTGATATTAGGTTAAGACTAACCTGACAATTTACCATGAAAATTCCCAATATTGGAGTTTTCTTGGTTTCGTAATTAGCGGCTTTGACGGTTGCCACGGTTCTCTCGATTACGATGACGATGATGTTGATGGCCCCGACATACAGCCCGCAGTCATGGAGAGCTTTGGCCAATCTGCACCAGAGGATTTCGCTCACGTCGTTGTCGATGGCGAAGGACACCAGAAGAGGTATAATTATCATGAATCTCGAAATTATGACGATGAGAAATGACAACGAAAAATTCCCGAGCAAAAATCGAAGATTCTAAAAATTAAATTTTAAAATAAAACTAATTTTTTCAACGAAAACCTGATGGAAACATCTCGTCCGTCTGACGATTTTCAAAAAAACTGCACAAAAAATAAAACCAAGCAGTAGTAACGGAAGCTCAATACAGTATATAACGATTGTTTTAATCCCGATTTTCTCCTGTACAGTAGCAGCGAGGAATTCCGTTTCGTTGACGATTCCCGACGATGAAGCTGTCATTTTAGTTAAAAATCAGCAAAAACAAGATTCATTGACGTAATGCAAGGATTCCAGTTCTTTGAACGAAATATTTCCCTTTGTCTAAAAATTAAGAAACTTGATATTTTACGTTTTGTAAAAATTCTCACGGCACTTAGATCTTTGAGAACGGGGAATACAAAGAAAACTATTTCAGAAATGGCTTCAGTTATGAAACCAAATGCCCTCAGAAGGACTCAAATTGAAGCTAATTTTTATTTCAAAACGTCAATGGCCAGGAAATGAAAGTCAAATTCTGTCCCGCAACTGCAGATCCTCAAGTACGTACTTGAAACAAAAAGATTCTTAGTGAACTTTCTACTTTTAAAAACATAATTTAAAATTACCAAACCAAAAAACAAATTCTAAAAAAAGTTAAAAGAATCAAATTGCATCTGAGATTTCTTGGAAACTCCATGGTTGACTCATTAAACGGAAACAAAAAACTCACTATTGACGTTTGTGACAATTTTAAAACTTCGAAAACGAAAAAATCACAAAAATCCAACAAGCACAAAAATCCAAAAAGTAAACGTTTTAAAAATTCATTCTAAAATAAATAAATCCAATAGCTGCTCAAAAAATTTTAGAATTATTAAAAATTATTTCAGCTGTCTCTAAATTTCATCATTATTAAACTAGACAATTTTAGATTTGTTTCTGAAAGGTTCCGTGATAAACTTTGCCTGAGGTTGCCACAAGGGAGACCAAAAAAAGTAAGCCTTTCTGTTTCAGTTTTCCACGTCAATAGCCAATATCCTTTCTGACAACACGAAGGCCAACCCAAGACAAAGGACCTCCCCCATTTAGCATTCAGCAACTAACTTATGACAGGATAAATTTATTGTCCTGAAAATTGATATTCTCTGCAGCAACAATTTACCCAAATTTCAAGGGTATTCAACAATTCAATTTCAAGAAAATTTTATAAAAGTTAATGGAGAATAAATCAAATCCAGTGGAAAGCAAAGAGAGAAAACCTTCCTTCCCCTTCGCTCAGGACTATAGAACCAAAAAAGGTACAAAAAGGGGGTAAAAGTAACAGTGCCGTCTGACAAAGTCTCGTAGGAACCCGTTTTGTCTGTCAGCTCGGGCATCATCGAGTTAGTGGTCAAAATTCAATATTTTTAAGAGTGCTCTTTAAAGACTGCGAAATGGTGTCGGGGAAGACAACATTGAATTCAACAATGAGATCTCCGCGTTTATTGTTCAGCTTCGGATTCGGTAGACCTTGTCCAGAGAGTCTCCGTGTAGAATTGGGTTTGATCACATTCTCGAGGCGCATTTCTTGAGATGTTCCATCTAATGTAGGAACATGAATTACAGTTCCGCACAAAGCATCCTTCAATGACAGTTTGTGAACGTATCTGATATCTGATCCCTCTCTCTTGAATTTCGGATGAGGCTTGTCCTTGATCACAAAGGCTATATCAGCTGGCACACGACCGGGCATCTGATCTCCTTCTTTCGGGAAGGTAATCTTCGTTCCAGACTTCCATCCTGGTTTAATGTTGATTGAAAGAACTTTGTCTTCTGTCTTCACGCTGCCATCGGCGCTGACGACTTTCCTCGTGATTCGCATCTTCTTCGTGCATCCTTTATATATGTCTTCCAAGGATACTGGCAACTCGTGCTGAACTGTAGGGTCTTGTCTTTGGGCTCGTCTTCCGTGTCCCATCCCCGGCATTCCAAATCCAAAGTCATCCCCAGTTGTGAACATGATCTAAATATTAATAACTTATTAAAAATTAAGTTTGCATGTAAAAACTTACGTCAGGCCCACCAGGTCCACCAAAGCCGCCAAAATCAGCAAACATCCCATTGCCAAACATCTGAGAGAACATTCGCATCGGGTCTCCAGTAAATTGGTAATGGAATCCGTTGGATCCACCACTAGCTCCACCTGGGATTCCGTCGGCCTTGAGTCCTTCTTCACCAAACTTGTCATAAATCTCCTTCTTTTTCGAATCTGATAAGACATCGTAAGCCTCGGCAACTTCCTGAAAAAAAATTATTATCAATAACAAATTTGACACAAACCTTGAATTTCGTTTCAGCTCCAGGTTCTTTGTTTTTATCAGGATGGTACTTTAGCGCCATTTTCCTGTATGCCTTCTTGATTTCATCATCAGAGGCTCCTTTGGAAATCCCCAAAATCTTGTAATAGTCTTTTCCCATATTGGGTACAAGAATTTATAAAAATAATGTAATAACCTAAAATGTACAAATTAGCACAAAAAGACACTTCAAAAAGTCAACACGGAAAGGTTTACATAGACAATCACGGATGCGCGAAACAAGGAAGACACATTTTTCAAATCTTCCGTGGCAATGACCCAAATTAGATCATATTGAAGTCCGCAATGGGGAAGCCGAAAATCAACCCGAAACACAATCCTAATCCAAGGAAATGACAAGATTGATGTTCATCCTTGATAAACACGGATCAGACTCGATGTAACGAACCAAGGCTAGCAACATAAATCGATAAATATTAAGACAAGATATATGGATTTACATAATCCAAGTTTAATTATAAAGTAAATCAAATTAAATTTTACCAAAGTTTACAACTTTAGCACGAAAAATTGTCGGAAAAGATACAAAAAAAACTTCAATTTTAGAGAAACTCGCACTTATCGACGAAAATATTCTAGAACATTCGAAAGAACTCCACGTGAACACCTGACAGTAAATCTCGAAGACACTTCTTAGGGCAACAATTTCAAAAAGCCTTATTAATGATTAGATTAAAACAAACATCGACAACACCTTTTACCTCGTATAGTGGGAATTTTCGAGAGAAAAAATGAAAGACCTTCCAGAAAGTTCCATCAATTGCTAGAACGCAGAACATAACGCCAAGCCAGACAGCAGAATGTGCGGCCGACTTCTCGGTCAAAGTTATCTCAAAAATTCTTTTTGAAAATTCAAAACAAACTGATTTACGAGTTACTCATCCATATTGATCCTAGATTCTTGACAATGATCTTGACGAAATCCATCGATTCGTCATATTCGCAAATCCTTGTATGGCAGATACTTGATTCCTTAGGCGTGGTTTATTTCGAAACGGGTCTTTCACATTTTTGCGTAATCAATTTCTCGTCGACCAATTTTGTACTTTTTTATTATCCAGGTAACAACGGAAAACGCCAAAACAAAGGAGACCTTTTTGAGGATAACAGTCGATGAGATTGAGTGAAAGTTTGACGCGTACTACGGAGATTGAAATTATTCTGGGAATCAGTCAGGATCGTCGGCATTGAGGACATAACCAATTGCCGACAGGTCTCTCAGTAATGCCAACACATGAAAAGTGGAACCACTCATATGTGCACTAAAATTCACCATTAAAATCTTCCAAATCCTCAATTACCGTACCTCCTTATTATCACAAGCTATCATCTCCCCATAACTGCGTTCTCCACAAAAGCACCAAGGCCGATCATCCTCCTCCTGTTCATGGCCATTATCCGTGGTCCTACGGATCATCCCGTTTGGAGCACTATACCTTACATTCGCTTGATGTTGAGGAAAATACGGGTTACTATTTGGATGTTGTTGAAATCCCGGTGGTGGAATAGATTGTTGTAATTGTGGTTGAACCATTTGAGAGTTCATATAACTCGGTTGAAAAGTGTATTGATGATTCTGTGGTAACCCATTTGGAGGATAATCTTCAGCCATATATTGAGACGACGGTGGCCTCGATTGCGATCCATTATTCATTTGAGGCTGTCCACTATGATTCATCTGAGCCACTTGTTGTAACTGTTGTTGATATTGTTGTTGATGATGAGTCGGCCTTCCTGGTCCCAACTTATTTTCTTTAAACATTTGCTGTACTTTTGGAGTAAACCTAAAAGGTAACTTTCCAATTTTCTCATTTTCCATTCATTATACTCACTTCCTCTGTCGTCCATGTCGACTTTCCTGAGATCCAGAAAATGAAGGCATGGTGGAATATGTACTTTCCCCATTGTAATTGAAGCTCATTCCCGAACTGGGGCTTGGAGAATACTCCATCGGAGAAGTGCTGTTAGAAGGACTCGGAAGGGGGATATTCAAAGTTGGCATCGAGTCGTTATGTGAGAGTTTCATAGCCTTTGTCGGTTTCGGCGACAACGTCCTCGGGGACGGGGTTCCACTGGCAGCAACTGACCCTCTCCTACTGCCAGTTTCTGTTTTTATCCTCAGGGCACCATGAGTCCGCTTCATCCCCAATCCCGCTGATCCTGCTCTGGATCTCATGGGGCCAGAATCCTCTTGGAACGTTAATTGGTTGATTACATTCTGGCAGAACTGTGTAAGGGACTGCTTCTGTCCATTTAGTAGTTTATTCTAAAACCAATTTTTCAATTTCACTCATCGTCTACTAGATTCCAGCAAGCTAAAGACTGAGTGCATGGCGGTGGGTTAACGAAGGATGATTTCCCAAAGATATACATAGTTAGTCTATTATTTTAAAGGTTAATAAGCATCTTTGGAATTACAAAAACGCGTATAATTCATCTTCGAAACCTAACCTGGCTAAAATTACTTCCCTTATGATCTAAGCTAGTGTCGGGAATATCTGCTTCATGCTCGTCTTCTGGAACAACTTCTGGCAAATCCAAGAGCTTGTCAAAAATGTCATATTCATCCCTCAATTCATCGTATTCTTTCAACCGTTTCTTAAACATGTCTTTGGTTTCTGAAATAGCTTCATAATCAATTAACTTTTAAAAGGAGAGTATAACCCTCATGACAGAGAATGCAAAGAAGGAGAACCCAAGTATTCCTGCGCTCAATTGGATCTACATGGAGAAAGTTCTCCTTATACCCAATATTCAACCAAAATTTCCATTGAAAACAAATCCCACTTGACAAGCAGTAATTATTGGATTTCATTACTGTAATCAACTGCCCTAATACTCAAAGACATTGCCGTAATTTAGTTAATTAATTGCTATGGTTATCGTGCGCTTCTTGAAAATTACTCTCTGCCACACCTTATTGTAATACCAAAAACTTACTTTTCTCAATTTCCATTGATGTACAAGGGGATTCAAGATCCACTTCATGCCGGAATTCTGCGATGTAACCACGAAACTTGTTCAAATAAAAATTAATGGATAATGTTAAGCTCCTGGACACTTCCTTCTTCTGTTTTGAAAGCGATACAAATTCTTCAACTGCATTAGAAATACAATCGATGTTAGCCATCCTTGCAGCTGGGTCCATTCTTTCGAATTCCTTCTCCACGGACTGGCAAGATGATAACAGCATTTCTTGCATCACTGAAAACACCTGTCATTTCCTACATCCATTTGTTTTTGAAACTTACAGAACATGTCGGCATCTATTTTACGTATTACCTTTACGTGCTTTCTAATCTCCGGAACAAGCTTATCAAAAACTAAAATAGTTTGCTTAGTGAGTGAAAAAGTTGAGTAAACTTACTGTCAATACATTCATAATAATATTGCATTTACCAACATGAACGAGGCTCGCCAGCCTTGTAAGGAACCTGTAGTTCACTGCAAGCAATTGTAAAAACCGAAAACGATTGGAATAAAGTAAAACGTCCGATAAAAACGGATCAAGAAAATCTCGGTATAATGTATACATTTAATCACATTTCCTTTCAAAACACCCAATTTACTCTAAATAACCTAAAGCAGCATCCACATCCTACTCAACAGGCTCGAAAGAGTAGTTAACGATCGGGTACTTACGAGGGTCGTCGAAGGGGAAGGCCCTGTAGAAATCGTAAGGGTACTGCTTCGGGAGCTAAAAACAGAATTAGACTGGATAAACCGAATTCAAAACATACCACAGGCGATCTCCAGCGGATATTATCTGGATGGGAATCAGCAAAGTAATAAGCAACGAACGCCATGGGGATGCAAATACGGAGAATCAACCATAGAGCCTTCCAGCTGAAAGTAATGGATCAGATCGAGGTCTTCGTGATTTCACTTACTTCCCATAAGTTTCAACTTCCAAACCCGTGAATGTCAGACGGTCACCACGATATTTCATCATCTCCATAGGCACTAATTCTCCCCAATTACGACGATGAAGACGGTCACTGAAGTTCTCATACGGATCCTTGTGATCGTAGGTAATGGTTCCAACGTCAGGATAATCCCCAGCATAAAGATTAACATTATCCATGGAAATAGGTCTAAAACAAGTTGTTGTAAGCACCTTAAAGTGAAAATTGATATATGAACTCACTGATAATCTTCGGGTCTCATGCCGTATTTGATGGCTGAAGCTCTTCGCTCCTTCTCATTCGTTGGGTACGGACCAGGTTTGTGATCACGAGGATACCATCCATCAAATGAGAGTGGTCCACGGCCTGAAAGATAATAATTGACAGTGCTGGAGTAATTAACCAACGGCCAATGTTAGAAGTTATGGTAAGAAATGTTTACAAATTACTTACTAACTACCGGAGACATATGAAACGACCGAGTTGAGACTCGGAGCACATTGGCCATTGTCTGGAAAATTATAATTACCATAATAAATCATTAAAAAACGAGTTAATTAACAAAGATGAAAAAAATCGATAAATGGGAGGGTCAAGAGCAAAAACTTTCGAAAACTTTGAATTTCCTGCGGATTGTCACCCGTTCTGTCGATCATTGTGTGGATTAAGCTTAACTGAATCCACCACAAAGCAAAACGAGTAGAAAAGTTTTCTGGAATGATTCAAAAATTAATAAACTTCTTCCGAAATTCGCGTCTTCAGTGCAACGAGCGACGCTTGGCGTTATGTTCCAAGCATCTAAGCCCGCGGCCAAACTTTCCCCTGAACTCTTTCTGCTCCCTCCGCGAAATTTGCTACTTTTACAACTGGTAAATAAAAATTACTTGGTTTTGATAGACTTCAACAATTTTATATCATTTCGTTCAAATAAAAGTAAGGCACAAACATCCTAACAATGAGTTCAACTACGGACTACACAAGTTAGAACCAGCTTCAAGACTCATTCTGTTTCTTCTTCCAAGCTGCTCTAACTTCATCGGCATAATAGAGATCGAACAGTGTCTTTGGGGTCATTGGTGGAGGTGGCCATCTCTGATCTTCTGAAGTGGCTAAATCCGCAGCTTCTTCACTTCCTTTTTCGAGTACTTTTTTCTCATATGCTGTCCTTCTGGAAATATTGATGCATGACATATTAATCGATTGTCAGTAATGCAGAAGAACATACCTTTTGTCGATCTCAACATCTGTTCTGTAGGACACATAAGGCTTCAACTCGAATCCAGTAAGATCAGGCACAACTAGTTCGGGAACCATCTCCTTTACCAACACAAATTCACCAGTTTTAGGATCAGTGTATCCTGTCGGGACTACACCGGTGTAATCTGAAGTAATTGAGATATAATAAAGTCGGATAAATACGGTCAACGTATGAATGAATGTAAAATTATATAAAAGTAGAAAAACAAACTTCTCAATCTTGGGTCGTTTCCTGATTCCGTTTTCGTTTTGAATTTCGGACTGATCTCGGGGAATTCTCTATCCTGTCCCGGATACTTGGACTTCTCAATCGTAATCGGACCGATTTTCCTCCATCCAGTTGTTCGGTTCTTGACAAACGGCCAAGGAGCTCGGAAATAGTAATCATTCAGAGAACGGACATGCCTCACATGGAATAACGGGTTCAAAGATGCCATTCAATTGTATAACAGTGAAAATGAGCAAAAATATAAAGAAATATGGTAGATCGAACAGAGTAAAAGCAACAATTGAAAGTCAGATGAAAAAAAGATTTTCGCGTCGAGAGGAGTGGAATTCCTTTCGACACAGGTTGCGATCGTCGGCCTAAGGAGTTGAACATTTTAGGTTTTTTACTTTCCCTTTTATTTTTATTGATTTTATCTATTGCACTTTCCCTTTCAGATATATCCCGAGTAATCAACAAGGAAATCAAGATAGTGGAAACTTTCAAAATTATCTACTTCGAGACGTTTTTTATTCTTTAAATTAACGATTATCTTTATAAATTAAGATTGTAGATTGACTCAGATAATTTCTAGAGCTTTTTCGATAAATTTAACAATGAATTCTGTATCGATAAGTCGGTTGAATATTTCTTATAAGAAAATTGTAGAAATAAATTCATTTTTTGGAAATTATTTCTTTATTCAGTTTTACTCTAGATTTTAGCCACAATAACATTGTAAAGCATTCAAAGTACACAAAAACAATCTTCCTTTATTTTAATCAACTCCATCGATAATTATCAAAATTTAACTTTATTTATTTTCTTAATTGAGAAATACTCAATTACATAAAAATAACTAAAACCCCTGTTTTGACGAGAGTGAAATCAACTCATTCGTCTCTAGTTGATATGTTCACCCGGAGATCCGTCATAATTTCCCAGGACCGTATTCTTGGACTGATAACAGAACATCCAACTTTTCCGACACTCATGTTTTCTGGACTCATTTGATTCAATCTGATTCATTTCAGGTCTCTAAGTCGATTACTCTTATCAAGAAACAAGTATATTCCCACAATTTTCTCAATTTCCAAAAATCAACCCACATCTTCAACATAATAATCACCGATTTATTTGTTACTCTTGGAAAATACAACATGAGCAAGTAAGACGCAAACAATCCCAAGGTGAACCGAGATTCCCTGTTAGCGATTCTGAATTAGACTGAACTGAGCATACACTCAAAAAAACAGAATTAACAAAACAAGCTAGCTCGATTCCTATACACAAGAAAGCAATCTTGGGAAGCTTAAGCGCATAAAACACGACTGAGCAATATATCACCGGTGCGCGCAGTAAAATTTTTTTTTGTGAAAAAAAAATACAGCGAAATACGTACAAAATAAATCCCGTAATATTATTGGAACAACAGATATTCGTTTTTCACCTGCATGCACTGCAATCAACATATCGTTTCAATGTGGACGGTAATGGCAGTTCATCAACACTAATATTATCTTGCACCATTTGAATACGAATTTGACGACGACAAATCTCCAGTAATGTCTTCGGTTCAGCTAAAATACAACAACAATAAGCTCTTATTTAACTAATTTTCAAAAAGATTCACCACAATGGCGATGCACAAACACTTTACAAAAGCAATAAATGCTCCTTTATCAGTCACCCAAAAATCGCCTTGGGGAATCAAATAATTTATAATACTTACGTTCTAAACTGCCCATATATTTCATAGTAACTTCACAATGACCCCAAACAGCACTCACAATAGGGTACAATTTCTTTCCTTTAAGTCCTCTAAATGCAACTCCCAAAAATTTATCTCCAGTTGCAAATGCTAAATATCCTTCATCCATATCAAGAATACAGTAGAAAGAATCAGGTGCAATAAAAACACCATCATGAATTGTTGGATAACTCCAACCAGCTGAATTTCTACCATCATGATAGCATTTATTTCGAACTAAAAAAAATTAATTTACAAAAAAAAAATTTTTTTTAAAAACTTACTTAAATCCCATCCAAAACTATCATTATTCTGTCCAATAAGAGATGTATAACCAGCTTGATGAAGAATCGATCCTTTAGTTGCAACTCCAACAACAGCATGTGTACCTCTTTGTCTTTGTGGCCATGTAATTTGCCAAACATGAAATCCACGAGAATACCCGATTTTTCCACGTATACAATCTGTACTTTGAGCAACAGGATGACGATGAAATGTTAAACGATCATCATCTTTAACAAATATATTCAAAGAACGATCATCTGGATTCCAAGCATGTTTTTCCATTGTTTCTTGATCCGGTCGTGGCATACTTAAAAGAAAATCAAGTTTAATTGGTCTTATCATATCATCCATTGTTTCATTAAGAAATCTTGGTGGATATGCTGGTGAAGTTGTCCTTGAAGGAATAGAAACATGAGATTTATGTAATCTTCTTTGTGAACGTGGAATTTGTGTTGATGAAGTTGGAATATTAGATAAACCAGAATTTTCACTACCATGACGAGAATGAGAATCTGTTCTTCTACGTGAAATATTATCAAATAATCCTTGCATTGTTCCACGATTTCTAGAACGATTATTTGGATATTGTGGTGGAAGAGCAATAGTGTTCCTAAAACCAGATGACGATGGAACAGATCCCCAAGCAGCTGTTGGAGCTACACCCGTATCTGGCGAACCTAAAAAAAACAAAAAATAATCATTTGATTAAAAATAATCAATAAAACTTCAAAACCAGACATTAATTGCGGTTAAAAGAAAATGAAAGACAACAGACGCCAGTTGATTGTGATCCCCAAAAAAACTTACCATCAGAACGATTTTCATTGTCTTCCCCCGTTCGGCTACTAACAGTTTTCCATGATGCAGTAGAATCTGAATCATCATCAGAATCAAATGAAAGTACTACATCACCTATCATTTCATCATCTTCATCTTCTATTGATATAACAGGAGCTTGAATTGGAATAAAATGACCATTTGCTGCTTCTCCTGCATCAACAAATCTTACTACAGCATGATAAATTTCATCATTTGAAGGAACAGCTTCATCAAATTCATTATTTGATTGATATTCTATTTGTGGATTATTTGGTTCATCAACTTCCATTCTATCATCATCTACTACTGTTGACGATACAATCGATGATGCTGTTCTTGTACCCAAGTAAAGTCTACCATCACCATCAGATTCCAAAGGAGACAAATTAACATCCATTGTTGAAGACAGAAGATTAACCATAACTAAACACTTTAAAATCGATGATGACAGGATCGGGAAGCAAGCAGTTAGTCCTGGAGTGGAGAGATCAACAAATCGATTCAAATCGGAACAAGTCAACGACTCTCGAGAAAAACCAAACAGAACAACGCGCAAAAGAAACCGGCTCTTAGATCAAGCAACAAGCATTTCTCGACCGGATAATATTAGCGGCGTAAAAGAAGGATGGGGGGGAGAGTATTTCCTAACATTTACGCTCCTCCTTGAGGAAAAAAAAAGTCTATAATAAAATCAAAAAGCCTGAATCAATCGAAATATCGCGGAAGCAAGGCCACAGTGCGCAATTCTTTTTTTTTTCTTTCCACAGCAATCAACAAAGTCAGAAACCGGCTGAGCACACATTGCGGTCGCACCAACGCTTGATTCGTGTTGCGTAGTACTTGCTTCCCCCATCACACTTCTGACGGATGGAGCTCGTCAAAACTCGCAGATACACGAACGAGGACTAAAAATAAATTTGTCTAGCCTAGCTGAAACCGTTCAAAGAAAAAATTTTCTAAATTGCAACACTATAAAATTCCCAAGTGTATATTAATTAAACTTAAAAAAATCAAGTTTAAAAAATATTTTCATATATATTTAAGCATAAAAACTATACAAAATATAAAAAAAATTCACTAAAAACAGAAAACAAAGCCTAACAAAAAAGCCAATCAGTCAAAATCATTAGACGAAGATTGCTCTTATCGCATCAGTTGTCTATTCATACCTTCTAATCACTCACATTTTAGAGTTGCTAGATAAAACTCTCATGCATTTTCCATCATGAACAAGAAGTCGAGACCTAGAAATATATTTTTTCTTTTGCAGCAGTTTATTCTTTTCCGCTTGTTTGAAACTGCGCAAAATTCAGTCACAAGCAAAACCGCGGGACCAGTCTTTTTAAAGAACCAGAATGTAAGAATGAAAACCCATCTGATTGTTAAAGGCAAAAGTGCATAAAAAACAAGGTCCCAGACATGTTCATTTTCTTTTTTCAAAAAAATTTAAAAACATTTAAAATTTTCAAATCAGCTTATATAAAAACATCCATCACCATATGCATTACTAATTCTAAAAAAAGCATTAATAGAAAAAATGGATAAAAAAGGTTCAGTTCGTTTACATTAACGTTAAAAATGGAAAGCGGAAGATAAATTCACTTTTTTTTTCATCGACAAATCTTCGTCGTGAGCTTTTTTCACCCAAAAAATAATACAAACAAGCGTTTCCTCAATTTTCCACTTTCGATTCATGACAAATATATATAACAAACGTAACAATAAAAAACTGATTGAAAATGAGAAAATACATCTATTATTGAACAAATTCTTCTGCCTCTGGATTTTTTCAGAGGACAGATGTCAGAGATCAACCATTTTTTTTTCAAAAATGGCAGCTGTTCCGTTCTCAATCTTTTTTCAATGGGTTTCTACTTAGCACTTGTTCAAGAAATCACCTGAAGACAAAAAAAAGTAATTTGAGACAGCTCCTAGGGTTAAACTGACAAGATATCTTGCATTAATAGAATAACCTGAAAATTTTTTCAAAATGTTCCAAATATGACAGATAATCAACGACAGAATCAGGACCTTCAAAACCGGATTGTCTCTCATCAAATTCAATAACTACGAGAAATCAGTTAAAATCTAAAAATCTTGAAATAGAGGATCAAAACCGGAAATCATACTTGAGCCGGGGGGCAAGAACATCAACACGCGCGGAGAAATCACCCAGACTTTCATTTATCTTTTTGGATCAAGATAAGCAAAATTCCGGAATTTGCTTTTTTGACATTGACATCGAGACTAGACTTGATCTTCCTCTCAGCAAACAAAAGAGTAAAGAGGGGATAAACCAACTGGCGTCCAGACAATTACAAAAATTTAAATAAAAGTAATAAAAATAAAAACCAACCATCATAAGCCCGGTTATCACTGTGATGATGAGATAAATTTTGACCCATTCCGTTAGTAGTGGTTAAGTCCTGAAAAAAACATAATATTATCACGATATATTATATTAAAAAATCACGAGAAAAAACTTTAAAAATATCATGAGCTCAAATTTCATCATTGATTTTTAATTTTCAAAACAATAAAATTATTTAACATCGATTTCACCAACTGTTCAAATAAGAATGAAAATTGACTGAAAAATAAAGTAATTACACAAAAAATTTTAAGACCTTTAAAATTTTTCAGACCTTTCATGATAAGGTGACTCCCTAAAATCGGAAAAAATACTACTTCCACCTTGAAAACACGGTCTATTTCCTTTATATAGGCCCGTATCAGAATCTGATCGAAGATCTCATAAAATTATTAACAATGAGAAAAATAACAACCTTTGGAACCTATGGGACAAAGTCTCGTTATGGACATGATAACACCTTTCAAATTCAACAAGGAACCCTTTTACGAGGTCAATGAATAGAGGACGAGGCCAAAATAGGTGGTGTGTTGTCCTAGAACAGCCAGATCAAAGAATTTCAAGTCCGGAAAGTGCATTTTCGTTTTTGAAAGGGTAATACATACTTTAGAGAAAAACAATAAATGAATGCATCATGGTCTATATTTTAAAGGTTACTGTGGATTAGGATTTCGAAAGAGAAACTCCTTAAAAGACTATCAATCACACGTATGAGACAAATTATTAGGACCCCATGTGATAGGTCACTGTAAACACGCGATAAATTAACCAAATATCTACCAGTTGAGCAACTTGATAAAGCAGCTATGGTAAACCTAACACAATAATCAAGGATCAATACTACAGAGGCTGTAGTGAGGCAAGCGTGGGCTTATCATCAAATAAGGAATCTGCCTAAAACACGGAAACGGATTCAATGACAAAAAGGATTGGTTGGGTGGACGAATTCACTAGACAAGACAAGGTCAACTGAAAGCAGATGTTGATTCTATATAATACAGATGTAGGGAATGTAAAATCGGTAGGAAACTGCGCAAACAGCTGCAGGCTGTCAAAACCAACAAATGGCAGCGTGATTGGTGTGGACGGCCACGGAAGAAGAAACAATTGGAAGCGTAATATCTCGCGCTGACCAGCTGATCGTTTTTGGTCGGCTGCTCTTCTCAGAACATTTGACCAAAGGATCATGATCAAAGTCATAATTCCAAAAGTGTTAAGAAACAATTTCGGATAATACCCAGTCCCAATTTCAGCATTTTCAAAATACATTATTATCGAAGTCGTTCTGGATAGTGTCCGGAAAAACCGCCATTTTCGAATTTATTAGACACTATCCACGATTGCCATTGCGGTTGTTTGTGAATAGTCAATTTTCTATTTCGAAATTTTTAAAAACATTATCTAAAACCGCTATTAGAGCTATTTTAGATAATGCCCAAGCAATTTCAATTTCGAAATTTTTAGAAATTATCTGAAACAGCTTTAATAACAATCGTAGATAGTGTCCAAGAAATCTTAATTTCGGAACTTTTTAAACACTATCCTAGGTTGTTATTGCGGCTGTTTATCAAATGGACAGTCAAAGAAAGTCCATAAAATTCTGTTTATTTCCCCAAACACTATTCTAAGAATATTAAAAACAAGTATTACCCTATCTCTACTACAGAGTTCGCACTAATCTGAAGCAGGGTGACCTAACGACATGAAATCTCCGCATGTCCAGTTTGGTTGATAAAAAATTTCCATTTGATAGAGCGATAAAAATAATGAACGTAAAAATAGCAACGATTGACTGGTAAAACATAAAATAAGCCACAGTTGAAGAAATTTGCGCAAATTCAAAGTTGACACAAGGTGGAAAAGTTCAAGCTAAGAAATACAGGATGCTTTTTTACTTCAAAATTCAACAGAATGCGTGAGAAAGCACAACAAACATTTAAGTTCGATGATGATAAACTTCATTTACGAAGAATTTACACAACTTTTTGGATAATTTTGCTTTTAAAATAGACAAGGACCACGTGCTGCCGATTTTTAGCCAAAAATGCAAACGGAAGAACATGATCACGGAACAGCTCGGAAAATTGGAACAAAAACAATAAACTTTTGGATTAAAAACAAAAATCCAGACAAATCGAGATGGACTGATTAACATTCCGAAACATCGAACAGTGCGAGTCAATTTCTAACCAAAATGACCAGTCAAAGAAAACCACGAGAAGTGCATGATTGGCTTGGTTGAGCATAAACACATAAACAGGACTGATTAACACTAAATCAAGTGATCAAAGATGTGTTGTTCTAAAGTTTGTTTCCAGGATTCATGTTGATGATTAACTACGTAAACAATCAATTCTATAATAACAAATAAAAATCAAAAATTTGTTTTTCGGATAGAAATTTTTGATATATCAACGTTAATCATCTGCGTAATCTATTTTATTATTTAATGAAGAAAAGTTGATTTTAAAAAAGACCGTAAAGAGGTTGGGGAATTTCGATTTCCAGGATGTACTTGAGGTTTTTCATTTCACCTGAAAGTAAATAAAACCTCTTGATCAAAAGGAAGCAGCTTAGTCGTGGTGTAGCTGATGGAAGAAACCTCAAACACACTCAACAACGAAAAAAACAAGTTAACTTTTCAAAAATAGATCTTAATTTGAACAAATTAGTGGAAAAATTGAGACGCAGAAGGTGAATCGAAAGTGAAAACGAGACATTCAGTCCGAAATGTACTTGACCTATCAAAAAGTTCCTATCGATCAACTTATTCGCGGATTTCAAGTGATCAAAAAAGCGCTAAAATACTTGAATCGAAACTTACACAGTCAGAAGGTTTTGGAAAAATCTCCGAAATTGTCCCTCCACGAAAACTCAAAGGAGAAGTCGGAGAGGAATGGGATGAAGTCATTAATCTCATATAATCGTCCTTCTCGAACCGATTTCCGCTGAAAGACCTCGGAAGTGAGGATTGAGCATAGCTGACGGCGGAGGATAATTTCGAGTTCCCCGAGGCTGCTGCGAAGATGTGTCGTTGCAGCCATTCCATTTTGTACAATACCTAAAATCTTAATGTTCATAAAAACTATAGTTTTTTTCGCGAAAATATCCAAATAGAATGAATTGTTGGAACTTTTTTACTTTCTCGAGGGAATAACCAAATAAGTTTGACTTTCTTAAACGAAGTAAATTTCATGGAAAAGGAAAAACTGGGCCATATTGAAAAAGAATGGTTCTTGTCAAAAAAGAAAAACCACTGGTTGACCGGAGCAACTGCTCAACAAGCCCTAAGGCAGACTTGTACTCTTTAACGTGCCAAAGTACAAGCATCAGTCGAAGACAGAAATCATAGTCCTTTCTTTTGGGGGATAAAATTGAATTTAAAAAGAAAATTTGGTGTCAATCCGAGGACGAAATGTCTGGTGCATTCTTTTGATCCGGAAATTAGTAATGTAATTAGAAAATCCATTGATGAAAAAAATGGATTTGCTTTTATATTAAGAAAAAACTGAATAACAAAACTGAGTAATGGACAATGGAGCTGCAAAGTCCATGTTGCAAAGACCCTTGGCTGGCAAAGTGCACCCGATGGGCCAGTTCTCGTGGGAGTCGTCCACAAAACTAGCAGCGGCTCTTCTTCAAAATCCTCATCTTTGCCAAAAGTTATTCAGTTTTTTGGGAGCTCTATTTCATGGATTTGTCTAAAATGGACCTTTTTTTTCGAAATTGAAAGCAATGGGATTCTTGAATATTGTTTTGAAAATGAGAAAACAATTCTTAGGGAAAAACATATTTTAAATTCTGTCCTGACCAACCAAGAAAGAATTTTTCCAAAACAGATTATTCTCGGTCATTGGCACCACGGTAACAGCTTTCCAGTGGAAATTCTCTTTCCGCTATTCTAATTACTTTGTCCTTTGGTCAAATAATGCCAATTAAATATAAAACTAATAATTTAAATCAACCATGTAAATCGACTATCTATTCTCTTGAGGCCGCTCCCCTCAACTCCATAGCTCAGTGGTGTAAAGCGTTCTCTTTCGTCCACCGACCCGGAGTTCGAGTTCAGTGATGCACGACACATGTATTATCTGATGTCTTTGATGCAATCTTGCTCCAGATTTACTCTGAGAACATTAACTTTTTTTGCCATTGGCATCATTTCATAAAATATTATCCACGACAATAAGGCAGACCAAAACTCCAACAGTCGTAAAATAGAAATAGAACAAACATAACAACTATTCAACCTATAGGAGTCCTAATTTATCAAGGGAAACAATTCTACGCTGAGGAAATGGTCCGAGAGCAACTTAGCCAATGATGAGACCGACACCAAACTTGCCCTGTGCCTTGACATGATTGAGTAAACCACTGATTGCAAGTGTAAATGGTAATGTTGGGGAAAGACGCTTCTCAAACACGGCACCGACTGTCCAGTTTGTATCGCAAGAAGCACGCATCGTCACTCCGGCATCAGGAAGTTCTGCTTGGTAGGCAAATGTGGTCACAGCTTCACTCATTCGGAAATTGGATTCGAACTCCACTCCGAACTGAAGGCCTTCTGATTCCTTATGATAGTAGCAAATATGAGCACCTGATGTACTTAAAGTAGAGGAAAGAATCCATTTCGGAGCAGTGTAACGGAAACCGTAAGAAAGAACGCTAACCTGGCCACCTGGAAATCAATCATATGAACGTTTTTAAACCATAAACTCACCCGGAATCTGTCTTCCGTATTGATAAACAAGTTCAGCTCCAACATCGATTTTCTTCTTTTAGTAGAACTCAAATAATGACCAACAACAATGCCGCTATTGTTGACAAGATCGGTATTACCAAGCATAATACTCGCCGTCGATAAACGTCCTCTTCGCTCAAGAGTTCCCTGAGCAGCGGTGATGGCACCTTTTTGAGTCTGTCCTTGGAACTTCAAACGCCAATTCTTGGTTGGTTGATGAATTGCAGTTGCAGAAGTATTCCCAGATCCATCGATATCACCTAACAAAACAGGATAACTCTCTGATGGAGCATACTCTTTTTTGCCAATGTACGTCGCTCCAAATCTATAACCCGTATTAGCGGCAGAAATGCTAAGAGTATGAGAAACCTGCAAAAGCCAGTATGTCATCAAAGGCGATAGGTCAAAAACTTACTTGGAAACGGGAACTCAGAGCCTTCTGAACCATAAACTTGGCACCCTCAAAGCACATAGGGAATATATCACGAGTCTTCCGATGGAGTTCTTCAAACGAACCAGGATTATTTTCAAAGTAAACCTTGTATTGCTCAGCATTGAGAGCAGCTTCTGATGCAGAAGTTTGCGAGGGTGGAGGTGATGGTGCTGACTCCGACATTCTCCGGTCTGAAAAGAGGTCGTTTTAGGAAAAGAAATAATAAAAATACGAATATATCGTTGACAGGCTACCGACAAACGAGTGGCTAACGAGTAAAAAGAAAAAGTCAAAGTCGCAAAAATTCATATATCGAATGCAGGTTAAGTGCGTTAAATTTGCCCTAGCAGGGATGTTCGAAGTATGAAGATTATGGTAAACCCCAAATCAGCAGACAATATCGAAATAGGAAGCAAAAGGACGAGAAAATACGAAAAACAAATTTCGGTGATCAGCGAGAGAGAGAAGTTTTTTCTTTTCGAGACCCGTCTTTAGCGGCAGATTGCGCGCGCCCTGTTCGAATAGGCGAAAAACCGGAAAGTTGCCATTTTCAAATTTGGGATGTTTACCCATCAAAATTGATTTCTGATGTTATTTCTTTATGTGAACAATGAACAAAACATCATTTCAACTCAGAAAAGATCATACAAGACGGTACTCTGTTGCACTTTTTCCTCCATGTCCTCCGTCTAAAGTTGTGTTCGGCTCCTGACGTGCTTTCAGGATTAGGGATGCGGATCGCTCGCCTCAGGAGACTGTCAAAGTAACAAGAAGAAAGAAGAAACGATTTGTTGGTTCATCGCTTGACTGATTCCAGATCCGGACATCTCCAATCGGATCAGACTTGGCTTATTCCAACACGTGATGTTTTCCATTTTCGGTTCCTTTATTCTGGAGGAAGGTTTTAGAAACATCGGTGTTTGTGGTCGGGAGCCGGTTCCCCTAGGGCCATGACAGGTTTAATTGATCGAGAATTCGCTATAACTTATGATATAAATTTGAAACCGAAGTTCGTTCAACTTCCGATTTTTCATTTTTCTTTGTTTTGATGCTTGACTTAATTTCGGGATAACGAACATCCTCTGGCAGAATCGCGAACAATGATGTTCAGGTTTTCCGACACCCGTACCTGGACCCCTTGAAAGTTCGTCTCAGGTCAAGTGCCTTTCACTGGATCCATCCAGAATCTTCCATCCAATTGTCTGCTTCTGGTTGTTTCTAAACATTCGCGTTCGATCGACAGGACCAGTTTTGCGTCGTTTCGCGTTGTGGCTATTTTTTGCAGCCAAAAAGGAAGTCAATAATTCTTCCTCGGATCCGGCCGTTTTGCGCAAATGATCGCGGTTAATGCTTCTATTCCATCAGATCGATCCTATCAAATAATTCGATTACGTAAATCCTGATTTTATGTAAACTTTCTGGAACACACTAATCTCGTTTTTGACCCCAATTTGAAATGTTTCAATTATTTTCACTTTCTTTTTAGTCATTCTTAAAAGTCGTAAAATTCTGTACTTTTAAGGTCCCCAGACTAATCCTAGGAAATTCGATGAAAAAATCACAAAAAAGTAAAGATTATTTTTTCCTTGTTCTACGGACGAGTTTCGCCCTCCAAAAACAAAATAAAAACTCGTTGAAGAGCGTCTTCCGGCTCTTTTTCCGAGTCAAAACTGTCTGTGGAACTAGTCTTGGCCAAAAAAACAAAACCAAACTCAAGTTTTCGTTCAACAAAAATAGGGTAATTATTCTGATTCACTCTTCAGGGAACTCGGTTGGGATTTAGACCAATCACCTCGGATTAGTGCCAACTCAAGGTTGCCCTGATTCTTTGTTCATTTTTTAGATGTTGAGACATTCGTTTTTTCGGAAATTTCACTAATCTGAATTTTTAAACTTTATTTTTTATTTTCCAGGATGAGATGCCATATTCCGACATTAGACAAGCCTTTGATGCGGCTATTTGCCTGGTTCACGAGAGAGTACCTCGTGGATTACTACTGGGTCTTCATTGTCCTGCCTATGCTGCTGACCGGATTTCTTAGTATTGGATTTATCTGGATAGATGAACTCACGTTGCTGGATGCGAAGAAGCTCTACACCCCCGCGACGGCTCCGGTGTGGGAAGAGGAGAAAATCCTTTCGGAGGTATGTAAAAACCGACTACTACAATACAGATTAAAAAATACACAAAAAGTTCAGTTTTTCGAGCATAATTTTTTAAATTTGTCTTGTGGTGGAACCTTGGATAGTGTTTAGAAAGTTCAATTTCCCTAATCGTCCAGTCACTATCCGAGGTTACTATTGGAACTGTAGAAACAACAACTTTCAGCTTTGGCCGATTAGAGTACACGAATTCCTCCCGGAAAGGACGTTCGAATGGAACCGTTATGTTTATCTCGTCGTCCACGGGAGGGAAACAGAAGGCACGGGCACCCACACTTATCCCAATATCCTCGAAGAAAAGTATCTCGATGAAATCGCCAAACTCGAGGCTTCTGTTCCAGAAAACGTGTCTTTTAAAATGCAGAAAAAATGGAAAACCAACAACACAGTTCACATCACGGGAGATAACGTCCGATTTCAAGACATCTGTCTGAATTGGAATGGCGAATGTTATCGACAAACCGGGATTATCGAACTTTTACGAAGAAGAGCCGAGTTTGAATCCCACGGCGTCGGAATCACTTTTCCTCGGGCAAACACGAAAGGCTCACCGATTTATTTGGCCTTCAACGTCGGCGGAGTGGAAACGTTCAAAAACGACTCTATAAAAATAGCCAAAGGCATGAGGCTCTGGTACTTCTTCAGATTCGACACTCCGGAATTCGACCAAATGGCCATAGAATTCGAAAATGCCGCTGTTAAGTACATCGATGACTTTTGGTCGAATAATTCTCTTCTGGAAGTCCATCTGAAGCATTCTAGAATCTTTGATCAAGGATTAACAAATAATGCTAACAGATTGAAGCCTTATTTCGCCGTTACAGTAGTCGTTTTGATAACTTTCACGACGGTCTACTCCATGAAATGGATATTCGGATTTCAAGGCGATGGAATCTCTCCCGTTCATATTGATTGGCTGAGATCGAAACCTGTTCTTGCCTTAGGGGGTGTTCTGTCTTCTGGAATGGCGATTGCCAGCGGCATCGGACTGCTACTCTGGTGCGGGTGTTTCTTCGCCGAGATTGTCCTAGTGGCCCCGTTTCTTGTTCTTTGTAAGTTTGTAGTTCAAATTTAAGTACCTAAAACTAACCTCCAGCGATCGGTGTTGATGACATGTTCATTACTGTAGCTGCTTGGCACAATACAGAACTCGCGTTCCCGGGGAAATCCAAGGAAGTCCTCAAGGCCAGGATGGCGGAAGCCATGTCGGAAGCCAGTGTGGCCATTTTCATAACTTCTATGACCGATGTATTTTCCTTCGCAATCGGTTGCTGGACAGACATTCTCGCCGTCAGAGGATTCTGCATCATGACCTCAGCCTGTATGTTCTTCACTTTCCTCTACCAGGTGACGTTCTTCGCTGCTCTCATGGTCCTAAGTGCAAAACATCAAATGGAAGGAAGAAACGCCTGTTTCCCCTGTTTGAAAGCCAAGGATCATTACGGTGATGACTCCCAGTCCCCTCCGGCATCAACCAGTTCATCGACAGCCAAGATCCATGTTGTCGATGACAGACAGTTACAACAGATAAAAACGATGAAAAAACTCGCTCGATATGGAGTCGACGACTACCAAAGACCCAGTCACTACGGATCCAGCTCTACCAGCAACTCTTCCAGCGAACAGATCAACTTGGCCAGCAAAAGCAGAGGATTCATGGGGCAGTTCTTCAGGTAAGTGTACTGTACTAAAGAAACCCGTCATGGTCGTCACAGTTCTGGCAAAGACACCCTGTAATCTAAAGCTACACCAATCTGCTGGGGCTAGAACGGACGACCGGCTGAATTAAAGGAACTAAAATAACTGTTTTTCAGAAAATATTACGTCAACATCCTTCTCAACTGGAAGACCAAGATTCTTATCTTTTTCATCTTCATCTGCTACCTCGGACTCTCCATCTGGGGGTTAGTCACGATGGAACAAGGCTTGGATCACGAAAAGCTTTTAATCAAGACAGATCCCCTCGTTAGGACTTTGAACGTAGAAATCGAATTATTCCACGGAGGAGATCAGATCGAAATCGCCGTCGTCAACGCCCCCAACATGACGGACCCTAGGAATCGAGAATGGATAGATTCCGTGATTGCTGAATTCGAAAACGTGGAATACTCGATCGGGAAGAAGGGGACTCAGGTCTGGACTAGGGAATACGTCAAGTACTCCAACCAGACCGGGGCTTACCTGAACGATGACCATTTGTCCTGGGTCAGGGGAGTGTACGAGTGGTCCCAACTGTTTGCATTCTACAAACTGTGGTCCCAGGACTTTGTTTGGGTCAACGAAGACGACCTCGACAACTTGGTATTGAAGTCCTTCAGATTCAGAATAGGAGTCACTGAATTCAACACCCCTACGGACTTGGTCAGAGTCACTCAAGAGTTGCGGGACATCGCTAATCGACATCCGGATTTGAACATCGTCACTTACCAGCAGTCAAGACCGATTGCGGACCAGCTGAACGTCCTCCTCCCGAACACACTGCAGAACGATTCCTTGGCAATTATCTGCATGATTATCATCGCTTTACTGTTCATCCCGAACCCGATTTGCACCTTCTGGATCACCATCGCCATCATCACGATAGATTTGGGAGTCATTGGATTCCTCTCGCTCTGGAGTGTGAAATTAGATCCCATCAGCATGATCACGTTGATTCTTTCCATCGGGTTCTCCATCGAGTTCAGTGCTCACGTAACTTACGGATTTATCTCCAACGAACAAGAATTAAGCCCCAGAGAACGCTGCATCGATGCAATGGAGAAACTAGCTTGGCCTGGTAAGTTTTGTATTAAAAAATAAATTAATAACCAAAATTACAGTTGTCCACGGTTCTTTGTCAACAATTCTGGGAGTTACTGTTCTTGCATTTATCAACTCTTACATGGTTTTAGTTTTCTTTAAAACGATATTCCTAGTTTTAGTCATCGGGGTGTTCCACGCCCTCGTCCTCCTACCCATCATCCTTCACGATACGGCTCCGTTGACGGACAGATTGAACGCCTATCTGGAACACAAGGAAAAAAAGAGAAAAATGGCAAAACAAATATCCCAACCCGGACTTCCTCCATCGAGGAGTCCGTAATTTTTAAAAACGAATTTCTTTGAAAATTGACGGGTCTTTTAACACTTTGAATTTGACTCAATTTTAGCTTCTCTGTCATAAAAAGTATTCATATTGTTGTGTGCCGAATCAAGAAAGATAGCTTTATCTCTTAATAAACAACAATAGCACAAATAAACAACAATATATCTACAATAAAAGAACGCAACTACAGTTCTTTGCTACAGTAGGGCATTTGATTGATGTGCATGCCACTTCCCCTGGAGATCGCACTTTAGTCAAATAGATTCTTTCACACACCGAGTTCACATGTTGTCCATTGAATTACAACGTTCCGTAAACATAGAATTTGCAAAGACTGGTAAAGGATGGACTACCACGATTGCCTAGCACTTCTACTTTCACTCTGGAGATCTTATGTGGAATAGGTACTACTGGAATAGCTTCTCTACTCTCAGAAGAAAAGGCAAATTCCGCCAGAAAGATGTAGTCATCGACGATTGTACTATTGTAACCCTGAATTTCAAGATTAGAAAGAATCGGACATATTTTACTTACAAGGACTTTGAACTTTGTCGGCACAGTACTCCAGTCCTCATCATTAATAACCTCATAGTGTTCGTATTTGACGAAGAAAATGTCAGTTGGTTGATTCAAATCGACCTCAAAAAAGCCCTGGTTTCCTGACATTAACCAGCAGATTTCCTTTTGCGTTCTCTTGTCCTTTCGCAGCACTGTCTTTGCACTATATCGAACGTCGTACATAATTGGTATTCCATAGAAATACCGGATATGTGGGGCATTCCTCCATGTATCGGAAGAATTGAATATTCTCGCTCCTGAAATAAAAAAGTGAATTGTAAAGTATTGATATAAACTCACCTTCATGAAAAACCGCAAAGTCTCTATAAACAGGAACAGGCTGGACTAGAACTTCAGAAACTGGATAACTCAATAAACTGGTACTTGGTATAGTCGCACTGGGGAAAGTAAAGGGTATATCATACATATCTGAAAAGACATAATAGTGGAAATAAATCAGGAAACCAACCGTTGATGTAGAGGAAGTAATAGTAACAAGCCGCCAAACTAGCGTCCAGAAGCAACACAGGAAAGTAGTACGGCTTCCAGAATAGTTGCTTCCATTGTATAACGAAATCGTAGAGGCTAAAGCAGGCGGAGGAAGACGAAGAAGTCATTTTCAGCGAAACAAAAATCAGTAGATTTCGAAACCTAAAATTGGCAAAGTGCCATCAACGCGAACGATTATCAACAAACACCTTCCACCTAAAGTTTTCTCGTGAATTCCATCTTGTTTTTTTCAATAATTATTTATTATCAGTACATTCTAACTTTGTTCATAATTTGATAAGACACTCATACATAACTATCGTCACTAATTTTAATTAAAAAATCAAAGTATGATGTCATTTGACGTCACTCGTCAACTGTGTATCTAATTCTGAAGCTTCCTTTACTCGTAACTTTGTAGTTGTTCTCTGATCAACGACATCCATTGCTCTGGAGTCTGCGAGAAGTTTTCCATAGGGGTATAAGGGGCCGGGGCAATGTCGATCATTCCAGTTCGATAACGAAGAAATCCAAACTCGGGCAACTCTACCCCTTGTTGCGCCGTCAACCTCTGACTTGGATCAAATTTGAGGAGTTTCATCAGTAGTTCTCTTATGAATTTCTTCGTTAGTCTTTGATGGGTCCAATTCGGGAGTTTGTCGTCGGTAAAGTACTCTCCTATTCTGCAGGGTCCGTAGTTATGATCCCTGATTTCGTTTTGGATGTGAGAGGGGAGTATTGTGCCATTTGGAAACCCAACCAAACACAGGATTAGAAAGATCTGGTCATTCCTGTTAGTTCTTTCGAATAGCAAATTGCCTGTGAGGATTTCCCCCAGGATACATCCAACTGACCAGATGTCGATGGGGGAGCCGTAGTTGTTTCTCAGCAGTACTTCCGGAGCCCTGTACGGCCAGGTAACCACGTACTTAGTTACTTGGGATTCGTTTTCTGTCAGATGTCTGGCTAATCCGAGATCACAGATCTTCACGAGCCACCTAGCTTCAACCTCCCTCATGAGGATATTCGCCGGCTTGATATCCCTGTGGATAAATTTCAGTTTATCTTGATGGAGATACCGTAAACCACAGAACAGCTGAAAAAGGATATCTGCAATCAAGTAGTCTCCGTTGTTCTGGTCGAAAACTAAATTCTTTAGGTTCCTGGGGTCTGTTTGAGGGAGACTGAGCAAATTCCGCATTGAGTAGTCCATCAACTCATAAACTAGATAAACTTCGTTCAAATCCGGCGGAGAAAAAGCGTCTAATAGTTTTATCAGCTAAACACATAAATATCAATTTATTAAAAGTAGAAAAACTCACGTTTTGATGATGAATGGATTTGGAGATGACAAATTCCCTGTAAACCCTTTTGGCGCAATCGGCATCATAGATTAGCAGTTTCTTGATGGCTACCCTTCTATCTATACCGTTGGCTTCACTAAAATTTAAAAAACCACACTATTATATACAACAAAAGGGATTTTGTTACGAAATGGTCTCGAAGCGACTTTTTAGAGCTTTCCAGTCAAGACCTAAAGCTGTAAAAGTTTGTATTTATATAATACTGCAAGAATGCAATTATAATCATGACTCTAAAAATTGGAAATAAACATTCTCCCACAAAGTGGTTCTGACACGAATTTCCGGAATTGGTCACAAACTAAAATAGCCTGAAATTTGGTTTCAAGCAATCGTTGTTTGGAATTCACTTTTGTTTTATATGGATCTGAAACTTATCCACCTTCTAAGGCTAATTTTCATATATGAAATTTTCGATAGATGTCCAAAAAAATGATATTCAATACCAAAGTACCCGAATAAAAATGGATTTCTTACTTTTATTGTAAATTTAAAAATCTAGAACTTACATGATACAACCTTGTTGACCTACACCACGGAAACCGATTGGATTATATTGTGTATCCAAGTTAAGGATAATGCTATGAAGATTGTGCGAGACGAAATTCCTCATAATCGTTCTCGATGTCGGAACTCAGCAAAGCAAAAAAATTGGACAATTTGTCTGGACTTTAGTGATAATATAGCTGATAAAACTCAATGTGTTCATCATTGCAGAATAATAACCTATACAATGATTTTTAAAATTTAGAACAAATGGATAAATATAGACATTCTAGTAAAAACGTAAACAAGATTAAGAAGGAGATTTTGGTCTGGAAATAAATTATGATAAAATTGATTTTTACTTTTATTATATGGAAGAATTTAGATAGCGCTTGTTGACGCTTAGTGAATGTATGGGTAACGCGATAGGAAAGGGAAAAAGGAGTTTTTTATTAGAACTGAAATATAATTTCGAACGATTCAACGACAAAATAACACTCGGACATTTGTCCTGGATTACTACTGTAATCGTGTCGAGACCCGGCATTCGGGAAGGGCATCTGGCTTTGAATCCAAACAATTTGGAAGAATTTAGTGCTAATTACAAAGCAATTGACTACAAAATCGATCTAGAATAAAAATAGTGATTTTGGTTATTTTTTAAGTCGAAAAAATCATTAATTAACGATTATTTAACAGACCTATCAATGGTTTGCATGAACTCGAAAATGTCCTTCAATATATTTTTGAAAAATTAAAATTAACACTGTTATTTATCTATTCTGAGGAACGACAGTAATCCCGAGATTCTTCTGGATTATGTTTGGAGTTGCAACCTTGAGCAAAACCACAGAGACAGCGGACATTACTTGGTTGGTCGATGTGATCGAGAAACTCACGTTTGTACAGCAAACCTGACGTCACGGTTTCTAATTTCCTGCAATTTAACGAAATTATCGACATTTTAACTTTCTTCACGAAAATCATCAACCAAAAAGAATCTCTTGTTGAAATCGAAGTTCCCATCAGTCATTGGAGGTATTCATGGACAGTATCAAATTCGTTTTTATAAAATTTTGATTTTTCCCAGGACTTACACAACCTCTTCGGGCTTATTGGCCGTGTTCCAGAGACGAAGGTGATCTTCCTTGGAGAGCACATTGACCGTGGACTCTAAGGTCCGGAGACAACTGTCCTGCTTCTTGCTTTGAAGCTTCGTCGCCCCGACAGGATTTATTTTCTCAGAATCAACCACGAGACTCCTGCAGTCAACCGGATTTATGGATTCTATGACGAATGTTGTCAGAAATGTAAGTAAATATTGTATTTTGTCTTACTACACATAAGAAATTCATTGTCAACGAAATATTTAATGTTAGTTGTGATTTTTGGATATCCATTAAGAACTTCATAAAAATTAATGCTAGAGGGTAGATAGAAGGTTATGTAACGCGTATATCTTAGTTTAGAAGTTCTTAACTCCATCTAAGAGGAATGCACTTCCAAAAAATCAATTACGAAATAACTATTCCGCAAAACCAAAATTTTGGATCACTTTAGTTTCTGAAAAATTCTAGAATTTCGCATCGAAATAATTTTGTAACGATATTTATTTTTGAGTTTTATAATAATCTGATGTTTTTAGTGTTGATCTTTGGTGAAAGTTTAAGATAGTTTTCAATCGTCTCCCGATGGCCGGACTGACTTCCAAGAAGATTTACTGTATGCACGGAGGTCTTTCTCCGGAACTGACCAACTTGGACCAGATCTGGAGCTTTGCTCGTCTTTGTGAGTCTCAAGATCGCGGAATGCTGATCAAATTGCTCTGGTTTGACCCCATGAACAAGGGAGACGGCTGATTCTGTAGTCTCAGAGGAATCAACTACGTCTGCAGAAAGGGAGTGGTGGTGACTGCGTGGAGGATTCTGGGGATTTACATGGTTATCCGAGGCCATCAAGTGGTTCAAGAAAGTCACAGTCATGGTTGGACGTCAGTAGATTACTGTATTCTCCGATCCGAACTATTGCGGTCAATTCAACAACGCTGCTGTCGTGGTCTGTATCGATGAAGATATGAAAATCAGTTCCCAGCTGAGGATTCAGGGTCTTCTGAATCCTAGTCAAGTAGTTCCTCCTGTCACAACCGCTCCAGAGGAAAAACCTTCAGAAACATCTCCAACTTTCAGAATTGCGTCTGCTCCAGAGCTTCCAGACGAGTCCAACGACGACGTCAAGGAAGTTTCAGAATCTTATCGAAAATAACAACATTAATCAAAATTGAATCCTGAATCATTCATTCTGATTTCCATAAATCCAAATAAAACTACTAACAATTACACCAAAATGAAAAATTGTAAATTTACTAAAGTTTATATAAACCACGATAAAAATTCTTAATTACTTTGGAAAAACGATCCGATTTTCGGACGGGGTTCCCGGAAAGAACGACGACTTGCGCGCTCTCTGTTTTTCGAATCTCCCGAGTTTTGGCGCCACTTTATATCTTCTCGCAGTTGATCGATAATTACTTACCATACTACTGTTTTTACGATATTTTTGCATGGGATTCGTTTCAGATCAGATGTCTTCGGGAAAACCTTTCTCCATCTACAAACATGGTTTCTCTAATCCTCATCCATGGAGCAGGAATCTCCAGTGCAATGCCTACATGTCAAATGGAAAAGCCGCCTTGAAATGTCCAGAATACAAGAAACGAAGGAATCATCTGGAGACTATTGTTGGGCGTATTTCTTCGATGGAAGTGAATCAGAAGACATTCGATGTTTCTATATTAGATTCCGCCAGACCGGCTTTTTTGAGGAGGAACGCCTTCAAAGTGAAGTCCAAAAGACCGAATTTTAACGAAAAGAAGAATCGTTGGTACGAAAGACTGGAAGCAGCCGCAGTCGATGTCAAGAAGGAAAAATACACAGTTTGTGTAAAGTTTTACTACCATCTGGAGACGCTTCATGGTTACGGTAAGAGTTGTCTTTCGTGCTTTCCTCACATAGTGATTCAGAATCCTTCGATCTCACTTCTCTGGAGCCAGTTCATTGTTCGACGTATATGCCTTCGAGAAGTATGGAACTGGTGCCGATGAACCAATCACAACGGAGTTCGAGGACTATGTTGCCTGACTACTATAGCGATCACTTCAACAACGGAAGTTTGGAATTTGTCATGGGAAGAAGTGCTGAGAAGTTATCGAGAAAATCCCCCAAATTCCCGATGTTTGAAATCAGAGGAGACATTGGGTTATCGAATAAAAGAAAGCGGACTTCGTTGCCTGCGATCACTACTGGACGTAATGAAGAATTTGCAGGTTTGGTTTTTTATTTTTGCATATCCTGATGGATATATTCAGACATGACGGCCCCTCCTGGGTCGTTTTCGTTCATTGGAACTATACTTCAAATGCCAGACGATAATGCTTTGTTGAGGTCCTTCTACACCTGCTATCATTCTGGTCGGCTGACTGAGTGCGACCCTGAAGAAGCTGTAAGTGATCGAAATTATTACTTTCAAATAATTTCTTGATTTTAGGATTACGAGAACATCGAGCAATTAGCGATGAGTGATCTGGTCAATTACAGTATTGAGAATCCACCACCTGATGGATTGAAATTGAAGGAATATTCTCAAGATGAATTTTACAGAATGCCAAAGGCCACGCAGAACTGCCTTAGGAGATGGAGGAACGCTCTGTTGCCTGCTTTGGCCGACTGCAGCTCGTCAGAAGGATATCAATCCGGTTATGAGGATGACGATGAGAATGTGATAGAAATATGGAACCGGGAAGTGCGAAAAGTCCAACAGAGGTCGTTCGGCGAACCTGCGAAGAAACGACCAAGAATTAACGAATCTTTCGAATCTGTCCGTTCTCTTCCTGAACCAACCGCGAGACAGGTTATGATGGAAGAAATAATAGAAAGAAGGATGACAAGAAGAGTAGTTCACACTTCTGGAATGAGTGATCTCCGTCAAATTGACAACGATTCCACCGTAAGTTAGTAATTTTGGAAAAATTTTGAGCGGACAAGAATTGTAATTCACAAATGCGGAGGTTTTTGGGTTCCTGTGCAAGAGCAGAAGAACTCTATGAAAGCACAAAATGACAAATCTGACAACTTGTTTTTATTCTTTTTACCCAAAATTTTTGAATTTTGTAGAAATTCAGACTGGGACATTTTCGTAAAAAATTATCTTTAATTTTTACAATAATTGGATTCAATAGATCAGAGGAAATGCTTTTAAAACGATTCCAGAATTCTACACGCATCTTACTGTAGAGGAATTGACTTAAATCACTTTCAGATGTACTCAACTGGGTCCAATCATGCTGCATATATGCCAAAATCAAAAGGCCCGAAGATTGTCGAACTGAACAACAATGATAACACTACTTCGGTCGTCAGACGTAGAAGTGAGCAGCCGAAGTATAAAAGGAGATCACCAAGATACAATGATGAAAATAATCCGAATTTGTCGACTTCCGTTGAAAACAAGAAGTCTGTGGCTGCAACTCCAGCAACTCAGACTTCGAGAGGCAGAAGCTTGCCTGATTCTGTAAAAACTAAAACACCGGCCACCAGAAGGTCTGTTGCTAATGCTAAAACGACTGAAAGGTCAGCCACTACTGCTAAAACGCCAGCTAGAAGATCTGGGGGTAATACTAAGACACCCGCTAGAAAGTCTCCGAACACCTCAAAAGTTTCAACTCCTTCCACAGTTGATGTTTTCCGTCGACTTCCAGTTAATAACAGGAAACCATTTGCCGAATTGAATACTCCAGTTAGGAGATCTCCCAGATTGTCGCGTTTACAAGTTTTGTAGTCTTTGCTGAGACTTTTATCGAGTTATACCATAAAGTCGGTCTGTAAGGGATGCGATTTGGGGAATCCTTCAGTTATTTTCCGTAATCATAAGCATTCTGGAGACACAGTTTGGAGGATTTTAATTGTCGAAGATTAAATTTATGACTGATGCACTAGATCTTGTGGATTCTGTCGTTCTTGAAATCAACGAGGATTGCTCTGGGAACTTTTCTATTACCGTCCACCATTATTTTTTTGACTGAGGAAACTCTAGAGTACCACTCTCAAATAAACGAGGATTTAAAACAGGTTTTTGTTTTTTGAACTCTAAAAGAAAAGATCCTCACTAGTAACATCAGCACCGTGACGTCATTTGCAAATAAAAACATCAAAAAATTTAGCAAATTCTCGATTGATTAAAACCACGACAGGATTGAGATTCCAGATACAGCGATAAAAAACCTTGATTTTTCTAAATAAGTGGTTATTTATTTAGGTAAATAATGTAAATTTAGAAAAGTCATGTGCCGCCTTTTTGGCCAACTGTCCTAACTGCGAAAACGTATTTCAAATTTGGATTTGTCAATTTCCAAGACCTTTTTCAATGTCTTTGAAGCTTACAGATTTCCTCCAAAAAGCTTTATCCATTTATGAACTTATCGAAGATGACGGAATCTTAGTTGTCGGAATAATCGGAAAGGATTCTGCAGAATGGAAGAAGAGCGACATCGCCAATGATGCTACGCAATCCTTTGTTTTCAACGGCCAATCAGATGAGGGAGAACCTGAAATTTTCGTGAGTTTATATATCAAAACTACTTCAGCAATGAAACTTTGCAGATTGAGGCTTATTTCATTGCAGAAGAACTGACTTTGTACTTGATACTCCATGGAATCCATGATGTCGACTATCAGTTCAAGTTGTTTGCATCTGAAGACGGGAAGAATAAGGTTTGGTTTAGATCCATGTCATTTATGGGGGAAATTATCTTTATTTCCAGTCTTTTTTTGAGAAATTGGCTCATGCGGAATATCAAGAGATCAATCTGCTGCATGTCGTATTCCTCCTCAGCCATCTGGTTTTCTTTGTCGAACAAGGACGGTACTTTGATACTCACTGGTTGAAGACTTTGTCTCAAGTCAACCGATTGAGGATGAACAACATGAATGCCATCATTAAGAGACTCCAAACAAAAGAAGGAATTCCACAAGATTGGCTGGAATACGGAAGACTGGCGGTTCCAAGATGCTGTTTCCTGTTTTCGGATAAGATTCTCCGGTATGATTTACACATCAACAAAAAGAAGGAAATAACGGAAAAATTAGAGCAATGCTGGGCAAATCAAATTTTTGACAACATGAAGTTGGTCAAGCTTATGGGCGACAACATGTTTGTTTCTTTCATTGTGAAACTTTATTTTAATTACTTTCAGGACAACATGTATTGGCCACTTGCCAGATATCCCAAATATACGACCTGTTTTTATATGTAAATCTCCCAAAGAAGAACCTCGGGATATCCTGGCAGATTTGGTCCTTAGACTTGCCGACCATCGGCCTGTTCATTCCGGCGGTGTTGACGACGAACCAGATCCTGATTGTGGTGCATTCATCAGAAGCCACATCCACAATGCCTTCAACTACGGAGATGATGATCCTTATTTTTTTTGTTTTCCCACTTTGAAGGAATTTGTCATTGGAGCCGAAGTCATTCTCGAAGCTGCCATGAAGAAGCCTGCCAATAGAGACGACTTGGCGGAGCTGATACCGGAGCTTGAACTTGTTCAATCGTAGGTTTTTATATTTCGAAATTAGTTTATAATTGTTGTTTTAGAATTGAAAGTAGTCACTTTGAAAAGGCATTCCAAACTTACCGAAAAGCACTAATGGCGAAAGGTTACTTTACGGAACAGGAACATCAAACTGAATTGAACAAAATTATCGCATCTTTGCCGGTTACCGGTGAAGCTTTGGCAGAACTAGTCGATGCATTGTCGACGGCATGTCATGATTTATGGTGGAAGGATCATCAGCGATGTGAAGCTGTTTCTGTTACTGGTCATAACTGTAAGCATGGAGACCATGAATATACTCATATGCCACATAACAGTGGATATCGGTTTACTTCGTCTTGCAATTGTGGCAGGAAACAGATGACCAGAAATGATCCTTTCACTCTAAAAGAAGCCAATTTTGATTTTTACAAACAAGGATTTACTTGTTGCATGAATGAGAATTTTTATTTGAAGTTCCCGATATTTGTCCCAGAAGATGTTCCAGAATCGATGGATGATAAAACTCCTCAAAGAAATTCTGATGAACAGAAGACTCCGGAAAGAGGAAGAAAACACTCATCACCGAGTATTCAAGATACTTCGGCACTGTCTGGTGATACGAATACTGAAGTTGATGACGAAGAAGTAGAAGATTGCTTCGACAGGTACTTAGATGACGATAAATTGAAACAAATGTTCTTAGATGAGGAAGAAACTGAAAGAAGAGAAAGAACGCAAGATATGGATGAATATCCTGAAAGAAGTGAAGAAGTTATGAGTCCAATAGAAGAAGACGAACCTGCTGGAAGTTATCTAGAAACATATGACTCCCAAATTACTGGACTAAATAAAGGAAAAAGTCCATCGATTACATATGAAAATTTATTAAAACAATATAAAGGTAACTTTGGTTTTTAAATTTACTTATAAAGTGAATTTTTCAGGACAATTTCTTGAATATCTACCACATTCTAATGCACCTCCTGGATTACTTCCTGGATTTCCTTCTTGGTCTGTGTTTTGTGTTGGACAATCGAACAGATACTCGCATGTTGCTGGATTGAGAAGTCCGAACTTTAAACATGGAAGTGATTACTTGTTGCCTTTGGATGTATTCATTACTGTTAATAACGACGAATGGGAAGAAGATATGAAAAGTATTTCGAAGAATGACTTCAAACCTGCACCTAGGAAAGCTACCAAAAGTCCTGTAGATGATGATTTGCGTCGGGAAAAATTGAGGTTCTTTATTGGATTTGATTATGAATGTCCCCGAGGTCATAGGTTTATCATTGAGAAACCAGGAAAAGTTCTTCAAATGGATAAAAAGCAAGGGTTTCAAGCGTATAAAGAAGAAGCTGCTAATTTATTGAGATCAGACATCCCGATTTGGACGCCTTGTACATGTAAAAGATCTCCATCTGTGTCGGCTCAGTTGATGAGACTTCATGTTGTCCTTCCGAAAGCTCCTATTGTGGCAAAATTAGATTTGAAGGTTCAAGCGAGCAGTGTCCAACAAACCGATGGATATTTCTATCCTTCTGCTGAACCAATTAAACTTGCTCAAAATCGATACTATGTTATTCGATTTCCGTTTGCTTATGAGAGTCCAGAAGGCCCAATATGGCCTCCAAGATCGGCGAAAACTTGCGGTAAATTGCTGAAGAATTGGATGACAGTCGATCATATCAGGATCTCAAAGATGAAATTCGATATAGATTGAACGGGTAATTTCAACAATCACACCATGTGAAAAATCTACTTTGGAGTTTTCTGAACATAAACTAGAAATTGAAAAATTACGTGACTAAATAAAATTTTTGTTAAAAAAGATAAAATACATTCAAAAATTTGAGTTTTGCACGTACTTTTCTACGCCTAAGTGAGCACGAGAGTACACAGACTGATCTGTGACACGTTTTTGGAACAATAAAAGTGCAAATAAAAGGGAAAATTGGGCCAGTAAGAAAATAGCAGGTGTGCTTTTTGTCCATTCGAAAAAGCTTGTTGATTAAAGTTCTCGAAGAGCTAATAATGAAATTGACTGGTAGTGTATTTGGTAAGATTTAGTAATTAGGATGAATTTTTGATGGATTTTATTTTAGGTCATATTAAACTGGCAATAGTTGGTGGGGGTTGTGGCGGAGCAGCAGTGGCTTCTAAGTTTTCGAGGGTTTTGGGAAGCGGACAAGTCGCTGTGATTGAACCGAAGAAGGTAGATATTTTTTAAATTACTAGGATTTGGAAATTATTTTTCAGGAACATTATTATCAACCTGGATTTACGCTTGTTGGAGGAGGTTTGATGAAATTTGAGGAGGTGGTCAAGCCGGAGAAGAATGTCCTGCCTTCTGGAGTCAAATGGATCAATTCCACTGTCGATGAATTTGTTCCTTCAAATAACCAGTTAAAACTCTCGAATGGAGAAACTGTTGACTATGATTTCTTAGTTCTGGCCACTGGACTAGAATTAAGATTCGATCTGGTATGATTTTTAGATTTACAAAAAATCCACTTTTGACAGGTTAGATGTTAGATGTGGTTTTCTGGACATGCATTAATAGTTTCATATATGAAAATTAACCCTCGAGAGTAGATATACGGTCATGTACTCTAATCTAGGATTTCCTAAGTTCATCTTAGAAGAATATATTTTATAAAAGTTGTAAATTATGAAATAGTCACCATGTAAAGCTAAAATTCTCACGTAAGCTGTTTTACTTTTTAGCAAGTTGTAAAAACTCACGTCGAGGAAATTTCGTTATAAAATTTATAGATAGTAATTACATTGTAAACTCAAGTGAATATTAAATTTTGTGTTTTTTGGTCTCGACTAGAAAGTTATGAAAATTCACGTCGAGACAATTTTTGCAACAATAATCATTTTTTACGATAGCGTGATTTTATCTAATCATTTAGTTTTCAGGTTAAAGGTCTTCCATCTGCTCTGGATACCCGAGGAGTGTGTTCAATCTATAGTCCTAAATACGCTACAAAAACTTTCCAAGAAATTCAATCGTTCAAAGGCGGAAAAGCTCTTTTTACTTTTCCCAATACCCCGATCAAATGCGCTGGTGCTCCTCAGAAAATTTGTTACATTGCGGAGGATTACTGGAGTAAACATGGGATTAAAGACAAAGCAAAAATCAACTACAATACTTCCTTACCGAAAATATTTGGAATCGATGTTTATGCCAAAAGTCTGATGGAGATTATTAATTCTAGAGGAATTCAATTGGATACAAGAACGAACTTGATTGCTGTAGATCCGGAAAAAAGAATAGCGACATTCGAATTACTAGACGAAAATGGAAAAACTGTCGAAAAAGAGGTAAATTTTGATTTATAAGCAAAGCAACCCGTTTTGGACGAAATATTTGATGTTAGTTATGGCTTTTCGATATTTACCAAGAGCTTCATATATAATTTTTAATTTTCAAGACTGGACAGCGGAATTCGCACTCCATGTACCTTAATCCGAAAGGTCTTAGATCTGTCCAGTCAGGATGTGGTTCTAAAAAAACAATTACGAAATCACCTCGCAAAATCGAAATGTGTGGTTGTTTTCATGTCTAGAAATCCGCTTTGAGATAATTTCAAAAAATTAATAGTTTTTGTGATAATATGGTTATTTTGATGGAAATTACTTTCAGTATGACTTTTTACACGTGGGTCCTCCTTGTTCTCCGGTAGAATCCCTCAGGAAAGCAGCGGCTAAGAAGGATAAACTTGTGGATGCCAATGGCTGGGTCGACGTCGATCCTCAAACTCTCCAAAGTAAAGGATACCAGAATGTCTTTGCCATCGGGGATTGTGCAAATACTCCTAATGCGAAAACTGCAGCAGCTATTTGTAAGTATTGGAATTTGTTTATAGTTTGATATTTAATGTATTCCAGCTAGTCAATTTCGTGCTCTTAAACAAAACCTGTCTGCAGTCATGAATGGCAAACAATTACGAGCAGAATACGATGGCTATGCGTCATGTCCCCTTGTTGTTTCCTCGAACAAAGTTATCCTGGCTGAATTTGGTCCAAATGGCCCTATGGAAACTTTGCCAATTAATCAAGCAAAGCCTATGAGGATTTCTTTCTGGATGAAGAAGTACTTTATGCCACTTTTGTACTGGCAATTCCTCGTCAAGGGTTATTGGAGCGGACCAAAGACGATCAGGAAGATTCTCCACCTGGGACTTACGAAATAATAGACGTGTAGTTTAGGGGTTGAAGGTTAACTCGATTAGCATCTGGGAAAGGAAAATGTAGTGATATGAGAACATTTTTATTTTTATTGAATTTTGTCCACATGAATATTTTTCAACTGTTGATTGCCAGGGAAACTTGAGTGAGAACTTTGTTATTCATTTAATTGAATAGGGATTTTTTGCTTTAATTTACTTTACTACTTTACACTTTTATCCGAAACGGCTTCGAATGGAGTAAGTAAAATGGATAAAGTTACTTTTTACCAGAGATTGGACAAAGCGAGATATGTTTTATTTTTTCTTGGAGGTATTATTGATTTGTTTTTTATTTTGTTGATGATATTTCAATTCTTAAAACGCAACAAAGATCTGTGTAAACCACAGTATGTCATGTTTACTGTAATGGCAGTTGTTCAGTTCCTCCGATTGCCGTTTTTGATTTCGTTGAAAGTGACGTCACATAGTCACGATTTTGACCAAACTTACTCTGTCTATGAATATTATTTGATTCTGTTTATTCCTGTTTGTCAGACAGTAATTACTTGTAACAGAGTGACTGCTCTGTGGAATCCGATGAAACACAAAGCTTTCTGGACGAAGACGAAGACGTTCTTAGCTGTGGTGATCATGTTGGGTCTTCCGCTCATCGGGATCATCCAGGCCTTTCTTCCTGTCTTCAGTAGTCAGAATCTCTACTGGGGAAATTGGACGAGGAACATCGGATTCTTCCTTTGTGTCGTGAGTGTGATTATGGCAGGAGTCAGTGAATGTCGAAATATCCAAATCGCGAATTCCTACATGACTGTAGAAAAAGCTAAAGCAGAAAAGAAACTTTTGGCTGCCGTAATTGCTGCTAATGTTGGTGGATGTGTTTTGTTTCTCTGTAAAGTCATTCAGCAATACTTCTTCCACATTGCCAATAACCCAAAGTATGAATTTTGATTTGATTTCACTTTAAAATTGAATAGTGTCTAGAAAATTAGAAAATGGGAATTTTCGGACACTATCCTGAACCTTTTTTGATAGTAATTTTGGATAGTGTCTAGAAAATTAGAAAATGGAAATTTTCGAACACTATTCTGAACCTTTTTTGATAGTAATTTTGGATAGTGTCTAAAACATTCTTATTTTCAATCTTTTTAGACACTATTTAACCCTGTTATTGGAACTGTCCATTGATGAAATTACAAACTTTCAGATCAGTTAACAAAATCGATCTGGAGGAAGTAAGTCGGTCCATAGACTTCCTTTACGTCCACGACTTTGCTTACATCAGCTACCAACTCATCACCATATTCGGGCTGTTCGCAATGAGGTATACTGTATCCATGTTTTATTATTTAAAGCCTGTCGTCTTTCAGTTATCCCCTCAGGAAATCTCTAACGTCACCGTTTGGGTCGTGTATGCCACAGTCAAGACAGACTCCTGTCCAGGCCATTGTTTTTCAAAAAGTGTTTCGTCCGGTGTGAATCCAATAACAATATATTTTGTGTCTGAACTTTGCATTTTACATAATCCATGAAAAATGAGCCATTGTAATTAGCAAATAAATTGCTTAGCGACATTTTTGTCTTTTATGATATTGCAAAAAAGACAATGGAAAATTTTTAAAAAACATGAAAAAATTACCACTGATCTCTTAGTTTAAAGACCACGATGGAGCCAAAAAGCAGGTTTTTGTTTTTTCTCGTTTTTTTGAGTTTATTTCTCCTCGGATCTACAGTATGCACCATTTGCGACAATTACGGACACTGCATTTGACCGTGCATCCAGATGGGGAACTGCAGTGAATGTGCTTGTCCCGAGGGATATTCAGGAGCATGTTGTGATTCCGGACCAGTCCCAGGATGTTCATTGAATTCATGCAACGGTACAGAAGGCCAGCACTTCGTTTGTGAAGACCTGATCAACGGCAAATGGCAGTGTGTCTGTGAAGAAGGTAAAAACTTAAAACTCTTTACTTTTAGCTACAGTATTTCTTCCAGGATGGACAGGAGAGAACTGTGACGAGGAAAAAAACGGTTGTGATCCAAATCCTTGTTACAACGAAGAATGGTGTGAACAAAAAGATGGGGGAAATTTCACTTGTCATTGTGAAGACGGTTACACTGGAGATTACTGTCAAAGTAAGTTTTTAAAAATAAACATCCAAAATAAACATTTTCCAGCTTATATTTATTGTGACGAATGGTGGGCAAACTGCGGATGTGACGAAGACGATGAAGACCAATGTAGTGGGTGAGGTTGTTATTTTAAAAATAAATTATTTTCTAAAATACTTCAGAAACGGAATGTGCATTGAGAGAGGAAGAAACAGACATGACTGTTTGTGCAACCAGAATTACACTGGAGACAACTGTGAAAGTAGGTTTAAAATTCAGAAATACGGTAATCTACAGTAAGTTCAGATGAACCATGTGCTGATTATGAATGTCAAAACGGAGGATTCTGTGTTCTTAATTCCGACGGAAACCCAGAATGCGAATGTTTGTCCATCTGGACAGGGGAACGTTGTGATGGTAAGACGCATTTACCAAATAAAAAATAAAAAATTACAGTATTCGACGAATGCGGTTACTACAACTGCCAAAACGGCGCTACTTGTAAACTGAGCGAAACCGGAGAAGCCTACTGTGAGTGCGTCACGGGCTATGAAGGTCCATATTGCGAAAACAGTAAGTTCATTTACTTCACAATTATTCGTTATCTCCTCCAACAGCGAAAGAATATCTAGACGATGTTTAATCTCGGATTTTCAGTAACTGACAACTGTAGTCCGAATCCCTGTAGATACACCAACTTTACCAGAACTTACGTGGCACCTTGCAAAAGCGAGATTGGGTACTTCATTTGCGACTGTCCGGCGGTACAGTATTCTTAATCTATATCGAAAAATGCTTTGAGAGAATTCGGAAATAAGATAACAAAGATAAAAATCACTTTATGAAGAGGAAACAGCTATGCAAAAGTTGTTTCTTCCGATTCGCGTTGATTTCGGAATTCTTTTTAAATTTACTTTATTAGTTGCTTGACTGGCATGTCAGGCTAATCCAGTTGTGAAAAGTACTAATCTAAAAACGAAAAAACCAACACTGAGGTCGGCATTAAAACTAAATTAAATTTTCGCACAGGAACCTAACAACTCCACCTGTTCGAAGGTTGCAAGCAGACTGCAGATTTTAGTTTTACTTTGACTTTGATGTCGATCTCGTTACAATATTACGGTATTTGAAGGAAAATTATCTGCACAAATAATCATCGTTTTTGTCAGCAAAGTCACAAAACAAAAACATCACTACACAGAAAAGCGTAACTTTTGGTTCTTTAACAATTACGAAATGTGCCAAAAATGTAACACAATCGTCACATTTTTATAGATATTTTGCATTTGTGACGATTTCATATTTGTTACTAGACCAAAGTTTATTTTTTTGTGCGTAATTAAAATTTTTGTATCGAAATAAGAAATTCAGATCTTTGTTGAATTTTAGCAAATTATAAAAAATTAATTTTTTATAAATAAACCATAAAAATCCATGTTTTTTGGATGCTAGAAAACTAGTACTCTATGAACAAAACTGTGTAATTATATTAAAAATGTCATAATTTAGGGAACCACAGGAAACGATTGCTCCGAAAGCATTAACGATTGCATCGTTAATGGGATTAATCCTTGCGATAGTATTGATGACAAAGCTAACTGCACTGATGGGCTCAATATGTACCAGTGTTTCTGCGGGTGAGTATTGAATTCTAAAACAGAACTTTCTACAGCTTTTCTGTAGTACAAAAGTTAGTGTTTATGACTTACTAAAAAGGTCCTGATTTAATTCCTGATTCAAAAGTTATTTACTTTAAACTCGAAGATTTTCTGGTAGTGTAGTGGTTAGCATCTGTGCTTGTAATTCAGGAGACCTGGGTTCGATTCCTGGTTCTAGTGTGGAATGATCTTTAAAACAAACGATATACCAGGATCTTTTTAGACCGGACTACGTGGGGACCCATTGCGACATGAGTAGAATTGTCGCGGAAGTCCTTGACTTATTAGGTGGGGGTGAATCCATCGTGGATCTTCTGGAGGAAGTCGTCAAACAGCCGTCACTCATCAAAGACATGCTTCCTTTCTTGCTCGGACAAATGTCAAAGGAGAACCAGTCGATGATGAGTTGGGATTACGATGACTTATTTGTCTGGGCTGCTTATGAGAAGACTGAGTTGAACATCCGGAAGGACATCTACAAGTGGTTCGACACAACCCTGGGGAACTGCTTCACCTTCAATCATGCCAATTCCAACAAGACTTATCAGTTCCGATACACCGGATCGGAAAGAGGCTTCAGAACACTTATGAAAATACGACAAGACGAATACCTCAAGTGGTACGACACTGCAGCATTATTGGTCTTCCTACATCCCCAAGACGAGACTGTTTTCGCTGAATCCCTTCGGTACCAGGTGGCGCCAAACAAAAACGCCCAAATTAGAACGAACAAAGTGACCTATACTCGATTAGGAGGCAAATACGGCAGTTGTGTCCATGACAAAAGTGAAGTAACTTCTTATTACTACGACGGAGAATACACCACTGCGGGTTGTCTCAGGGCATGCTACCAGGACGCTGTCGAACAAGCTTGTGGATGTCAGGACCCTAGGTACTCCATGGCCCCTGATGTTCCTCCATGTGGCATCGACGCTTGGGACTGTGTCAACAACGTCACCGTCGTCAAAGGAGATGCGTCAAACTGGGAATCCTGTGTTTGTCCCTCTCCTTGTAAGGAGTCCCAATTTGAATCGGATTGGTCCATCGCGTCCCTCGTCAAGACGGATATCTATTGCGAGAAAATCAAGACGACTGGAGATCAACTGGCTTACGAATACTGCATGAGTAATTATACAGGTGAGTTTTTAAACCGCTTATTCCTTTTTAGTAGTGTTATGTATTCGGAGTTAGGAAAAATAGTCTTATATCATTAATAAGCAACAAAGCACAAACAATAATATATTAATAAATAATCATCCAAGCACACCAACCACCACAATTGGCACACAAGTCTTTTTAGCTACAGTAGTGCAGCAACTGGGATATAGGATTCTTCGCTTTGAGGTCACACGGAAGATAGGGAAATATTAAAATTATTTGATATATGAACATGTAAAAACAAAGGGGAAATAACTGCAACACAACCCACACGCAGCTCTTTCTGAATACAGTAACATTGTTAATTAACACCCAGGGTTTTTCGTTCTGAGACCTCATTTTTGAGTTGCTTACATTCCAGAAAAGTTGAATTTTCCGTATTAAATGAGAAATAACAACGGTGATTTTAATACTTTGCAGATATGGCATATGTCAATGTGTACATCCCGAAGATGACACACAAGCTGTTCGAAGAAACTCCAAAAATGACCTTCAATCAATTCGTCAGGTTTGTCATTATTGAACTGTATTTTCATCAAGAAAATCTTTCAGTTACGTCGGTGGATTGGCTGGAGTGTTCATAGGGTTGTGTATTATAACAATTGTAGAATTTGTATTCTTAATTGTCCTACTGGCCAGAGCACTGTGTTGCAATATAGACAATTATAAAGAAAGAAATAATTAAAATGAAATAAATATAAATTTTGTAAATACTTTAATAGTTTTAAAAACTGCAAATAGTGGAAAATTTTCCTAAAAAATTAAAATTATAAAAACTATTTTAGGTAACTTTGTGCATTTTTAGCACGAAATTTCGGATGTTTTTAAATTTTTGCAAAATATTCAAACCAGGACATCGGACCGTCGATTCTGAATCCGAATTCAAAATTAAAAACCAATCTTCAGAGTCCCGAATTTAAAAAGTTAGTCTTCAATTCTGACTTCAGATTCAAAATCTACAGACTTGATTACCCCGATTTAGATGTTTTTGTAAAAATAAAAAAATACATAAAATTGTTTACCAAAAAAGTGCGAAATTTACCTAAGATGGAAAAACGAAGCAACGAAAACAGCTACTCTCGCGAGGAAAATGCTCCGTCGCTTTTATTTCCACAGCAAATAAAATTGAACGAAGATAAGTTTCGTTGACGTTATTTGATGATTCATCAAGTAATTTCTTATATCTACCCTTGAATTGTTTCACAATCTCGTCATTTTATTTCAGTTCTTTCGTGAATATCTGCTCTCGTGTTTTTAATCGATTTTCATATATGAGAATTTCTTCAGGCCATCGCAGTCATGATTGAAGCCATTTTCGGCCGTCGGAAAACTCCTCAGGAGCTTCTGAGACAAAACCAACGGGCTCTAAATAAGGCTATGCGGGAGTTGGATCGAGAACGACAACGCTTGGAGCAGCAGGAAAAGAAAATCATAGCCGATATTAAGAAAATGGCAAAGATGGGTCAAATGGTTGGTTCATTCCTGCCTCAATAAGCACTAATCCCCAACTTTACAGGATTCTGTCAGAATCATGGCCAAAGACTTGGTTAGAACTAGGCAATATGTGAAAAAATTCATCAATATGCGGGCCAATATTCAAGCTGTATCTTTGAAAGTTCAGACGTTGAAAAGTCAAGACGCAATGGCGCAGGTAACCTCAGGTTTACATTACGAACTTCGCTAATTCCACTTTTAGGCTATGAAAGGCGTTACTCGTGCCATGCAATCGATGAACAAACAACTTAATTTGCCGCAAATCCAGAAAATTATGATGGAATTCGAAAAACAAACGGAAATTATGGATATGAAGGAAGAAATGATGGGTGATGCTATCGACGACGCCATGGGAGACGCTGATGACGAAGAAGAAACTGAAGCCGTTGTTGCTAAAGTCCTCGATGAACTCGGAATTCAACTAAGTGAAGAGCTCGGAGGACTACCTACCACTGAAGGATCTCTTGCTCCAGCTCAGAAGAAACCCCAGCCTGTTGCTGCCGAAGTCCCAATGAGTGATGCTGATGCTGATCTGCAAGCGAGACTAGAGATGCTCCGTAAAAACTGATCTATTCGAAATAATCCGAAACTGTATTCAACTGAAGTGTACACATTAACTTGTTTAATAAAACATTCATCTTTATTTTACTTATTTTTAGATGTGTTATTTACAAAGACACGTGTTTCCGTTATCTGCGAGGCTTTGCAACGGCAACATACCTTCTGTTTCCGTTGTTGGTGATGGCGATGCTGGGTCTGTTGACAGCGCCCCCGACGTTATATGCGATCACGCGTCGTAATTGTTGCTGATAACTGCTCCCGTGGATTTGCCGGGGTTGGACGACGGTGGGTCCGGAAACGACGAGTGGAATTCGCTTGGGCTGGTACCTGAGAATTCTGTCTCAATTGGACACGAGTATAGTTCACCGAAGGGCTGCTTTTGAGAAGCGACGAAGCAGTGCTTGAAGACGAACAATCGGATCTGACCGAGTGTGCGCTGAACCGAAAAAAGCAGTTAATATTTCGAAAACCAAGCCCATCGGTGAAATAAAGCGAATTAAATACTTACCGATTACTTGATGATCCAATTGATGAATTTTCTGGCATAGCTAGAGTTGCATACGAGAGTCTAGGAGGATCCATGATGTTTTGGCCCAAGGCAGCACTCGCACTCATGGACATAGGGTCAAACGCGGCGTTGTGATGACCATAACGGAAGTCACTCGATTGGGAACTCTCTTCGGAAACCGCTGAGGTCGAAGGCTGGGCACAGAAGGAAGCACTCATCGAGGGCGGGCATTGGGAGAAGGCGCTTGTCGGACTGTGCACCGATAGGTTTCCTTGGGAGTAATTCAGAATCCGATGCTGGGGTTCTGCCAACTCCACATTCACGTAGGAATGATACTTTCTTTGACGACAAATAGGATCCGCACATGGCTTCTTGGTTCTGAGTACATGTTCATTGATGATTTCGGATTCTGGAGGAGGAGGTTCGTTGGGCCAGGAATCGATGAAATCAATCTGGGACCGTGTCATCAGATTCCCATTGGAAATTAAAGATTTCGGTCGATTCACTCTCGAGGGAATTACTGGAGCTTGATTAGGGAAGTTCGAAGGGGATTCTGGTTGGCTTCCGAAGACTTGTCCGTTGGCTCCTTCGCTGGAAAATCTCTGAACAGGGTAGATTCTGGAGTTGGCACTGACGGCGTTGAATCGTTGACTAGCAACAGAAGAAGCTCTACTGTTTCTGATTTCGACATTCTTGATTCTTAATTGTACTATCTGAAAAGAAAATAAAATTTAAAAAATAAACAAATGGTCGAACCTGAAAGATCCTTTCAGCTTGATGGGACTGGAAAGTGTGGAGTCCTTCTCCTGTCTTGCACCGTCTGCCGCTCTCAAAGAAGAATATCCCGGCTCTGGTGTAGCCATATCTTCTCAAATAACCTAAGGGCCAGCATTCGATGTGACCACCACCTCTCGTGAAGATTATCTCTTCATCCGCTATCTTCAACCAACCTGAAAATCGATCGATAGCACACTTAGCACGTGGTTGGACCTACCTTGGAGGAACTTGTTCTTCCTTTTAATGAAAACTCTAAAAGCAGAAGGATCGTCTCCGAAATCCTGGTTGAAAGTCCCATGTTTGTACTCACTCACGCAGTTACCCATTTGAGTGGTCAATAATAAAACAAAAGTTGCCAGATCTCTCGGAAAATTTTACAACAATCCAGGTCTGGCCTTCCTGCAGAACGGGAGCCAAGTCGTTTTGCAAGTTCGCTGACAAGTGAGTGACTCAAGTAAGGAAAGCCAAAACAGCAACTGTTGTCAGAGTTTGCCGCCGATCGGGGAAACAAATCAAAAGAGATCCTGACAAATATCAAAATCCAAGTTTTATCAACGTACGTTGGATCCATGTGAAGTGATGGCAACAAACCAGGAGGAAATTGATTGATGGATTGGAAAACTTCAACAGATTTCGGTAATTAACGAAAGGTACAACAATGACAAATAGCAAAAAATCTGAAAAAACATTAAATTCATATAAAACCTTTAGATAGAATTAATTTTTAGGATTTCCAGCAAATTAAAATTACCACTTTTTGCAACTTTCACACTTTGCCAAAACCTCGTTCCCTAAATTTCAAATTTACTAGTTCCAGTTTTATCGAAAATTTCTTCTTTGTTTCCTTGTATTGTGGCGTTGGCTTATGACAAATGGATGGTTTCATGCTCTTTCCCTTAGAAGATGAGCCAAGACTCATAAAATTCGCAGTTTGAAGAAAGAAAAGCTCCAGTCCTGAGGACAACTGAAGCGAGAAAAGCTCTTCCTGAGTCACTTGTCTTATCTGGAAAAATCATTGTTTTCCGTGCGTGTCGGAATAAATAAAGGACTTTTGTGAATTTCCCCTTATCAAGTGTGAGTTAATCTCTGACCAAGTGGACAAAGCCTCAAAGAGACTGACAATGAAAAATGTCATTTCCCGCAATTGGGAACACTTGTCTCGGCATCCGGGAACGCTTTGCCGAATTTGTCTCTTCTCTTGTGACTTTTCCCGAGTCTGCGCAACAAAACTGTCCGAGTTCCCACAAAGTCAGTCAATCCGCCACTTGAACCTTGACTTTTCGTCTTAGCCTTCATCCCTTCTGAGGCGAGGTCAGTTTTCAGATGCATTGCGCGAAATGCCTCTTTCAAGACCGATTGTCCATAAAAATTCAATTACGGTTCACCGGTCAGGAACCGAACCTGGGTCTCGTGAACGACAGCCACTGATACTAACCACTAAACTACCGAGAAATCTTGCCATTCAAACTTTATTTGACTAGTTTTGTCTAGTTTAAACTTTTTACATTTGTAATTTTATCCCGAAATTTTTTAAAATCAATTTTAATGGAAGTTTTTTTAACTGTATAACTGAAATTCAATCTCAGGAGCTTTTTTGGGAGAGGGTTTGCAGATTAGATTCAGCTCGCGCATTTTTAGGCAGACTTATTTGAGAAGTTTTGGAACAGAGCCGCTCCCACGAGGCCTTGTCCGAAAACACGACTTGAGAAAGCAAAAGTCCACAATTTTGAACAAAAACTTGCTGAAGCCGTTTTTTCTCTTCCTGACCCTGGAACAAGGATGGTGCCGAGTTCTTCAAGAGGTCTTCGTTTCCGTTTTGCGTGTTTTAAACAACTTGGTTCTATTTTTCCTTTTTAGAGAACTCATGAAGAAGATAAAACTAACGAGGTAGTCCAAGATGATTGAGGATGCAGCATTTGCTGTGTGGAACAGCTCAATTAGCGCTTTTGAGAAGTTCTCGACGGATACACTTCACATGGCCCCTTTGACGTTCCTGACCATTTGTGCCTTCATAGGAAGTCTTCTGCTTTGTTTCGTGAGTTTTCATATATAACACATGGGTTTTATGTATACCGTCGAGTGTATCCAAATCTCCCCGCATTTCAATATATGAATCCTTTCAGTGTTGCTGCATCCCGCTCCTTTGTTGCTGTCGTTGTTGTTTGAAAAAAAGTTTCAGACATGCTAATGGGAACGAAAACAGAGTAATTTCCTTTTTTATTTTTTGAATAAAATCGATTTTTACAGCGAGGATTATTAGCTCTCATGTTTGCGAATCTGGATGAATTTGAAAGCTTGACTCCACTGATTGTGACTCCGGCTTCAAGTACGTCTTCTCTCAAGCAAGCTCTCAAGGAATCTTCATTGTCCTCTTCGAGAAATCTCCCTCCGTCACTTTCCCCAGTCAAAAGTGCCTTCAAACCAACAAAACAGCAGCTGATAATGGCTGCCAGTGCGAGTGTGAGTGATTCCCCGCCGCCTCCGAGAAGACCCAACACGGGCAGAACCATGATTGTCCCGTTGACTTCTGCAAATAATCGAAATCGTAAGTTATTTACTTCCAATAATAAACCATAAAATTTACTGTAGTTCGTCCGACTCAACATATTCCCATGGTTGTTGGAACGCCAGATTCTCGGATAACTTCTCTGGATTGCGGAACAACAAAGAGCTGTGCCACGATTCCTGAAGATGACGAATTGTCTGTTGTCAGTGAAGATGACAGGACAAACGAGATAGATCTTGTTTCTATCGACAGAGTGAGTTTTTTATTCGACTATCTTTATCATCGAATCCTTAGACCTACGTGAGTACCCGACAGCCTTGTCCAGCATTTCGAGCCCCTCCCACGACTGGGATCCATCAGTTTAACCCACACGTGCCTATACCCGAAACCGTGCCCTTCAAGGAGAAACCTCCTCTATACGAACCCCCCGCTCCTCCATGGGAACCTCCGGCCCCTGTCCCCCAACGTCGATTGAATCTGAGACTGAACACTGCTCAACATTCAACTTCCACCTTGAACAACAACAACAAGAAATTCGGATTCCCCGGCAGGGATTCTCCTGGACTGTCTTCTCCGGAAGCGTCCAGTTGTGGTGCTCTCGGAAGTCCTGTGGACACGACGGGATCCCTTTCCGATTCCTTCATGGTGCCTTCCGAAAGCGACAACCGATCCTTAAATGGCGGTGGGGCTTGTTACAACTTAGAAACAGGTGAACAGACATCCAAGCCGTCCGGAGACACCAGCTCCATAGACACTGATGCTCAATCAGCAAAGAAGTACCAGCTCCATCGGATCGAAGAAGAATCGGAGAACTGCGATGAGGGTCATCGAGAAGACCTTTCGAGAGCTCCGTCAAATCAATCTCAGGATCCAAACCGGGCAATACCGCGGTCCATTTCCCAACAGCTAGAATTTATGAAAAAACAAAATTTACCTCGTTAACATAAATCCGAGAAAATAAAGTGAAAATACCCAATTACACGAGATCCGTAATTAGTTAGTTATTACGGGCGGAATCTTTCCTAGTGAGACTCCTGATCCTTTGAACAAGTTTCCTTGTTGGAGTAGGGTTTCTTCTCAGGTGCCCATCACCACCCGCCATTTCATTAGGAAATCTCTTAGCATACAAATGAGGGTAAGTCTTCTTGAAGCTCTCGAGTTTTTTGGCCTTCTCGGATGGACCCATATTTTCATTCAGAATAATCCCATCTAGCAACCTCATAAGTTCTGCATCAGTGTTGCTCTTCTCTTTCTCATATTCGGCTGTAGGAATTCGACGACAGAAAGCTGTCGTCTGCGGAGCTGGAGCATTCTTTCTACCAGAAGCACAATAACGTCGAGCAGCTATAACCAAACTTGACGACGGCGAGAAAAGCAGGGTATGGGATTCGACTAGCATCGAGACGAAGTAAAACGTCTGCTTCATTGGCAAATTCACTCCAAAGTCAATAATACAAGGAGCGAGTTTTTCCAGAAGATAGGCGAGATTCGTCTTCGATTCATGCAACTTCAGATCCGAATTCTCTTGAAGTCTCTTCATATAACGGCAGACAATATTTAATCTGCGGCGAATATCCGGCTTTAAAGTAAGCAGCATTGCCTGGACAGCGCCATAGAACATTTCCTTCGCTAAAAACAGATCTGTAAACAAGTGGGAAATTAACCAAACTCACAATCATTGACATTTGAAGCTGAATTCGACTTGGTTGTTCGCAGAGTTCTTTCGTACCTAGATTTCGAGTTGATCGTGATAGGCGTCTCAAACTCATCGATGTACTTGATATTCGGCGAACCTGAGCTCAGCGACGATGAAGCAAAAGTGGACTTTCCAACAGAACTATTGGAGAGTGAAAAGTTAGGGTCGTCGTTACGGTAAAACGGGTTATCATACGCATCCGGCGAGAAGCGCTTGTGGAAATGCTTCCAGAGAACTGACAGCTTGAAGCTGAAGTCGTAAGGAACGATTGGCGAATTAACGCACATCAGTCCGTAGAGATGATCGAAAACCTTGTTGGACGACTGTCCTTGTTCATTGCCATTGATTCGCCATTCGAGCAAAGCTTGAAAGTCTTTCTTGATTTCTAGAGGAAGGTCATCTTTGGGGTTCGGGCACCGAACAATTCCCTTTTCACCAACTTCCGTGCAGTTCCATTTGATATGGGCGCCGATGATTCCTTCCGAGAGTTTGTCACTCACACTTTGAAGACCAACGAATCTCAGCAAAAGTTGCTTCCAAGCCAATAGGTAGTCATCACCAGTGACATAGGCGTCGATGGGATCGTAAGCCGGAGAAGAACGACACTTGATCATCTCATAATCATTCTCTGGAGTCGATTTGGGTGGAACTGACGTATGAGCTTTCTTTTGATAAGTTGAAGCCGTGATTGTACTTTGGTTACTTGATTCAAGTCGCGGTGACGTTGACAGCTTCAAACTTTGGAAATCCTAAAGCCATTTTCAAGTCGGAGAGCGAATGAGAACTCAAACCTTATTCAAAGTGTTGGCAGAAATAGACCGTCTAAGCTTCTTCACACTGGCGTTGACTTGCTTGCAGAATGAATCCGATTTGGCAAGACTTCTCAAATCCGTCAGAGATGAAGCACGCTGAATAGGCTTTGTTGCATCTATTTCTTCTTTGATTTTATCGTCAACGAATCTATATAGACTAGCGTTTGCATGAAAGCTCTTGTTATTTGGTTCACGAACGTTCTCCACCAGTTGCTTGGTCAACAACAACTGCATGAACTTCTCTGTGTTAGACCTAAATCAACATTAGTAATAACTGCTTAACAAACTCACGAATCGAACGGCTTATTGGGCACTACCTTCGGGAAAAGAGTCAGTAGAAACTCACTAGCTTCTTTGCCGGTGAAGGAATCTGGATATTGCCTCCACTGTCTTCTGTTCTTCTTCCTCGGCATGTTTTTGTAAAATTGACTCAGTATCATGTTCCACTGTAAAAATAAAGGCACTTCGATATATGAAAAACGAAAACTTACTCGTCTAGTAGCCTGGAACTGATCACTCCGTACAGCTGCGTCTTTGACAGTGACGTCATGGCCGCTGGCTCGGCTGTTCTCCAGGTCCTCTTGGATTTTGATGATACTCTCCACAGTGAGGTCGTTATTACGTCTGAATGAGAACTTCCGCATCTCGTTATATGAAAATCAAGTAAGTCCCACGAATGCGCAAGCGAAAGGTTCTTTATTTCAAACGGAACGGGACGCGCCAAATTTCGGCCAGTCCGTTCGCGGGTTCCTAGAGCGAATTCGTATGGTACGGGTGCATGCGAAAAGTGTCTTGCTACTGCTTGGATCCATGTGATCTTCCTTGAATTCTTATCCATGTTACCCTCTGGTGATTTCCTTTGATCTAGGATTTAATTTTGGTTTATTTGGTTTTTCTGTGTTCGTGGGCATATGAATTTCCTAGTCTTGGACTCAGTTCACGAAACCACATGATTTTTCAGGCTGGACCTTCGAAGTTATGCTTTTTTGACTTCTTACCAGAAGACTGACCTACCTCGAATTATCTGAATCTACTGCCGACTTTTAGAAGATCCAAGAATGGGAAAGTTCCGTGTTCGTGTGAATCGCAAAGGTGCTCCTGGTTGGGGGCCCGGTCAATCTTCTTCGAGCAATGCTCCGGTGACCAAATTTCGAGATCAAGCTAGAGCTCTGCGTATTGCCAATCAGACTCCTTTGGTTGCTGTCGATGAACAAATGGAACAAGGGGGTCCCGATGATGTCACTGATCAGATCGGACTGGTTGGTTTTCAAGCTCTAATCCAAGTTTAAACATTCTTTCCAGGAGGAGATGAATATCGATGAGACTACTGTCGGAGCGAGAACAGTTGTTTCCCAATACACGAGTTGTACCAACCCTACCTTCAACCCCATCAATCGAATCTGGAACGACGATGACGCCGAAAAGCAGCAGGATGTACTGAATCTTCTTGCCTTCGCAGCTGATACAATTCGTGAGAAACAAGGGGATCAAAGTGATGTGGAGTATTATGGTGTTCTACTGGCTGCCTTGGACGATATTCCCACCGAGGATGTCAAAAAGATATACGCTAACAGTTATCTTCTTCATTTGTTGTTTCCTAAAATTCCGAAGGAACTTCTGATCAAGCATTTTGATCGTGTGAAGCCGGTATGGTGTTTTATTCTCCTACTGTGTTTGAGATAATTTTCATTTTCAGATCTTGGATCGAAAGTTACAAGTGTTAGCTACCGACAAGAATGCTTATGGAGCGATCAAATTCCTGCTCAGCTCCCTTGGTTCGTTGCTGAAGGCTCAACCACAAGCATTCTGGAGCACCACTGAACACAAGGCTATTTTGAGTGATTTGGTTGGATTCTCCTTCCATCCTCATCCAGGTGTGAGGATGATCAGTCGAAGGACAATTAGAGCTCTGCTGACTGAAGAACCACATGTTGCTCCTAATGCCGTCCATCCAGGTGCCAAAACTGTTGCAAAAGCTGCCAAGGAACAACTTGATACCTGCAACGGCAACAGAGATACAATCACTCGTCTGCTTTGTCTGCTGGAGGGAATTCTGCACAGAATGCCTGATACAACTTTGGCTTCGTTGCTGGAATATCTCCTGCAGCTCGGATCTTCCGGTGATACAACGGTGCGATGTTCTGCATACCAGTGCATTCAAAGGACCCTCGAGAAGCCGCCTTCCGTGGAATCTCTTCCTATCAATCGCAATGCTGAACTGATTGTTGCTCTGCGATCTCAACAAATCCCAACAGATGTTAGTGTTTTTGCTTATTGGCTCCAGACCCTCACCGAAGCTCACTGTTGTCTCAGTCAAAAGACATCCGAGAAGAGCGTCAATCTCTTGCCAGATACTTTGGAACTCTTTGGTAAAGCCTTCCAAGTTCCAAATGCGGATTTGGGATACGCTGTTCATCTGTCTTTGAACCGTTTGATGTCTGACTGCATCAAGGACAACGCGCAAGCTTCCCAGAAATGCTTGGACGTCCTCGAACGTTCATTCAACGTGCAGAATACAGATGTTTGGAAACACATCTTTGCTTCTATGGCTATTTTGATTGAACAAGTTGGAGAAAAGATCGATGGCAATATCTTCATAAAGGTGCTTCAAACATTGTCTACAATGCGGGAGAAGGATGGCTGTATTTGTGCCAAGGATATTGAGCGTGTGATTGCATCTGCTATCAAAAATGTTGGAATGGCCAAAGTCATGGGGATTATTGAATTGGGTCTCAATCCTACTGCTCCTGAACTTCCGACTGACTTTGCTCGTTCGTGGATGTTGCCTTTGCTGATTCATAATGTTCGGAATGAAAGGATCAGCTTCTTCACTTCCTCTGTCATCCCAGTGCTTGTTGCTCTTCATGAACGCTTAAGTAAACTGACAGATATGAATGGGAAATTATACCATGCCTTAGAATTACAAATTTGGGAAATTCTGCCTCATTTACTGGATTCTCCTGTTGACTTCCCCGAATCATTCCCTATTTTGGCTCCAATGATTGGTTCAGCTCTTGCACAAAGACTGGATTTGAGAATTGTTCTTTTAAAAGCTCTTCGTTCTGCTTTGAGATTTGCCGACAAAAATGGCCATGTTGAAGTTGTCAAAAAGTATGCCAAGAATTATCTGCCAATTCTTTTCAATATTTATACTGTTTCTCTTGCTGAAACAATGGAAATTGTGAAGAGTCAAAATGTCCGGAACTACGATGATCGGGCTGTTAGATTGTCGACACTAGAGACTGTTAGAAGCTATATCTTACAAACTCCAGAAGAAGTGAAGAACAACTTTACTGCTACTGCGTTGAGCAAATTGACCAGTGATGATCAGAAGATGACTGTGGAGAAGAAGCAAGCCATTACGGACTTGGTTATTGCCCTTGTTCGTGGAATGGATGCTGATCAGTTCGCGGAAGTTTTCAATGTTATTCGAGATTGGTTCACTAGTGGACTTGGATCTTTCCAGAAGAAAGCTTACAGGTTTGATTTCCTATGGGAGTAAGACTCATCCATTGTTTTTTAGAGTTTTGAGTGAAATGTACAAGAGGATAAATGAACCTCAACTTCGTCCCTTCTTCGAGAAGAATGCTCCATTTGTTCAAGATCTCATTGCTAAAGGTTTCGAAGGCGTTCAGAAGCCTTCAAGAGGTCCTAGAATTGGAGTGTATCGTTCTATATTGACGACCTTCAAGGAGTATGATGAACTGAAGCACTTTGTTGACTCAATCTTAGAACAAGTGATTCTTTCCCAAGACAAAAGCTTCAGCAAGACAACTCGTGAACAAGCTGCTCATTGTTTCCTCCAAATTTGTGACAAATTGGTCGACTTCGGATCTGATGCTGAGTAAGTTTGTTCCTTATCGTCCATCTAATTAGTTTGATTTTCAGTATAACACCATCTGCTGCCCTTGAACCAATTTTAACTACTATAGCACGACTTTACAATGAACCACCTTCTGGAAAGGAAGAAATCTCGTTGGAACAAGCTCGATCAGCTTTGATTTCATTGAACATGATTACCCAGAAATACGTCAAATTCCTTAATCCTACTGTATTAGACAAACTTATCAATATGGTTTGTGCTACCCTTTATGATCTCCGTAACCCCATCAAGATCCTGGCTGTTCGATGTACTAGAATTCTTTGCAACAAACTCCAACAATTCGCCATGTCTCAATACAGAGATAACCTTCTCAAGCACATTTTTGAACAAGACTTTACTGTTCATAGTCTGAAAGTAAGGAAAGCTAACCGATTGTTACTTGAAGTCTTGGTCGATCGCTACGGTCACGAACTTCTACTGAAGGCTACTGAAAAGGACGATTTTGTGAAACAGATCAAACACATTGCAAAGATGAAGAGAAGGAAGGAGAGACGAGCTGCTGGTATGCAAGCAGAAGAGGAAGATGATGACGATGAAGTCCAATCGACCTTTACAACTGCAAATACCGTCAAAGCAGATACGATCTTTGATATCCTGGAGGATAGTGATGAAGAAGGAGATGAAGAAAAGATCAAATCCTTTGACAACAAATCTGCTGTTCTTAACGAGGACGAAGATGAAGTTGTTGATTTGCTTGATCGTGACACTTATATTCAGAAACTCAGTACCGTTGACTCTCGTATCAAGAAGAAAGTCACTATTGAGGATCCCAAGAAAGACGAGACCTTTAGAGTTGATAAGCAAGGCCGTATTATGATCGTCAACATTGATAAAAAGAGGAAACGATACAATTCCGAGATGTTTGAAGAAGACGACGAAGAAGTGGAGGCAAAGTCTGTTGAGGATGAAGTTGCAGAGGAGCAAAAGGAAGATATTCATTCAGTGGTGAGTTGCATTTCTCCTGGTTTCCCTTGTGAGTGAGAATACTGACCCATTTTAGGTGGCGAGTACTTACAAGCCAGGCGGACGTGGTATTCACAGACAAACCGCTCACTCAGGAGCAATGTCGTATGTGAGCAATGCAACGACGACCAACGGAAAGGCCAAGATGAGCGACCATAAGAAGAAGGAGGATAAATTCGAACCATACGCCTACATCCCACTTCGCAACAAAGGACGAAGCAATGGGTTGAAATCGATTCTGAAGAAAAAGAGTAATAAGGGAGGAAGGAAATCTAAGTGACTGATTTCGGTGAATTTGCCTTAATTTTTACGAGTATTTTGCTAGTTTGGTTAGACGGAATAAACAGTGTTCCTGAACAAGTGGATATGGCCCAAAGAATGTATGTGTCGGGTGACCTGGCGATGGCTGGGAAGAACCGGCCCGCATCAGCAGCAAGGGGTGCGTCTCGTCCGTCCAGCACGCAAGCTGGCCGCTCTCCTTCTTCTTCTTCGTCGCTTTCATTCGTGATTGTGCTCACTCGGATAATTCTAACTCTTTCCAGTCACTTTTACGTCAATCTCCGGTTACAATTAAAGAAATGCCTAAACCATTAACTCAGCCTTTGAACACTAGCCAAAACGGGAGTTCAATCGCCACTTTTGACGATGAAGAAAATGTCATCATTACTGTTTTGATTGCTCTACATGGTTGGTTTATTTCTGTTCACTTGAATTAATCGTTCAAGTTGATCCTTTAGATCATGTTCTTGCAAATACTGCTTCGACAGGACCAACGATGGACGCGAAAAATAGGGTATGGGACTTGATTCGGGAGCGCTTGTGCAACAGGAATGGAGCTATTCAGAGAACTGATGAACAAGTAAGTTTTTAATCCGGTAATTAACTGTTGATGAGTTGTTGGTTGGAATTGAGATGATGTATGGAGATGGATTTTTAATTTAATCTGAGTTCCTGAATTTGGCGCGAAAAAAGATTTCCCTTATCTTGCGAGTCCTACTTGAACCCTGCTCAGTATCGATTTTCGCCTCTGTCTATAAACAACTAACATTTATCTCTCGGCGTCTTTTCAATTGTTTATCGATCTAGTGGGCAATATTCGGTTTCAGGTACGGAACAGATGGAGAAGTCTTCGGTCTTCTTACGCCTTCAAGCAGGACAAGGCCCGTCATTTGGCAGAGATGTTCTACAAACGACTTGCATCTAATCACAAGATCAGATTGGAGGACATTGCTGTTCCGGGGATTAAGTTTCCCCTATGGCTTCAGAATATGATTAGAAATGATCCTAATTTCAAACCCGGAGTCGGTGGGAAGCCGGTTGTTGTAAAGAAGAGAGAGCAGCAGCGGTCTCTATCGATCGGAAAGAACACTGACGAGCCCGTGAACAAGAAAAGAAGAACTCTCCCTCCAACGAAGACCGAACCAGCCCTTGTTGATCAGGAGGCAGAAACGTTCGTCTTCAAGAAGATTATCGTAGGTTTATGATAGTTAATTTATTTTTATCTTTTAATTTAGTTCCCAACCGACGAATACGAAGAACAAGAAAAACCTAGCAACTCTACTCCTTCGAGTGTCCATGAAGAACTTAACTCTGTGACTGAATCTGGGGCCAATACCCCTTCTGTCAATGAAGATGAATATGAGACTGAAGTAGAAGCTAATTACAGAAGGAAAGAAGAACTTCATCAAGCCCAATTAGCTCTTCTCAACGCCAAGAGGCGGGAGGTCGACATGCGGATGAAACTGACCCATCTCCAGATTCAAGCATTTTTGAGACAGAATGGATCGCTCTTCGATTTCCCTGTCGAAGAACCATCGGCCAATAACGAAGTCGAAGAAGTGGAAAAATCTCAAATGTTCGATAATGAAAACGAGGAAATTGGAGAAGCCGAAGTTCCCAATGTTTCTGCTTCAGAACCAATAGATACCGCTACAGATGGAGGTCAAGAAGGGTGAAGCGAGGTCACGCAAACTCGGTTCATCTGCGGGTACACTTTATTTGCAACGCATTTTGCATTTGTCTTAACTTAATGGTTATCCCGTAAACAGGATGAAATAAACTGTACAGGTCCTCGAAGATACTATTGCACTTTAAAAACTACTGTAGGCGTTTAGCTTTTGGTTTCAAACAATGATTAAAGATTATTTTTCATTGAGGAAATTTGTTGTTCATGAGAAATACCGTAACTAATCAGTGAGAACCCGACATTTTTCAATAAACCTTAATGAACGTCAGATTTCTAAATTCCCAAATATTACATGTATTATTTTCAAGCGGATACTGTTGTTTGAATAAATTCTGAAAAATTTAATATCTAATTGATCTTGGTTCAGGTAAATAAAAAATTTGAAATTTTCCACAATCATGGCAGAAAACGTCAAAAATCCTACAGTAAGTTTTGACCGTGTTAGAAAACCGTAAATTATTCAATTTTTTCCGATTGTAAAAACTAGATCGATTTTACTCCGAAAATTTACAATTTTACTGATAAATTATTTTTTCATAAAAACGTTTTTCATACTATGATAATACTTTTTCAGTTTCCTAGAAATTGAGATATAAAACATCACAAAAATCCACACGAAAATTAACGACGATATTCGGTCGAGATTCTCGAAGCGAAATCTGATAGATTCTGATATTTACTAAAGATATCCATTGACGGTTTTTTATTTTTAGGATAACGAATGGATTCACTCGTACGTTCATGAACTACCAGTTTTATCAGTAAAAATGATAAATCTGGCCAATTAGTGAATTCTCGCTGACAAATGTTAAATGATTTTTTGCAACGCGCATGCGAGATTACAAAGTGACGAATTCGTTCGCACACTCATGAACTGGCAATTTCGCGAGTGAAATGACAAATTTGGTTAATCAGTGGATTCTTGCTGACAGCGCATCATATATTTCGAAACAAACCAAAATCACATAAAGTGGTAATTTATGCATGTTTTAGTTTGCGGAATACTACAACGGCTACCGTAACAGAATAATAGTCGACATAGTTCCTTTAGTTGTGCTTCGGATTATCCTCCAAATAATAGGGATGGTCGGGAATGGGTTCATCGTCAGCGTTACTATCCAACACAAGTGGGTTTTTCTTTATCATGCTATTATAAAAATGGATCTTGTTGCAAAGTTGTCTCGACGCGAATTTTCTGAAGTTTCTAGAAATTAAAACTACGTGATAATTTTGATTTTGCGCGATAGTCCGCAGTTCTACATAATTTCGAAATTGATTTTTAAAACTACTTTGCTTGAGTGGATCTGGGAGCTTCTGGATCGGGGTCGTATGAGGTGTGGAAAACTCTATCTAACTTCGAGGCTTAATTTTCATATATGAAAGCACGAACAGGTATCCAGGAAGCCATGGCGCCAAATACCTCATCGAAAACGGATTGTTTGTTTGCTTAAATTTAATTCCCTGTTGCGTCGGAATTTAGCTTTTGTATCTTTAAATTCCATTTTATTTTGAACTTGTACTTTTCCAGGAAATTCCAACATGCTTGTGGGATACTCCTTGCGACAGGAGCCATTTCCGACTCCGTCCACCAGCTTTCCCACTATTATTTTGGGTATCTGACCTTGTCTGGGAAAAACTTCACCACGTTGCAAACATGTGTGCTTGTGAACATCCTACCGATTATCGGGATGAGTACAGGGATCTTGATGACCCTCTTCATCGGCATCGACCGGGCACTTAGTGTCTTCTTCCTCACATGGCATCGGAAGCAGTCTTGTTGTTTCTTCCTTTCCATCTACTTCGGGCTTTGCATACTCTACAATGCCTACTGGACGGTTAATATCTACATAGAAATGGCCAAGGATCCGAATAGGGAAACAATATGTCTAATTACCGACGCCCAGCCGGGCTGGACTCAGCTTTACTGGTTCAACGCATGTCTGGTCATTAACTTCCTGACCATTGTGTGTTATTTAATCGTCTGGATTATCATCAAAGTCAATAAAAGTAAGTTTCGTCAATCGTAATATTAATTGAAACATGGTTCCTTCAGCTGCGAATCAATCCTTGTTCAAATCCCTCCTTGCGATCACTTTAGTCATCTTTCTTGGATGGATGTTGTATGCTATGGTTAATCTAGTTGTCAGTTCGTTCAACTTGACTCTGTTACAAGCTTGGTACATCGGATTCTACGTCGGAATCATGGTAAACCTCGCCATCAGCATTAACTACCTTATACTCTACGCCTTTAGGTCTGAGCTTTATCTATTGTAAAATCCCCTAAGAGATTGTTTTCAGCAAAGAATACAGAAAAGCATTTCAACAACAATTGGTTTACATTTTCCCGGGAACAAAGAACCATTTCTTCAAATCTGCAGTCACAACCGTCAAGGCAACTTCGAAGCCTACTCTAGTTCTCCATAAAGATAATTCTAAACTCCCTAATCTTTCCTGAGTAATTGTGAAAATACCTTTTTAAACAAGAATTCTGGTGGAAATTGACACTTGGATAAATATCCCGAGTAATCTCGGATCATATCTCGTTTTCCCAAATTTGTCAAGAGAGGAGTTTGGAATCGTTGTTTCCAGAATCCGCCATAACGCGGGTCAGTAAAATAAATCGAATTCAAGAGCTGATCTCGATAACCAAAGCGTAGGAAACGTCATCTTTCAATTTTTCAGCAAATTGTTACTTCACACGTCACTAACCAGCTCAATTGGTAGCCTAAAACCTCCACAATTATTCTTGAAAGAAACTGGAGCAACCAAGAAATCTAGGAAGTAGATCGATATAAAAACACCAAAAGTTCCCTAAAATTTTGCAAATGAAAATCTCGCGCCGGTATTGTTTGCAATTTGCAATGCAAACTCGACGTGGCTCTCGTGTCCTGGGGACTGGTCTCCACGAGGGCGAGCCAATGCTCCTCTCGCGTTCTTTTTCGCTCTTTTCCAATGACTGATTTTTCCCACGCCAGCGTCCACTTCTTATCTTGTATTTGTTGATCAATGTTCCACCCATGTTTTTATATTTGATAACTTCTTCTATGGGCGTTGTATTTCCGTGTTGGATGTTATATAATATTGTTTTAATTGTCGTTGCAGACTAACCCTCTAACCAATCACCATGTGTGGGATCTTCGCTTACGTCAACTATGCCTCTCCCAAGAAGCGTGCTGAGATTATCCAGATCCTCCTCCAAGGCCTTCGTCGGATGGAATACCGTGGGTACGACTCAGCTGGAATCGCTATCGACGGATCGAATGATGCGGAGAAACTTTATGACGTTGTTTCTGTCCTCCGCAAAGTTGGGAAAGTCGACATCTTGGATCAATTTATCCACGAGCAGAAGGACCTCAATGGGCAAATCGAATACCAAGTTCACTGTGGCATTGCCCACACCCGCTGGGCCACTCATGGTACTCCCAACGACGTGAACTCTCATCCCCATCGTTCTTGTGAAAGCAATGACTTTGTCGTCGTTCACAACGGAATCATCACCAACTACCGTGAGATCAAGGAGTACTTGCTTAAGAAGGGCATCAAGTTCGAGTCCGAGACTGATACTGAAGTGATTGCGAAGTTGATCCAGCACATCCATGATCGTTATCCGAAGTTCAGTTTCCGTCAACTGGTCGAAACGACGATTCAGCAATTGGTGTTGTTTTGTTTTTCTTTTTATTTATTGATTTGCCCATTATAGGAAGGAGCGTTTGCGCTTGCTTTCAAGAGCCGACTCTTCCCCGGCCAACTCGTAGCGTCCCGTCGTGGTAGTCCCTTGCTCATTGGTATCAAGAGTAACTCCCGTCTGTCCACAGATCACTTGACCGTTAACTTCAGCAATGGTAAACTTTCTCTATCTTTATATAATTATATTACCATGTAATATTTGCTCAATTTTGTTATTCAGACGCTGAATGGGTCTGGTTTGACGACCATAAGCGACCAACAGCAAACAGCCCTATTCCAAATGGGAATGCTGATGGTATTATTTTGAATATAGCTTTTCTTTATCTCTAACTGCTTCTTTAATCTTGGTTTTCCATTTTTAATTATACCTTTATAGCTCGTCATGTCTTGAGTTCTTATTGCGGAGAAGAGAGCTTCGTCGACTCACCCACCATCGTTGGTGATGTTTTCAACATGTCTATTACTTCTAATCTGGATCATTCTACTCGCTTTGACAAGGGAATGATTCACGATTCAACCCGCAGCATTCGTCCGTTCGATGCCACCAGAAACTTTGAAGTTGAGTATTTTGTCGCTTCCGATCCTAGTGCTGTTATTGAGCATACAAAGCAAGTTCTTTTCCTTGAAGATGACGACATTGCTGTTGTCGAAAGTGGATGTAAGTTTTGTTAGTTTTTGTTATTGATTGGTAATAATTGTTTAGTGTTGTCCATTCATCGTATTCGTCGTGATGGAAGTGATCCTACTTGTCAAACTCGTGAAATTCAGCAGCTTAATTTGGAACTTCAACAAATTATGCGTGGTGAATTCAAAACTTTTATGCAAAAGGAGATTTTCGAACAACCAGAATCTGTTGTGAATACTATGCGTGGCAGAGTGTTTTCAGATGGACGTGTTATTTTGGGTGGTATCAAGGATTACATTAAGGATATCAAACGTTGTCGTCGCCTTATTCTTGTTGCTTGTGGAACATCTTATCATTCTGCTATTGCGTGTCGTCAAATTATGGAAGAATTAACTGAGCTTCCTGTTGTCCTTGAACTTGCCAGTGACTTTTTGGATCGAGAAACACCGATTTTCCGTGATGATGTATGTATATTTGTTTCTCAAAGTGGTGAAACGGCTGATACATTGAATGCTCTTCGTTATTGCAAACCTCGTGGTGCCCTCTTAATTGGCGTTACTAATACTGTTGGTAGTTCTATTTGTCGAGAAAGTCATTGTGGTATTCATATTAATGCTGGACCTGAAATTGGTGTTGCTTCTACAAAAGCTTACACTTCTCAGATTATTTCTCTCATTATGTTCGCTTTGACTATGAGTGATGATCGTATTTCTTTAAGACAACGTCGCCAGAAAATCATCACCGAACTTTGTCGTTTGCCTGAGTATATTAAAGCAATTTTGAAATTCGACAAGGAGGTCAAGAAGATTGCAGAAGAGATTTACAAAGAGAAATCTTTGCTTATTATGGGTCGAGGTTACAACTTTGCTACTTGCCTTGAAGGAGCTTTGAAAATCAAGGTTAGTTTTAAAATTTGCCCAAAAAATAACTAAATTTTTTAGGAATTGTCTTACATGCATTGTGAAGGAATCATGAGTGGGGAATTGAAACATGGGCCTCTTGCTATGGTTGATGAGAACATGTGTAGTATTATGATTATTTGTAACGACAATGTGTATGTGAAATCTCTCAATGCTCTCCAGCAAGTCAGATCCCGTAGTGGTCGTCCAATCATTATTGCTGATGAAAGTGTTTCAGAAAAGGATTTGGCTGGTGCTGAGCATGTTCTTCGTATTCCGAAGACAGTCGATTGCATTCAGAGCTTGTTGGCTGTTATCCCTCTTCAGTTGTTGAGTTATCATGTTGCGGAACTTAATGGGCTTAATGTCGATCGTCCACGTAATCTTGCCAAGTCTGTAACTGTTGAATAATCAAACTGACGACAACTCAATCTATGATTGTTTAAATAAGGATCCCATGTTGTGATATTAACTGTTTATTAACTGCGATAACCATATTTTGAAATTTAAGAGGACAAAAAATAAATCATTTCTTGTCATTGTTGGTATTTGGAATGACGAATAAAGTAAGCTTAGAATTTTTTTGTGAAAGCTTGCTGAAACATGTATTTTGAGATTATTTGCTTGGGATACTGTAGAATTGAATTTTTTAGGAGTATTTAAGGTTAGTTTTTATTTTTTCGTGAGGTCGGCGGGTTGGTTTCCTGGTGAGAATGTTGTAGATATTTTTACTTTTTATGGGAATGTTGTATTTGCTTTGACAATTCCATTGAAATCAGTAGTTTGGTATGTGATTATAACTCAAAGACGTTAGGAAGATTTAAGTGGTTTCTTTTGAATCATTCTTCTTGGAGTTTTGTTTGTGCTTGTAGTAATTGTATTTCGTCCAGTAATATTGTTATTTGTGGGAGCATTTTACTGTAGTAACACTATGTTTCGGGATACATCGATTACAGCGTTGTTTACTTCCTTAGTTGCGTTGAGTACTGTTGGGACAGAAACTATTAGGAAGAGGGGACTTGAAGAGGTAGCCTGAATATCAGGGAGTATAGGATACTGTAGAGCATGAGTGAGATCCTCGGTTGTGTTGTGTGGTGAGGTATATAATTGTTGTCTGTGCCTTGTTGAGTAAAGATTCATGACATTATTCCTGTCTCTATCTTAACGAGTACGATCTTGGAGTACCGTATCTACTGCAAAAGAGCTATTAAATGTTCAACCGGATACCACAAATCCGGACAATTTCAATCGATATTAGGTCAAGTAATTTTTTAAAATTTAATTCAAGTCGATAAATAATGCGGAAGAATCCAAGTTGCCAAAGTAGAACCAACTTGAAAAATCAGATCCCAAAGCGAAAACCTTGCGTGTTAACTAGTACAATATGCGGCTGCTTTTTAACTACAGTAGCACGACCATGTTGTAGTTACTTTTCTATCTTTATTTTTCCACTTCGTCGATATATCAAATTGTTCTAATATCTCTCCATCTTTCATACAATTTCAGAAAGAGAACCTTACATATTATTTATCCATGTTACTATAGTTGAAAATTAATTATGCGTCGGTTCCATTATCGTTATTATTTTTTGTTCTTCCGCTTCGTCGATATATCAAATTGTTCTAATATTTCTCTGCGTTTTGTATAATCTGAAAACAAAGAATCCTATATATCGATTGTTCACATTACTGTATCTAAAAATGGTTACATATCAGTTATACCAAACTTGGACCTCTTTGAGCTATTATTGCATAATTATTCCTGTTCGTATTGCTAGTGCTTATTAAAGACAAAACTGAATTTCTCAATTCCTTCCATTCGACAACGAAAAATTAATTGTTAATAAAAATGTCCCTGAAGATTGTTCGATAAACAACCACAATTTTTATTAGTTTCTTTGAGTCCATCTGTCGCAAAGTATTAAACCACAATTTTTGTATTGTTTTGTGTAAATTAGCTTTTTTTCTTAGTCGATTTGCACATATCTGGCCATTTGTCCTTGTCTTTCGTGATTGATTATTGTCACTTCAATTTTTGAACTACGTGGAATTTATTTTTGAATTCAAAATGAAAAAATTTCTATTGCTTTCTGTCATTATTGGATTACTGAGCTTTTACCAAAGACCAAAGGAATGGAGTGACTTGAGATTCGAGCACGTAGAGTAAGTTCCTCAGTTGAAACGACGTTATTATGTTTTTTAAAGCATACAAGAGCCTCCTGCATACGCCGGAGTGTTGTCTCAGAACGAATTGTTAGGAAATGCTAAACAACTTTTTGTTGGAGAACTTGATGCACCTGAATCTGTGCTCATCGAAGGAGGTTCGGGTTGAATTTTGTTAAGACCAATAAAAAACGGACTTTCAGATACTCTCTATGCTGCAGTCGAGGGAGCGGTTGTTAAAATTGTCAAAAATAAAATTGTAAAACGGTTTGAATTTCCCGAAGGCCGTCCACTCGGAATCAGACGACTCAACAAGGACTTGCTCGTCGCTGCCGATGGCATCAAAGGAGTTATATCTCTCAATCCCGAAACTGGTAAGCACATATTTACGAAATTTCTTGATTATTTTTATTTTAGGCAAATTTGATGTTTTACTTCCTGCTGGAACAGTCTACGAAGGGAAACCGATCGGTCTCGTCGACGACATTGACGTGATCAACGAGAACGAAGTTATCTTCAGTGACGCCACTTGGCTCTTCCAAGTACAGGACTACGTGACTGCCGTTGTGTCCGGTTTGGCTTCTGGAAGAGTCTATCATTACAACATCAAAACCAAAGAACTCCATTTGCTTCTGGATCACATGCACTTCCCCAATGGCATCCAACTTTTCCCCGACAAAAAGTCATTCATTGTGGGTGAAACAATGACAGCGAAAATCTGGAGATATTATTTATCCGGAGAGAAAACCGGCAAGAAAGAACTCTTTGCGACAAATCTCCCAGGGAATCCGGACAATATCAGACTGTCCCACGACGGGAATTCCTTCTTTGTCGCTTTCTGTACTCTCAGACCTCCAGGAAAATTCAACCCAGCGGATTTCATCATGAGCAGTCCGAATCTGAGATGGTTTATGTTCAATATTGTCCCCCACAGACTCCACAAGCTCCTCATGGTCAAACACGTCGAATCAGATTACGGACTGGCCGCCGAACTCGACTTCAATGGAAACATCTTGAGGACCTTCCACGCCCCCGGGGGAAAGATCAACCACTTATCTCAAATAACCGATGACGGGAAGAACCTTTACATTTCCAGTTTCCATAACCCGTACCTTGCTGTCATGCCTAAATAAATTCATTTTTCATGTAGAACTTGAGAAAAACATAAATAGACACGCCTTCGTTCAAGACAAACATGTTTTTTATCAGATCATTCTTCGGTCGTAAATTGACCTTTGTTATTGCCTCAAAGTTAGTTCAACCTTGCAATGGGGTTCCTAGTCGGATTGGCTGTGGTTTTACTGGGGATAATCGTCCTCCAAAACTCTTCCCACTTCGAAACCAAGCCGTTCAAATACCCCGAACGACCCGCTCTCGTAGGACCGTTGGCTCCGAATAACAAATTGAACAACGCTAAACTGTTGTTAAAAGATGTTTTCCATGGGCCAGAATCGATTGTTTACTATAATAACGCTCTGTATGTCACCGATCATTCTGGAATCGTCAAACTTGTCAACGACAAGATCGTCAAAAAGCTGCCCATCTGTCGTAAGTTCTTTGAAGACCACAGATGTCTAAAAATTAACATTTAGCGAAGAAAGTATGTGGGCGGCCTCTGGGGATACGGCATTTCAAAGATGAATCCTTCCTGGTTGCGGACAGTTATCTAGGAATCGTCCTGGTTGACATGAAGTCGGAAAAGTTCGAAATTCTTCTTCCTGCATCCACGATAGTTGATGGAAGATCAATCAACTTTGCTGACGACTTTGACTACATCAATGAGGACACGATACTCTTCAGCGATGCAACGACATGGGATCTGGCCAGATTCTCAAACAGCATGTTCGAATTGAAAGGCGATGGAAGGTTAGTTCCTCTTTAATCTGCCTCTAATTACTGGGAATCTAGATTGCTCTCCTTCAACCTGAAAACAAAACAAACCAGAGTCGTGGCTGACGGATTCCAGTTCGCCAACGGAGTCCAACTTCATCCTGACAACGAATCCGTCCTCGTCTGTGAGACCGGGGCTGCGAGAGTCACTAGATTCTTCTTCGCTGGACCTAAACAAGGGCTTAGAGAAACATTCGTCGACAACCTTCCCTGTCTTCCAGATAACATCCGATCTAACTTACGAGGAACATTCTTCATCGCATGTGCCGCTCCCAGAATCCCGAACGCCTTCAGTTTGATGGACTTCTTGGCTCCTTACCCTAGTCTTAGGAAATTCCTTCTACAAATAATTCCAGAATCTCAAACTATTAATTTCTTTATCGGAGCGGCCCCAAAATATGGAATCTTCGTGGAAGCCGACACCCAAGGAAACATCATCAACAGCTGGCACGACACCCAGGGGACGGTGAGATTGATATCGCAGGTCACCGAAACACCTGATGCCATTTACATTGGTAGTTATGCTCATGAGTTTTTAGCGAAAATCGATAAGTAAATAAATAAATAAGTAGAAAAGTAGGAAATTAATACAGAAAACAACGATGAGAGAAGCATTTGGGAGCGGGAATAGTGGTGTCTGGCTCTCGAAGGGAAAACCTGCAGACCGCTTCCTGAGTTCCTGCCTTCGATTGCTTCTCCTCCTCTTCTGTCTTTTTCCTTTCTGTTTATCAAGTTTCCTCTTTCACTGCTTCTGTCTCAACATGTAAATTTCATCTTCCTCATTCTTATGTTAGCCTTCCTACTTTTTATCTCATCTCATTGATTTCTTCACTATTTTACCCGTTAATTCTCCTCCTCTCCACTTCCCCTTCTATTCATCTAAATCGGACTTGACTCACCTTTTCTTCATATCACTATTACAGGGGTTTCTTAACAATGGCTCAAGGTGGTTCTGATGCTTCGAAAAATACAAAGAAGGCTGCTCCGTTTGATTCTAGAAAGTTCTTAATCGATCTGGCTTCTGGTGGCACTGCTGCTGCCATCTCCAAAACGGCCGTTGCCCCAATTGAACGTGTCAAGCTCCTTCTTCAGGTTTCTTTTATGTGTATATCCTTAAAGTCGTGGGGTTTAGGTCCAAGATGCATCTTCGTCCATCGCCGCCGACAAACGTTACAAAGGCATCATCGACATTCTAGTTCGTGTCCCCAAGGAACAAGGATTCGCCTCGCTCTGGCGTGGCAACTTGGCCAATGTCATCCGTTACTTTCCCACTCAGGCTTTGAACTTTGCCTTCAAAGACACGTATAAGAAGCTTTTCCTCGATGGAGTCGACAAGAAGAATCAATTCTGGAGATTCTTCGCCGGTAACTTAGCGTCTGGTGGAGCCGCCGGTGCCACTTCCCTCTGCTTCGTCTACCCTCTGGATTTCGCTCGTACTCGTCTTGCTGCCGATGTTGGTAAAGGAAGTACTCGTGAGTTCAAGGGTCTCGCCGACTGCTTGATCAAGATCGCCAAGTCCGATGGTCCTATTGGTCTTTACCGGTGAGTTTAAGTTCCGTGGTTTAGATACCCAGATTTCTTTTAGTGGTTTCTTCGTCTCTGTTCAAGGTATCATCATCTACCGCGCTGCTTACTTTGGTATGTTCGACACAGCCAAGGTTGCTTTCCAATCTGGTGATCAGAAACTCAACTTCTTCGCGGCCTGGGGTATCGCACAAGTTGTCACTATTACTTCTGGTATCTTGTCTTATCCATGGGACACTGTCCGTCGTCGTATGATGATGCAGTCAGGTCGTAAAGACATTCTCTACAAGAATACTTTGGATTGTGCTATCAAAATCATCAAGAATGAAGGCATGACTGCGATGTTCAAGGGGTGAGTTTTATTCTTCGGACTTGAATCTTATCGTGTATTTTCAGCGCTGGCTCCAACGTTATCCGTGGTACTGGTGGTGCTCTTGTACTCGCTATCTACGATGAGATCCAGAAGTTCCTATAAAACCGAGCCGTTGTCTAACGATTGATGGGCAATGTGAAATAAAATTGAATTGATTAATTTTTATTTAAAATCCACATTTCTTCAGCGGATACTACTATACTACGGTTTTAGGTTGGCAAAGCTTAGAGCTGAGAGCAGGTGGTATGGGCGCGGACGGTGTCAACGAAGCTGGGCTTGTAGCCGGAGAGCTTGCGAGTGATGTCGTTGTTGCGGGCCTGGCGGAGGAAGTCACGAGTCTCAGAAGAACGGTTCAAGCAAGTGAATTGGGTCTTGACTTGCTCGCTGGTCTCGGGGTAAGTTCCCTGAGGACACTGGTTGATGGCCTTCATGGAGAAGCAGATCTTGTGTCCGTATTCGACGACGAGGGTCTGTTTCTGGGGAGCTTCTGAAATTCAATCACTCATTGATGATAGTTTTAAAAAGTACTAACCTTCGTCTTCGTCTTCTTCGTTGTTTTGCTGGCGACGGCGGGAGTGCTCGAAGAGTTCGTACTCATCGGCATCTTCGTCAGATTCGAATCCACTTTCGTGGTCGAAGTCGTCTTGGCGGCGGAAAGATTCCATTCCGAAGAGAGAATCCTGTTCGTAAAGCTTGTCAACAGAGCGGCGTTCGCACTCGCTGTCCTCGAGCATGGAGAAGCTCTTGTGGAACTCCTTCAAGTCATCGGTCATGGAGTCGTCGTTCATTCTGAATTCGTTGTCGGATTCTTCGTCATAGTGTCCACAGAGACCGCATTGGCTGTTCTTGTAGAGCTTGCTCATCTTGACGTTGGCTTCTTGTCCATCGAAGTGGACGGAAACTCCCTGAGGAAGCTGGACAATAACGAGGTCTTCAGAGTAGTCAATGTCGTAATCTTGGAGTTGTTCGGAGTTGAGCTTGTCTCCATTGATCTTGACGGAGAGTTTGTCGGACTTGGGTTCGATTTCGATGACGTTTTCGCGGTTGATGATCTTGATCTTCTTGTCCTGGGATTGTTCATCAAGCTTCTTCATCATGACGGCGAAGGACTTGCGTTCAGAGCAGTCCTTAGCGATGACAGAGTAGCATTGGTGGATGGGAGCCTTGTAGATGACCTGGTCGAAGGTCTTGATTCTTTGTCCATCAACACGGCATTCGGCACGAGTGGATTCAGAAATCTGATCGAAGACGTCAGAAACGGATTCGATTTGACGGTAGTTCTGGGAACGAACAAGAGTCCAGGGCTTGAGGGAGAAGGGCATTTCAATGTTGACGAATCTGGTGACTTCAGAAGGAGTCTTGACAGTCATGTTGAGTTGTTGACGGGTGCGAGGGTCAATGATCATGGAAGCGAAGACGTGGTTCTTCTGTCCTTCAGTTTGTTGAGTACGTTCAACATTCCAGTAGTTGTAGAGCTTGAACATTTCGAATCCACGATAGAACAATTCACGAGTCCATTGATTGAGCTTGTAATCAGCAACAAGATCGTACTTGTTGACGAAAGCAGAAGCGAGTTGGTTGCGCCATTCACGACGGATCCATTGTTCAGGGACAGCACGTTCTCCTTGGAGCTTCAAGTGGAGTTTCTGGGTTTCATCAGATCCCCATTCGGCTTCAACAGTGAAGACAACTTTGTCTTGTTCGTTCTCATCGAGTTGTTCGAGTTGACGAACGTATTCAGGAGTCAACAATTGAGTCTTAGCGGAAAGAGTCCATTCACGGTTCTCGTGACGGAGCATGGGGGAGCGAGAGATGTCAGTGGAGACCTTGCAGAAAGTCATCTGATTGTCACAGACAGCAGTCAATTCAAGAGAAGCCTGATGTTGTTGACGTCCTCCGATGGTCTTCATCTGGGCCTTGATGGAGTGTTCGTAGACCTTGCTAGGCTGGTACTTGGACAAGTACTTGTTCAATTTCTGTTCACGTTCGTCTTCAGATTCGAAAGAAGCATCTTCCAAATCGTCTTCAGAAAGACGTTCGAACTTCTTGTTGGAGTAGAAGGACTCGAATTGAGGCTGATGGCTCTTGTGGCTGGTGGATCTGAAGAGATTTCCGAAGAAAGTGAATTGGATCTCCTTGGGGGATTCAGAAAGAGGCTCGAAGTCAACAGTGACGTGGTTCTCAGTGACGGTGGCAAGAGAGAGGATCTGTTCATAGCTCATTTGAGTGGGCTTGTGGAAGTGTCCGTTGATGGAGATGGTGTTGCGTTCCTCAGAAGTGAGTTCAACAAGACGAGATTCCATCTCAGGATTGTGGATGGTTCTGATTCTGGGTTCACGGTGGAGTTGAATCTTGGAGTCAAATTCACGAACGAAAGTGACAGGCAAGGAGTTCAAGGTGACAAGACGGGTCTTCTGTTCGGGAAGACGGAAAGTGATCTTGGCCTTCTCGGTCTTCTCAGAGTTGTAAGCAACAACGATTTCAGATTCGATGGGGAGGTTCAATTCGAGGGATCTGAGGGATTCGACTCCGATGTTGATCATGGGGCACCAGAGTTCCATTCTCTGAGAGTGAACTCCAGAGATCATGGGTTGGATCTGGATCTGGGCCTTGAGTCCTTCAGAGTGGATCTTAGCCTTGATCTCTCCTTCGACAGATCCGACAACAGGCATAGAGTGTTGCATCTTCAAAGGCAAACCAATAGTAGTGGCGATCTTGACAGAGCGTTCATGAAGAGAAGAGACAGTGTTGACACGGAATTTCTGTCCTTCAAGAAGCTTAGCCATGGTGGAGATGCTGGGTCTCTGTCCATTGATCAAGTCGCGGACGATTTCGGGCATAGTTTCTTCGCTGAGAGGAAGAACAATCTGGTCGATGTCACGGATACGGAGACAGAGCATTCCGTAAGGAGTCTGATCTTCGGAATAACGACGACGAGGCTGGATCTTCAAAGATTCGAAGACATCGTCCAAAAGGTCACGTCCAAGTTCCTCACGGTCGTTGGAGCGACGGTTTCCACGAAGGTTCTTTCTGGAGGAGTGTTCGACAGATCCGTAGACTTCGTTGAAGAGCTGTTGGTAGTAAGTTTCAATGTCGGTCTGAGTCAAGCTGAGTTCGAAGCTGTTCTTCTCGAGGAGTCCATTGAGGAAGGAGTCCATGGAGAGGGACAAGTGCTTGGGGAGCATGTTGTTGGTGGAGAAGAGGGAAGCCCAGTTGACGAAGAGTCCTTCTTGCTGTTCCTCAGAATAGATAGGAACACGATAGAAGCGAGATCCACGAAGTTGTTGTTCTTCAACCTTGGCGATCTTGAGGCAAGTCTCCAAGTGACGAGCAAGTTCCTTCTCAACCTGGACGGGGGATTGGCTGAGGGCCTTCATGGTGGTGTAAACGAAGGACTTGACGTGTTGGCTACGTTCGTTGAAGAGAACATAGGTGATTTGGTCGAGGATAGCCTTGTCAGGGATGGTGTGCATGATCATGGAGAAAGCGGTCATGCGGACTTCAGGTTGTTCCTGAGTGTTCTTGAAGATGGGCAACAAGATACGTTGGATCTTGCGGGGCATCTGGTTGCGGAGACGACGGAGAGCATCGATGGCTTGTTGACGGACAACAGAGGATTCACGAGGTTCAGCGATGATCTTCTCAAGGTCGAAGATGGAGAGGTCGATAGCGGCGTTTCCGATGGCCTTAAGAGCAAGAACCTTTTCGTAGGTGGTTTCAGCCTGCTTGTATTCGCTCATCAAAGTTCTCAAGAACTTCTCCTTGATGTCACGAGGACATTGTTCTTCAGATTCCTCAGCAGTTTCGTAGACGGTCTCCTTGCAGAGATCTCCAATGAGGGAACCAGCGGTGAGCCAGCAAGCCTGACGGAGAGGTCCAGAGCGTTGAGCAACTTCGGATTGGCAGAGACGGAAGATCTGTTCAACCTGCTTGTTAGAAGCAACAGGGACTCCAGAGAGCTGTTGGAGGGCTTGGACGGTCTTGGAAGGAGTGATGTCCTGCTTCAAGGAGGCTTCAACGATGAAGTGGATAGTGTTGCGGGTTCCAGCGATGGCGAGGGTGTCGATGAAGATGGTCTGTTCAGTCTTGGATTCAGAGATCTGTCCATAGATTTCCTTCAATTCCTGAGTAGAGCACATGCGGACAAGTTCGACGAGCTGCTGGAGCTTCAAGGGAGATTCGTTGGAGATTCCGTTGGTCTTGTCGTGGGAATCCTGAGCGATTCTCTTGATCAAAGACTTGGCGAGATGGACCTTCTTCTGGACCTTGGCGAAGGGGCTGGATTGACGGGAGAATTCTTCATCTCCGTACTGGAAGAAGCGCTTCTCGAGCTTGTCCCATTCAGTGGAGTAGATCAAGGATTCTTCCTTCTCAGAGACCTGAACGTTCTTCTGGTGATGACGGTCAACAGATTCCAAGACGAGCTGAGCAACAACGACAGTCTGGAGGGGCTGTTCGTGTTCAGCGTTCAAAGTCTTGTAGACGTATTGGGAGATGAGCTCGACACGGCCAATGGCGTACTTGTCTTGGTTTCCAGAGAGCTGGAAGCGGAGGACGGTAGAGCGGTCGACTTCGTTGGATTCGATTTCACGCTGCTCAGATTCGAAAGTGGGCTTCTCCATACGGGGTCCGTAACGGACAGAAGCGACCTTTCTGCAGTGCTTGAAGTCAATGGACTTGGTGACGTTGAAGAGCTGGCGTTCATCGGAAGTCTCCTCGTTGACGTTGTTGATGGTGTAGACAGTCTGGCATTCTCCTTCAAGAGTGGTCTGAAATAGAATTTATAAAAATCATATTGTAAAATTATCCCAGTATGCAATGGTTATTTCGCAATCAATTTTCTAGAATTACATTCTTTTTAAATGGATTTGGAAACTCTTAAATTAGAGCTACACAAGGCATAGAATCTTCTAGAGTTAATTTTCATATATGAAAGTACTCATAGGGATCCGAAAAATCATAGTAGTAAAATAAATGGTCGAAAATTAACTGATTCGTTTGTTTTTGGAAAGGGAAAACTGACCTCAGGAAGGGTGAACATGCGGGACTGAGTCATCTTGTCGTCTTCGGTGTTGCGGAGCTGTTCCCAGTCGTATCCCTGGAGGTTGGATTCACGGCGCTTCAAGTTGAGTTGGAGCATGTTGAGAACGGCACGCTTGATGTTCTTGGACCAGGAGGATTCCTGCTGGCGGAAGAAGACACGTTCAACGAGACCGTCGACGTAATCGAACTTCATGGGCATCTGGAGCTGTTCGAGGAACTCGCTGTCGATTTCCTTCTCTTCAAAAAGACGAGCAGGCTGCATCTGACGGGGTTCGTCGATGGGCTGGTTGAGGGCGCCGATGCGGATGTTCTCGAGATGGAGAGTAGCGACACGTTCGGTTTCGAAGTTGACATTGACCATAGCGGAGATTCTGTGGGAAGACATCTGTTCGACGTTTCCAAGTCCAGAAGAAATCTGGGACTCATAGCGGAAACGATACTGCTTCCCAGAACGGAAAGGTTCAGCATCGTTGTTCCATTGCTGGAGACGGCCGGAGCCGGCGATGGCGAGGGCGACAAGGCCGCACAAAACAATCAGTCTCATTCTCGACTGACTTCAGTAAAACTGACACGATGATAGAAGTTTCTATTCTGCTTTTATAGTAATTGCTTTTCCCCGACCTTTAGACAAAATTTATCTCATAACGGTTCCATCCCAGAAAAGTGTCAATCTTTTCTCGAGGAAAGCCTGATCCATAAGGAAATGATTGACAGTCCGGAATACAGTGGTTCAAGTCATGCTTCAAAAACTGATAAAACCAAAACACGGCGCGAGGTTCTGGCGCCATGGAGTTCAGGACGTCAATCGCAGGACTTTTATCTGGAACCAATCAAAGAACAAATTTGAGTTTTTTATCCTAATCCTTAATTTCCAACGATCGTATTTCTATAAAAAACAATATCTAAAAATAAATACTTTAATATTTAATCATCTCTAAAAATTGGAGATTTTTGAATATTTTATTTTTAAACAACTTAAATGAAAACTTTTAATATTTTATTTTAAAAAATAACATTAATTGTATTTAAAAATCAGTGTTTATTGTACTTTAGAGTTTTTAACATATTAATTTTCACTTTTTAGATTTTAAATTTTTTTATTTATTTAAAAATTTTAATTTATTTAAAAATTTAATTTCTTTAAAAATTTAATTTTCTTTAAAAAGTTAATTTTTTTTCGTTAATAAAAATCGGCAACTCAATGATGGACTACCATTTCTAATTACGGTACTTATTCTATTAAATTGTAACTTTAAAATTAATGTTAAAGTATTTTCGCAAGCAATTTCAGTGTTTTTATTTTCTTAAATAAATTGCATAAAAATTAATTTAAACTACTTTTAAATCTATCATGCTTTTCACGTGCTTATACTTTTGTTTCTTGTGATATCAATTTAGTCAGATGAGCGGCGCCTTGCAGAACGATTATTGATTCTTTAAAGAGCCGGGATCCTTCATTACTGAAATCGATTAAAGTCAGATATTCAAAAAAATGACAAATAGCTATTATTAAAATCTTTGATTAATTTATTTCATCAAAAATAACGTTGTTGAATTTTTTAAATTGTTTTGAATAAATTTTTATTAACATCGCAACAGACAGATATCCAGTTGGAAGAATCAATTAATTTTATACCACAATGTTAAGGTAAAACACGTAATATAAGTCTTTACTAGAACAATAAGACAAAGATAGTTTATATTATAATAATTTTAACACACAACCCAAGGACAGCTTCACTCGTAACATACAGTATCCCACGGTCCCTGATATTCAGGCTATCGCTTCAGGACCTTTCTTCCTAGTCTGTTTTTGTTCCAACACGTAATTGGTAGAATTTTTCACAAACCTAAATATGCATAAAAGTTTGTAAAATTACTTTGTAATTAGTTCACCCAATTGAACAAAACATTTTAAGCTAAAGATTATTGATTTAAGATGATATATGACAAATCCAACTTACACAATTCGTAATTAGTAGTATTCAAAGTAATATCGTCAAAATGGTCGTCTATGTGAAGTTTACTTCAGCTAATTTCAATAAAGAGGATTTGTCATAATTTTAAGTAATGACTCCAATTTACAGTAACACCAGGAGCAATATTCATAGGCAATATTTATCCTTTAAATGAAGTGGAAATTTACCCATCTGTGATGGGAAATATGAGTCTTTATATATCGTAATTTACACCTTGGAAAAATCACCAAGAATAACTGAAAGTATAGCATTTAATTCTGCAGGAAATCGATATAAGAATCGATAGCTAATTAAGCAAGGTCAACAAACCGTGAAAATAAGTCCAGACCAACTGTTTCCCATGTTTCGTCAAATCTGGCCAAGCCGAAAAGTCGCTGACCACTTTGGCGCGAAATGTACTTTTTGAAAACCCTTTCTCGCTCTCCGTTCTTTTTAAATATTTTCATATAAATTTACTCCGATTTTTCTTCGACTTCATGTTATTTTATTGTTTATCCTGCGACTATTGATTGCCATTAGAGTCGTGTTATCGCTTTCGAAAGCGCCACAGGTGGTCGTTTCCGCGTCCGTTTTTGAGAATCTTCCTTTTTCCATTTTTACTTTTATATTTCTGTTTCCTAAATCCAGCCATTTCCAAGTCTAAGATTTACGATTGTTGTCACGGATCGTTTACGGCGTTTATCCAAGACGAAGGACAGCCTTGACTGGGCCTAGTTACTCCAGCAAGTGCCAATTTCGGTGACGATCTGACAGAGATTGCCGCGCAAATGTTCTAGGTTCGCTCAGCTTGGTTTTTTCTCTAATGGTTACCAGCGCAACGAACTGAATAAATTGATCTGCCGTTTTTCTTTGTCCCTCTTTTTGCATGTTTTCGTGGGTTACCCGGTTCTAATCTTTTCCTTAATCGATCGGAGGAAGAACGAGGTTTATTTTTCGCCGTGACTCGTTTTAATTTTAATCTTTTAAGTTTATTTTTAGATTAATGGACCCAGATCCACCTCGCAAAGGACCATTCCCATTTCTCAAAAAAGGTGCCGGATTAGTGAGGTATCAACCGTTTCCAGCCCAAAGATCACGATCGTCATCTTCACTAGGTTACCACGGAATGTCGACGAACCGTACTTCAACGCCGAAACAGAGCAGCAGTGGCAACTTGCCTGAATCCACAGGTACCTCTATTTCGCCTATTCCTCATTATTCTGTAAGTGTATTTGATTTTTATTAAAGTTATGATTATATTTGAGGCTTTACCATTACGTCCAAGGACTGCGGATTCCGGTTTGGCTGATTCTCAGCCTTCTCCCATCGATGGGAACGAATCTGGAAGAAGCCAACATGAGCAAGCTCAAGTCGACGAAGAAGTGGACCAAAGATCTCAAGGAAGTTCCTCTATTACTTCTAAAGATCTTGCTGAAAAAGGAGATGCCTGTGTTCAAGCCTTTGCCGAAATTGCTCCGGAATTTGCTAAAAAAGTCGAAAGAATGGTATTACAACCTTCAGATGACGAAATCAGCGTGAGAAATGGACCAACTCCCTCTGTTAAGTCAACAAGTACTGATTTTACGACTCCTGTGAATCCGAAGGGACGGTTTCCGGAGGAAATGTATGATCGTTGTTCTATTGAGACTTCTACAGTAAACGACCAAGGATCTATTGCAACTTCTTCGGTAGTAGATGGAGAACCGCTTGTCATAATGGAATCAGACGATGTACAGGATAGTGAATCACATTTATTCTCGCCTCATCTACGGTGTATGCCAAATTTGTCATTGCCGAAAATTCAGTTTTCACACGCTGATAGAAAACACGTGCATCATGACAGAAAAGAGTTATCATCACTTGATGCTTCTTCCTTCCTGCAACGTGTTGCTGAAATCAATGGAGTTGAACTTTCTGCAAAACGGAAGAGTACCCCGAAGATTCCAAGATACAATATCCCTGATCTGCCTCCTGTCCAACGACCGAAAGACGATAAAAAACCAACTTTGTTATCTACTCCTATGTTGAAAACTGTTCCTGATGAAACTCTAGAGAATCTGGCTGAACAACTTCGAGGTATGATTATGATGCTTGACCTGGGATTTGACCTTAAACGAGAGAAAACTGAACAACTCGAGAAGATTAGAGAACAGAAATTCGAGATGTTGCAGAAACAAGCTCAAGAACATGAAGCTGGATTGAAGCGGAATCTTCAAGAAAGCGAAAGAAAACTTGTTGATCTGAAAGCGAAATTGAAATTAGAAAAAGACAAAGTTAAAATGTTTGAAGAAGTTCCTGAAAATTTGAAAAAAGAAATTGAAATGCTGAAAAGTAGATCAACAGAACAAGGACGGCAGATTTTGATTTTGAGGAAGAATCTCGACGATTCGAAAAAGAAAAACGCAGAGTTGACGACTGCTTATGAGGAGGAAAAAACGAAACGAATAAAGTACGCTAATCAACACGAAATAATGGCCGTAAGTTATTTTATTTTTAGCTTTTTGTAATTTAGTTTTTAGAATAAATTGAACCATGAAAGAGAATTGAACAGGCTTCGTCGGAGATACGAAACTCCAGGAGCCAAAGAGCCAGAAGTACTATTTCAAAGAATCAACGAACCAAATGGAAGAACACCTCTACAACAGAGGAATGCAGCAGGAAGAAATAGGAAAAACTGTTCCAATTGTTCATGTGGAGGAATGTCGACTGGTTTGTTTTCAGTACCTACTCCAAGTCCCCCTACTGAGCTTACGTTGCCAATTAGTTTGCAGTCTGATAATCCTCAAATTGATCGATTTACTCCGACTTCTTCTAACAAGAATGTTCGATGGGGCTCGCCCATTGCTGAGACTTTCGTTTCTTCTACTCTCGATCCAGAAGAAGTTTTTGAAAACGACGAAAACGAAAGCACAAATGAATTTCTGAAATTGATTCCTAACGACATGGTTTGTCGAAAAGTGGATGAAGATGAAAAATCTACGTCGAAATATTACTCAAATGCACATACTTATATTCGATGGTCAAGAAGAAAATCCTGTCGATGTGAGTCTCTTGTTTATGAAAACGACGATTTTCAATATCGTTGTGGTGATGGTCTTCCGTTGAAAGTTTCGTATTTTTCCTCGAACAAGCAGATTTCTATTCTATTCCATGGAATCAAAATCAATGCTTACGATAATAAGCAACTCGAAATTCACAGACCGAACGACGATAAAACAATATTCAGACCAGATGGAAAAAGATTTGAGCAGATCTACTATGGTGACATTAGTGTTACGGAGGTTTATGAATTAAACTCGAGGAAGAGGATTTATCCAGATCAGAAAGTAGAAGAACTAGACATGAATGCCAAGAAAACTGCCGAACGTTCTGATGGAAGTTTTCTAGTGAATGAAAATGGAGTCGACAAGATTGAACATCCTAGTTTTATTGTGAGTTTTTTCTTGTTATTGAAATTAGAGTAAATTTTCCAGCTTGCAAGAAAGGATTCCGACGACTATGATGGAGTTTTCAGTCTTCGTGTACATTATCCAGGAAATGAACAAAAAGATCTCCAAGTTAATTGCTGTCCCATGCACGGTGTAATTGTAATCAAGCATGTCCTCAACCAGGATCCTCCTATTAAAGAACTATGTGTAAAGCGATCAAGATGTACTCATCTTTACAAATGAATTCCATTATTTGTTGTGCATTTTAATTTCATAAAAATGAACATTTTAAAGTTTGTTTTTTAACAGACGACTTTTGAAGTTGTAGTGTAGTGGTTGGTATGCTTGACTACTGTTTACTAGGTCCTGAGTTCGATTCCTGACCGAAGGAGTGTGATCTCAAGTTCCTGGGACAAATCTGTCCTAAAAAGGATCTATTCTGTCGGCGTATATGAACCTAGAACCAGATGAGTTATCCACAACGAAATTACCGCTGAAAGAGTTATCAATAGTTGGATGAGTCATGCGCGTCTTCCACAAATGAAATTGTCGGAGAACCTTTTCCCCTTTCTTGTCCATTTGAATGGATGGAATTGAATGATATTATTTGTCTGCAAACAGTTCCAATCTCGCGTTTCAATCTTCCAGCGGATATCCCAAATTCCAATATCATTAAATTTTGCGTTATTTCTCAACACTATTCTACTCGGAAATAATGACGGCCCGGGTTGACAATTCTCACAGCTACATGAAACCATCATTTCAACATCTGGAAAAACAGCATCATGTTAGTTTTTTTCTTTTGAATGGTTCTAATATTTATTTGGGTTTTTTATGGAATTAGTTTTATTTTCAGTTTGGTTTGTGTCACGAATACGGGGCTGGAGCTCCTTGTCTGCATTGTGAACGTTGTTCCGGGCTCGATCTCCACTACTGGAGGAAGATTTGCAAAGTCTGTGGTTGTAAAATTGATTCCCACGATATTCCTACAGTAGAACACAAAGATTGTGATATTGTTGTTTGTAAGTTTTTGGATTTTTAAACTTCTATATATCGAGTTTTTTAGGTTCTTTATTCGGGCATTGGCATCTATCTGAGAAGTTTAATAATAATAATTCAAATGTGAAAATGATTCCGCAGGCTACTGAATCTGATGTTTTGAAGACCGCAAGTCGGGATTGGGGAACGAGTGACGATTCTGGATCGGTCGTTTCTGAATCCTTCCTGTCTTCTTCGTCTTCGAGAACGTTGGTGGATGAAATTGATAAATTAGAAACGAATTTTAAATCAACTTCTATTTCTATGGAAGAAACAGATTTCGTCATGAAATCAGTCGTGGGAAATTCATTCAGGAGGAATTCTGAAGATTCGAATAAAACCGATTCTGTTTCTAATGCGAGATCCATGGCCTCCACTTGGATGGACACTTCTGAGTTCTTCCCTGCCGTCGACTCAAAAGAAACTCAAACAGCAGGATTATTTATCCAAGACTGGAATGCTTCCGAAGAAGCTCAAAGAAACATGAAAGAATTCGTAGATGAAACAAAAAAGAAAGTAAGGAATTTTTCAATACAAAAAAGGAACCCATTTTCGATCGCAATTTTTGGTGATTTTCCGGATGTTAATTAATATTTTCATATATGAAAATTAACCCTCGAAGGTAAACGAAAAGTTTTGTGACCTCGAATCAGAAGTTTTAAATCAATCCAGACAGAATATAGTTCCAAAAAAGTAATTATGAAATCGCGTATAATTACGAAATAATACAAAATCAAAATTATCACGTAGATTTGGTTTCTAAAACTTCTGGAAATTCACCTTGAGATAGTTTCGTGGAAAATCCATATATGATTTTTGGAATGTATATATTTTAGAATGTTTCAGCATTTTGGGGTGGCTAAAGCCGTCCAGTGTGATGAGAACGATTTTAAATCTAATGCGGATTCGAAGAAAACGATTGAATCCACAATTCTGGAGCATTCCATCAAGGAAACTACCACCAGTTCCTGCAGCAAATGTGGTTCTCATCTGAAATCCGGGGAAACTAAAATAGTGACTTCCCACGGAGAGGACATCTTCCACAAGGACTGTTTCCGGTGTTCCACCTGCGAGAACCTCCTGACCGACCTTCTTTACTTCTTCAAAAACGGCAAGTACCTTTGTGGTCGTCACTACGGAGACACCCGTTTCCCTCGTTGCAGTGGTTGTGACGAATTAATTCTCACAAGAGAATACACCGAAGCAGATGGGAAGTCCTGGCATACCGACCATTTCTGTTGCTCCAAATGCGATGAACCCTTAGGAGGAAAGAAATACGTCCACTTGAACGGTCAACAATTCTGTTTCGAATGTCATGCTGTTTTGTTCGGAGAATTCTGCAACACTTGCAAAAAAATGATCAAACCAGACGAATCCCGACTTTCCCATAAGGAATACTTCTGGCACAACAGATTAGAGTGCTTCAGATGCGCTTACTGTAATGTTCATTTAGTTTCTCGAAAATTCGTTTTCAAAGACGGAAAAACTTTTTGTTCGTTCCAATGCAAAAACAAGTTCAAAAATTCCCTCTAAACCAGCTTTATCAAATCCCGAAATCCAACTTCCTCGACTAAGGTTACGACTTTGTTCATCATCCTCCAGAATCCTTACCGTAACCTACGTCTGCACCAATACTAAAAATCCTACTTGGGTGATTAATCACTATCCAAAATTAACTTCCGTGTACATTATCTTGAAAATTTTATAAAATCAAAAAATAAATACTTTTTTCAGATTAAACTTGTTTTCCGAACAAAGGCGAACACGAACACCCGTAAATATCGTGGTTTCAATCCAGCGGTCTATGTTGAACTCGATTCTGAGAAAGTGTCAGTTGGAACGGGGTCTTCATCTGTATCAAATTCTGGATTCCTTGCACAATCAAACAAGTGTTCATGAAATTTCTCTCTAGATTCAAAATCCGATTGTTTACATCGAGTACACGTCATTTCGTATTTTGGTGGTTCGAACACCGTCGGTTCTGTGATTTTGCCGTTGAGAGGAAAGAGACTCGTTATCTGCAATTTCCGACTAACTTTCATAAGAAAAAATTGACTTACATCAACTTGCTCAGGATCAGGAAGATTGGCACATATTGATCCCTCTACCAAGTGGTTTGTGAAAGCGTAAAACGGTCTAAATATTCTTCTGCATTTCTGGCAATAGTACCCTACTCTTTTCGGTCCGCTGTAGAGGTCGTCTTCCACGAGCGTTTCTCTTTCAATGACCTTGTGGGGACCTTCGACTTCAACTTCATCTGGAGAATGACAGAATTGGGTTGTTTCCAAAACTCCATAAGCACAATCTCTGGAACTTCGGTCATTAAGGTACATAAATGGACGAAAATAAACCCACACTAACGACTTCGGGTTGAAAACGGGAGCGACGGGACCATCGACGGCTTCCTCGTGTTTCTTCGCCGTGATTCTCTGGAGTCTTGCTTTTTGAGGGAAAGGAACAGTCTCTAACACGGCCAAAGCATCTTTGGCTTTACTTTTGTATCCATGTACGACAATCCTTTGCCCTAGAAAAAACCACTTTTATATAAAAAAATTAAAAAAACTTACAATTGGCGTATTCAGAAAGTCCACCGATTTTTTTGCCGCAATTATGTTCCAGTAAAGTATGCAGTTCACAAGACGACAGTCCGCATTGATGACAGAGAAACGGCTGAACACACGGAATCGGGGAGTAGTGAATAGCGCGATCGAGGATTTTCCTGGCAGTTGAAATTTTCCTTTTTGCTCGTCGGCACAATCGTTGCTTTCTGAAAAGGATCAATAAATCAACACAAATGAACAACTGTTTTCGTAAAATTGACTAGATAAAATGAGATATTCGTCGACTTACCTTAGCACAAGTTGTCGATAAGCTGGATGGATATATTTGCGCGTCTTTGATCTCATCATGAGCTTTTCGACAAGGTACATCGTTCGATGGGGTTTCCTAGTTATTATCGTTGCCATTTTGGTTCTAATGCCGGTTTGTGATGGTCGAGGAGGACGAAGAGGCGGGAAAGGAAAAGGCAAAAGCAACCTGCAGTTCGCTCAAGTCGCGGAATTTTCACTAATCCAGACTCAACTGGCTGATAACCGAGTAAGCTACAAATTTACGAGTAAAATTCACACGACATTTCCAGAGCGCCCATATAATCACCGGATCTCATTTTAGTCAGATATTCAGACTGGGTTACAAGCTGATCCTAATCTGTCGGGCCAAAGGAGACCCTAGACCTATGATAAAGTGGTTCAAAGAAGGAGCTGAAATGCAGCCAAAGATGAACACTCATGTAAGGTTCATATATAAAAAATTTATACTTTTTTTCAGTACTACGAGAAACCGATAGGCACAAACGAGATGTGGTCAAAGTTGGAAATCGATCCAGCGCTAATGGGCGATCAAGGAATCTACGCCTGTGTCGCAAATAATCAACACGGAGTCATGGCGAAGAACTTCAAAGCAGAGTTTACGTATTAAAGTAGTATTGTACTTTCGGGAATAAACGGATAAAAAATAAAACGCGTACGTGCCAAGCATGAAGATTGTTTACTTGAGATTTTGACTTGAAAAAAGTAAAAACCAAGAGTATTTTATAACAGTACATGTTAATATCATGAAAAATCAACAACAGCCAGACAAATAAAGCTTGAGGGCATTTGTGTTTTGGGGATAAACAAGTCCAAGTCTACAGTTTCAAACTCCACCAAGAATTAATGTATTTTAAAACTTCTTAATGATTGTGATCATATAGTAGTACTCTGTACATATATTGTGATGACATAACAAAGGAAGTAGATTAATCAACAGCAGGTCCCGCGCGAAACCCGATCCAGAAGAAGGCAGTCGATCGACCGGCTGGCGAGACTTGGACCAGTCTGCTCGATGTGCTCTCGCCACGAATGAGTTCCTTCACAAATTGCATCAGTGCTCGAACTTTATGGTCGATTCAATCTTCTGGAAATTTTTAAATCTTCGTCAACAATGTCCAATAACCAAGAGGACAAGTTCACAATCGTGTTGATTGCGGATAATTACGATTCCCATTTCGCTCCGATCACAATCAACACTCCATGGGTTTGCTTTATCTTTCGAATTTTCATATATGGATTTTCCAGGGAAAGTGGCAGTTGGCCGGTATCCAGCTTCTGGATCTTGCTCTGGATTGGATCAGCTTGATAGGCACGCCGAATTATCCCCATATCCTCATTGTTTCAGCGACTATGAGCGAGGAAGACTTGGCAGAATGTCAGAGGTTCGTTTCATCCATTTGCTTCCTGTCTAGTCATGTCATTGCAGGAAATGGGCATACAACTTCAAATCCTTCAGAGCCGTTCTGTGCAAAAATTGCAATAGTACTGGTCAAATCATTCGAGAAGTCGAGAGTAGAGGATTGCTGTCCAATGGCGAGTTTATGTTGATTGAAAATTTGGCTACCTTCTGTTCATCTAACCTCTCTGCCCAGATTGAGTCCTTCAGGTTTGTAGTATTTCCTGGATCCTAAAGAACTTATTTTCCAGAGCGTTGAGGAAGAAGGATAAGCACTGTGTTATGTCGTTGCTGTATTCCCTCCAGATATCTGGCGATTCGCGTTTCTGTGGATTTGAAACGGAATCCGGGAAATTGATCATGCATCAGAGTAGAAAAGACAAACCAGGAGCCAACATTTCGAAGAGGATGTTCACAAACCAAGTGACAATCCGTGGTGACTTGGCTTATTGCGGTATTGCCCTCTGTTCCACGGAAGTCCTCCATCAATTCAGTGATAACTTTGACCTTGAGCACATGAGTGAGGTTATTTCGGAAATTCTTGTCAACGAGGAGGTTCATTGCCAGACAATACATGTTGAAATCTTGCCAGAAGACGTTGTTGCCTTTACTGTTAGTGATTACGGTTCTTTATTGAGAGCTCAGAGGCTGTTGATTCATCGATGGTGCTACCCTTTGGCTTACGACAATCTCCCAGCAAGAGTTTTCGCCAACAAAATTCCCCTGAGGTATCACAGAATGCATGTCTATGTTCCTAGAAATGAAGAAGCTCCGTCGAACGCTCAAGGAACTGTCCTAGGAAGACAAACGAACATTTCAAGTTCTGCTGAGCTCGTGGATGTGACTATGGGTAGCTTCGGAGTTGTGGAAAATGAGGTTAAACTGCACAGTGTCATTGCTGGTCATAATTTCAAGGTTGGTACAGGTTCTATAATTAACGGAGCAGTCATTGGAGACAACGTGACGATTGGGAAGAATGTCAATATAGGAGCAAAAACAGTGATCGGATCAAACGTTGTCATTCCTGATGGAGTTCGGATTTATTCCCATTCGGCGATTATGGCTTCTCCTCCCCCTGAAGACAATGATGACATTAAAGTCATAGAAGATGGAGAGAGAGGTTCGTGTCATTTCTAGAATCTTGTTCATTTTCAGTTTTCAGGGTACTTTATTTGGAAACTAAAGGATGAAGCAAGTGGTCACTTTTGGAAACGCTCCCACTCCTTCAGACAAGCACGTCGTGAACGTACTGCTTCTTCCCATTCTGTAGTTAGTGGACACGGTAGTGTTTCAATTGATGCTAATGAAGGTGAGGATGTGATAGACGGACCGGTTCAGGCTGATGTCATTCTTAATTCGGATTACTATTTCAAAACGTTCTTGACGGAAGTTCAAGACAGTATGATGGATATATTTAAGTCTGCAGATCGAAAGGATTCTCAGATGCTTCAGAAGTTAATTATGGAAATCAATGCATCAAAGTTGGCTTACAATGTTTGTCAAGAAGATGTAGCCAAAGGCGTGTTTTTATGCTTCTTGTCGATGCCTGTATTTAATTCGAAATTAGACATCAAGAAAAAAGTGGTAGAAGTTGAAAAACTATTTACTGATTGGAAATTAGTGTGGAATAATTATTATAGACCAGAAAAGAACAAAGTTCAACTACTTGTGGCACTGGAAGAAGCTGCTGCAGACAATGACACAGTTTTGGCGTTGTTGCCGAGTTTGATCATGATGGTTTATAATGAAATTGATGAGTTTAGTGAAGATGTGGTCTTTTCTTGGAATCAAGGGTTGCAAGATGGGTCGAAAATCAAGGAAAAAGCACAAATGGCTATTGAGGTTCTGCAACAATCAGATTCTGAAGAGGAAACAGACGATTCTGATGATGCGTAGTAATTGTTGAATTAATTTCATGAATGGTTGATAAAGTTGTTTTATATTAGTTGTTGGTGAATTTTTCGTTTTATTCGATTTTATATTTTTTGGGTTTTGATTTTTAGTGATTTTTATATTTAAGTCAGAAGATGAACAGACCGAAGCCATACGATGGAGTCAACAGAACAAGGAATATGATGCTGAAGGGAAATACTTATGCGGGTCAGTCGAGTTCAACAGAGAAAGTCTTCCAACAACGACAATCAGGTCCTGCTCATGAAACTTCCTACGCTGTTCAGCTCCTTAACTCTAATTACCATAATCCGTTCATCCCTGTCTTTCCCAGAATTGCAGATCCATGTCCAATACCGGTTACTGTGGAAAAGAAAAACAATCAAAAATAGTAATGTTTTTGAGATTTGCTGTTATTACTTTATTTGCCACTCTTGAAAGGTGGAGTATCTATCACAACCGGGAAGAGAATGATTCATTGTTTTCGTAAATATTTATGATTTCACTAGAATGTAACGTTGGAAACTTGGCCAGTAGTCATAGCATGCTGGGATGCTTGTTTTTCATGTGGGAACGGAGATGATCGGATCTGGCAAACTTGTAAGTACAATGCGGACATGAATAAGGTTTGTATCCTGTGTGTTTCCGCATGTGTCTGAAATAGAATCAAGATACAGGTTGAAAAAAATAAAATTGATTCGATTAGGAAGCGCTGTACTAAAAGTGATTTTAATTTTAAAAAGAAGGCAGTCGTGATTGTGCGTTTGTGATGTTAGTAAAAATTTAAAAAATAAAAAGCAAAAACACAAACGCATCAAATCAACGACTTACGAAATTTTTAATTTTTTAATTTTCAGTAGAATGGCGTTTCATATGACTTGAAAGATGATCAGATCGACTGAATGCTCTTTCGCAGAAGCTACATTGAAATGGTCTGTCGCCAGTATGACGACGAAAATGTCTAAATTTAATTAAATAAAAAATTAAAATTAAAAATTTTACCGTGTTAATTCGTCTGATCTTGCAAATTGCCATCCACAACCTTCCCATTGACAGACATACTGTAATTTTTGTAAAATTAAATTTTCCTAATTTGGTTACTTACGGGTTTTTCTCCACTGTGTGTTCTCATATGTGCTTTTAAATGAGAACTTTTACTGTAACTTTTATCACATCCGTCATGAGGACATCTGTGGTTTCCTTTGACGGCAGATTCTTTGGATTTTCTTTTCTGAGGTTTCGTTATTCCATTTCTCTCGGGCAAAATATTCTGAATCATCTGTTGTGATGGAATCTGATCAACGACGATATGTGGTTGAATTTGGTTGAAGTGATTTTGGATCGGCGGAAGACTGATGGAATGAGTCGATGTCGATGGGAGCATTCCGTCGGTGTTCGAGGGATTGATGAAGAGATAATTATGAGGATGTTGGGGTTGTTGATGAAGAAAAGACGGTATAGTTGAAAGTTCAAAAAGTTGAGATTGTTGATCATAATGATTAATATGAGCATTATACGGTGGAGGAGGTCCAAGAATTGAGTTTGCAGTTTGTTCAATTTTAATTGTTGGTTGTCTGATTTGAGGATGTCCAATGGGAGGCAGAAGTTGAGCGGCTGTTGTTGGTGAAAAGCTAAAAAGGAAATTCTGTAATCCCAAGATGTGACGTCACACAAGAAAGCATGACTGTTGGTTCTGTAACAATTACGAAATAGAGCACAATCGTCACATTTTTCATAGATATTTAAAATTCATGACGAAGATTAAAACACAAAAGTGATGATTTGCATTTGTTACTGTGCCAAAAGTTGCTTTTTTGTATGTTGGGCCTTAAGGTCATTGTAAACAAAAACGAGTTCATCGAAATCTGATAGAACTAGTTTGGGTGTGTCCGAGATTATTATTGATTTTCGATGGAGTCTCTGAGTCATCCGAGAAATAAGTTCTCGTCAGTTTTCCCATTTCAACCGGAATAACCAAGACCAGCAATAAAAGCGGGTCATAAGGTAAGCCGGAAAGTTTGATAACAATTGCAGAAAAGACAGATTAGGGAACTTTAACTCACTTTGAGAAACTCGGACCGTTACTGTAGTCAGAAGTCGAAGGGAATTGGTTATGTGCATTAATCTCCACTGACGGCTCTAACTTCGGTTTGATGTCTTCAGTTTTCGGCGAAGCACACTCTTTTTTGACTTTCGGGGGAGGCAATGGAGCGTCCTGGAGTACGATGGGGGGTTCCTTCAATGGTCCGTTGATCGGTTGAGTCGTCGATGAAGTAACTTGGGCAGTGTGCAAGGGTGGAGGAACATGCAGACTTGGGGGTGACAGAAGTCCCCCCATGCCGTAAAACAAGTACGGTGACAACCCTAACCCCAAGGAAGGGGACATCATATTCGCAAGTTGTATGGCTTTGTAGAGATTGGCCGACTGTAATCCATTAGAAAGCAGAACCGGGGTCTCCAATGAAGCCGATAACTGAGAAGCTTCGAAAAACTGCTTCTCCGAGCACTCAGCAATGTCCTTCCACACCTAAAATTTATTTTTAAAAAATTTTATCAACTTAATATATTTATGCCTCGTTAGACTGGTCGTTGCCGTTGAACATTATCTCTGTTTTATTCAGCCGGGACAGTATCTCCATTCAATCCTGGGAAAGTAATTATCAGCAACTTTTCCAAAAAGTCCGCCAAGTACTCGATGAATAATCCAAAAAATGAAAATTTCTCCTGGTAAAAATATAACTAGACAATAAACCTAAAAGAAAATCGATCAATATACGTTTCAAGAGAAAAACAGAAAAAGACACAGAAGGGCCGAGACAATGAATTTTTCGATCACTTTTTGAAGTAACAAACTTGTCTCACGTGTTTCTTTTGAATGCGCAGAGACGGGCAGAAGGAAGAGGAGCACTGCTTTTGTCGGGAAAACGATCAAGCCCACGCCTCGATCAATTGTCCTGGCCAAGTGATAAGGAGTGCCCCTATCTGTTCCTTCATCATGGTGTTATCCGCGATAACGCAGAATTCGCTCGAAACGTCAAGGAAATATATCCCTAATACAGGGTTATTCCAGAAATCTGCGTTCTGCCAAAAACCGAACCTGAGCCGCACAAATGGGAGTCAAAAACACTAGCCACTGCGCCGCCAGGAGAACCCAGGGAGTGCCACTAACTGTGTTCACCTATTATCAATGTTATAAAAGAATGACGTTAAACATGACGGGGTTTGGGAAGAACAAAGACTCCACCCACGGTCAGGTCAATATTACGCAAACAACTGCCTAATAATTGTTTTAATATATTTTAAATCTTTGATAATTCGAAATACTCACCTCCAAGTCGCTTTTGAAAACTTCAGAACCTTCCGTTCCATTGATCGAATCACAAAACCAAAATCAAATCAGGGACGCCCCACAGTCGATCAATCATGCCTCTCTAGAAGTCGTCCGACTTACTCATCAAAAAACGAATATTAAAACAAAAAACAGGAATGAACCCAGATGCAGGGAAACGTACAATCTCCTCGGCGCCTCTAGGTTCGCAGGCCATCAATCAGAAAAAGTTACTTCAACCACTAAATGACAGAATCTCAAGAAAAATTCCTGCAATTGTTTATAGTAACTCCGCAGGAACTAATAATCAAGGTTGTTTCAAGAAGACTACGGAATTACTTCTCCGAAAATTTTATAATTCCTTATAGAACTGGAACCCATAGTACTGACGGAATCCTATCTATCATTGTGAAATCGGGAAATTCTCTTGTCAGATTCGGGTCCTTGAGATACGATATAATTTAAGAACTGTCTGATATTGAGCTTTGATAATCGAAAATCAAAGGAAATAGATTCTGTCTGTTGGGACAGAAACTGTACTAGGAAGAGAGGACTTGAAGAGGTAGCCTGAATATCAGGGAGTATAGGATACTGTAGAGCATGAGTGAGATCCTCGGTTGTGTTGTGTGGTGAGGTATATAATTGTTGTCTGTGCCTTGTTGTTGAGTAAAGACTATTAATATAAGCTTGTTTTTTATCCTAACATTGTCAGGATTCAACAAAAATAACGTCCAGGATTCCGGGATAGACGTGAAAATTCCAGGTGAATAAGATTTAATGTTTTTAAGGAATCTACAGTATGAGGATTTGCTCTCAGTTGTTTGGAATGGTGATCATCTTATATAGGAAACAACAACTTTGACTTGCTCAACTTTAATGTCCAGATCCGGTAATTTACTACTTTCTAAGTTCTTGAGAGTAGTTCCTTAAGATTCTGATTACAACTTTACTCAAAGTAGTTCATCAATTTCAAAGTGCAAAAATTATCTTCTTCCTTATTCGTTTTATTCTACTTTCCCTATTTTAAAATTTAGGTATTTCACATGAATGAATCTACACAAGTAAGTTTTAGATCCACATTCCACGCTGCTGCAGCAAAACCAATTTCGAAGTCATAATCTCAAAGGAAAATGGTCTACGCATCAATCGTCCTACTGTAGCTGGAATAAAGTTGTGAGTTGAATCTTTTATTTGATGTGTCATTGATGTATCAAATAGTTAATTTTCCCACCTCTCACGTAGTCCCAAAACGAAAGCCTCTGCACATCAATCAGCTGTCTTACTGTAGCTGGAATAGTTATTTTTGTTGTCTTTTCTCTTTTGCACAACGGTAATGAAGAATTTCTACATCGATTTTGTACTTGAATAATCAGAAATTTAATTGATACTTTTACTTTCGAAATCAACATCAGTCACTATCCGTTAGAAACCAGAAGACACTGTTTTTAGTTCCTGCCAAATTTCGAAATTTTAAATAAATAAACTCAATCATGTTCAGAAGATCAACATTGACGCCGAAAGCAAGAAATAAATACAAATTAAAACAACATTTTTAATTAACTTTTTTATAAAGTCGTTAAACCAATTATCTGGGTAAAACTGATGCTGAATTAAATCCAACGGATACGGAAGTAGAACCAGAAACAAGTAAGGATAGATCCAAAGAACAGGAAAACAAGGAAATCTAGAAAAAGCAATAAAAGTGAAATAACAAGGTCGGAAGAATCAAGCTTCAGACATGAAACAGATTGAAAAACTACGTATCTGAAGGGGAAGTAAACCCAGGAAAATCAGAATTACCCAAAAAGAATAATTTCGAAATTTTCAACAAAATTCAGAAAAAAAGATAAAGTGTAAAAAAATCTTATTTTTTTGAAATTTCGAAATACAGATTTTCGAATCAATGCCAGTTTATTCTATTTCATTATTAAAATTACCAGAAAAACCAAAGCATTCAAAAGAGCAGAGCCGGCGAGAACCAATCCCACAACGAAAAATTCGCATTTTCAAAATTTGAGTTTGACTTCAGAGTGCCTTACGATTTCTTGCATTTTTATCCGTAAATTTTGCACATGGTATTTTTTATTTTTTCTTCTTAGGAATACTACTAGGTTGACGATGTTACTAGCCAAACGGTTTGTGCGGGGTGAGAGTTGATTTGCCAACTTTTGACAGTGTAGTTTCTTCTCAGGCCTATCAACCGATTGGCGTTCCAGTTACTCCCCTGAGAAAGCCCGTGAATATCTCAGTAAGTTCACTGGGGGCTCTGTAACTCTGAAGAGAGATGACGAGAGTGGCATTGCCAATGTTCTCATTCAGCACGATGGAAAGAAGAACGCCTTCTCAGGTTTGTTGGATTCCATATATTGAAAATTCGTTTTCCTTCTTTAGGCAAGATGATGGTCGATTTCTCCACTGTACTCGAGGAGTTAAGTGCTTGGGATGCTGGTAGAGTCGTCGTTATCGAGGGCTCCAAGGGCGATTTCTGCTCCGGAGCAGATTTGAGCTTTGTTCAGCAAGTAAGTGTCATTTTATGTCTCCTAAATTAACTTCCCTTCTAGATCTCCAACCCTAACGATGGATATATGATGAACACTTTCATGGGATCAAATCTTCGTCGTCTCAAGAAACTACCAATGGTGACTATTGCGAATGCTAAAGGTTTCGTTCTTGGTGGAGGAACGGAGATATACTGTGCTTGCGACATCAGAACAGCGAAACAAGGAGCTCAAATTGGTTTCGTCCAAGCTAGAATGGGGATCTCTCCAGGCTGGGCAGGAGCTTCAAGAATCGTCGAAGCTATTGGTCGATCGAGAGCAGTTGAGGTTCTGGCGACTTCGTCTGTCTTTTCTGCCGAAGGAGCTCAGAAACTTGGCCTCATCAATTTTGTCTACAGTGAAGATGCCGAGTTCGATAAGTATCTCAAAAGGTTCACGAAGAATACGTAAGGGTTTGTTTTACTTCATTGATGATTCATGATTTCCAGCGTTGGAGCCATTCGCTCATGCAAACAAATGGTCGACAACGTTGGTGAAGTTTTGAGTGCAGAGGAGAAGCACGCCGTAGAACGAGATGTATTTGTTCAAGTATGGGGTGGTCCTGATAACTTGGCAGCATTGAAGAAAAACATCAAACACAAATGAGATTTAGGATAAAGATTTAGTGATTTTTTTGTGTTTCACAATGCCGTTGGATCGGCTTTGATATTTTCTCTCGTTTACTGGCATTTCTTAAGTTTTAGTTCCAGATGAACGGCGACGAGAAAGATCCCACCAAGGATGTTGATGCCAATGGCGATGCTTCTGAAAGCGATAATGAACTAGACGATTTACTGGCTCATCTTGGGTCCGGAGCCCCTCTTCCTGAGTTATTGCAGTCTGAAGCGAAGTTGGTTTCTATTGATCCCGAAAATGCGGAGGAGATTAACGAGATGCCTTCAAATTTCTACAGGAAAACCATCAATGTTTCGGATAATTGTGTCCATGAGGTATGGTTTAAACTACTAATGAACTTTGAAACCTTTGCTTTCAGGTTGTTGCTCCTGTTGGTGTTGAAGTGGAGTTATTCGAACGTCAAACAGAACCTGCTAAATCATTTCCTTTTGAACTCGATGAATTCCAGAAACGTGCTATTAATTGTGTTGACAATAATCAATCTGTTCTTGTTTCTGCTCACACATCTGCGGGAAAAACTGTGGTTGCTCTTTATGCAATTGCGTTGGCACTGAAGGAAAAACAGAGAGTTATTTATACGTCTCCTATCAAGGCTTTAAGTAACCAAAAGTATCGGGAATTGGATGAACAATTTGGCGATGTCGGTTTGATGACTGGTGATGTTACTTTGAATCCAGATTCATCTTGTATTGTGATGACAACCGAAATTCTCCGAAGTATGCTTTATCGAGGATCTCCGTTGATGCATGAGATTGGCTGGGTTATTTTTGATGAAGTTCATTACATGAGAGACAAGGAACGTGGTGTTGTTTGGGAAGAAACTATTATTATGCTTCCTCATAATGTCCACTTTGTTTTCCTTTCCGCTACTATTCCGAATGCTTCTCAATTTGCTTCCTGGATCTGTACTCTTCATAATCAACCATGTCATGTTGTGTACACTGATTATCGTCCTACTCCTCTTCAGCATTTTATTTTCCCGGTCAATGGAGCAGGTCTTTATGAAGTTGTCAATACTGCTGGATTTTTCAATGAACGTAAATTCGCCGACGCTATGGCATGCTTGAGTGTCAATGACTCGACTGATGCTGCTTCGAAGTCTCGTAAAGTTACTCTTGCTCAAGAGAACAACGTGTCGGTGATTATCCGTACCATTATGGAAAGGGATATGTTGCCGTGTATTGTCTTCTCTTTCAGCCGTAAGGAGTGTGAAGGATATGCTAATGTACTTAGAGAAGTAGATTACAACAAGGATTTCAACAGTAAAAAAGCAGTTGAGACTGTTTTTAATATGGCTATTGAGATTTTGACGCCTGAAGATCGAGCTTTGCCACAAGTTACTACTCTATTGCCCTTCTTGAAAAGAGGCATTGGCGTTCATCATTCTGGTCTTCTTCCGATTCTTAAAGAAGTTGTGGAATTGCTTTTCGGTGAAGGATTAATCAAAGTACTTTTTGCTACTGAAACATTTGCCATGGGATTGAATATGCCTGCACGTACTGTTCTTTTTACTTCTGCTCGTAAATTCGATGGTAAGGATAATCGTTGGATTACAAGTGGTGAATATATTCAAATGAGTGGACGTGCTGGACGGCGTGGAAAAGATGATAAAGGTGTTGTTATTCTGATGTGTGATCAAGCTATGAGTTCAGATGTGGCGAAAAATTTAATTAAAGGAAAAGCTGATCCTCTTAATTCTCAATTTCGTCTTACTTACAACATGATTTTAAACTTGCTTAGAGTTGAGGGTGTTGAACCTGATTTCATTCTGAAGAAGTCTTTCTTTCATTTCCAGAATCAAGAAACCATTCCAGCAATGGCGAATAGTGAGTTTTTAAGATTTTGTAGTGGAAATAATGGTGAATTTTAGAAATTGCTTTCAAGAAAGCAGAAATTAAGAATTTTGAAGTTCCTCGTGAAAATGACATTTATGGATTCTTTGAATTGGAGAAAACGATTAAGAATGTAGACAGCTCTATTAAAGCTGTGATTAGAGAACCTAGAAATTCAGCACCATACCTTACTGTTGGAAGAATCATTCGTATTATTCATAATGATATTGATTTCGGTTATTGTCCTGTTATTGGAACTGAAACCAGGGATAATCCTGATCCCACGAAATCGGAACGTGATCATTTTGTTAAAGTTGTCGTCAAATGTGATCCTGAAACTGTGAGAGGTGGACCTTCTTGTTTGGATCGAGTTCGTCCTCCTGCCAACAAGGAAGCTGCTTGTTGTGCTGAAGTTCTTCTATTCAGTTTTGAATCTATTGATGAAATTACAAAGGTTTTAATCAAGTTTTCTGAAAAGAAGATTGAAACTGCGGAACAAAGATTGGCTGCTGCTAAACAAACTGATGGTGTTTTGCAACGAGTGGGAAATCAGAGCATTTATCTACATCCGATTGAAAATATGAAGATCAAGGATAAGAAGTTTATTGAAGATTATGAATCGTTGAAGAAATTAAAAGAACGTTATGCTAATCATGAACTTCGACATGATCCAAACTTTAAGAAAATTTATCAACGTTATGAAGATAAAATGAAACTTCAAGCGGAATTACGAGCTCTTCAACAGGAATTCAAAAAAGCACAAAGTGAAACTTTGTTAGCTGAATTGGAAGCACGGAAAAGAGTTCTTCGACGTTTGGAATACTGTACTGAAGGTGACATTATTACTCAAAAGGTTGGTTTGGAAAGTTGTAAGATTTACTGTATGGGGTTAATTTTGTAGGGAAGAGTGGCTTGTGAGATTTCTGCAGCTGATGAACTTCTATTGACTGAAATGATCTTTGGAAATGTCTTCAAGGAATTGGATGCCCCTACTGCTGCTGCTCTTCTTTCTTGTTTCGTTTGTCAAGAGAATTCGTCTTCTCCACAACTGGCTGAAGAACTTAGTGGTGCATTGAGGACTATGCAAGGATATGCTCGTCGTATTGCTACTGCTACATTGGATGCTAGATTGGAAATGGATGTTGAGGAATACATTGGTTCTTTCCGTCCTCATGTGATGGATATTGTTTACAAGTGGATAGAAGGACAAAACTTTAGTGATATTTGTTCATCCACTGAAATCTTTGAAGGTATGTTGGGATTTAGTTGAATGACTGGTAGCTTTTTGTTTTTAGGATCAATTATTCGTTGTTTACGTCGTCTGGAAGAACTTTTGAGAGAAATGGTTGGAGCTGCATGTTCTATCGGCAATGAAGCCATGCAAGCCACTTTTGAAGAAGCGCGGAAGAAATTGAAACGAGACATTGTGTTTGCTGCATCACTTTACATTTGATTATTTGTAATTGTTCGATGATAGTGGTAAATTGTTGATTTTTATGTTGAGAGTAAAACAGTAAGTTGGATTCTATTGGTGTTGGTGGTAATTTTCTTTATCCAAGAATAAGAATGGTCTGAAGATTTGTAAATTTTCGTCTTTTTGTTCATGAACAGAAAATGAGATTGTTACACGACGGGATATTTATTCCTATTGTATTGATATTACTTCATAAGCCACTGTTGTGATTAGAAATATAGCTACAATGTGAATAGATTTGATCGTGTTGTTCCTTAGGCAGTAAATATTGGTTATGTTCGATATTTTTGAAGTTATTTATTGTTTTATGGATTTTTGAAACAATGAATTCAAATATTTTAAATTTCTTGTGAATTCAAGAAATTTCATCACGGAAATGAAAAATTTTTGAATAAATTTATTTTTGATGAATTTTCTTAATTTTAATCTCTGGATAAGATTACAGAATATCATACAAGATTTCGGGGTTTTTCAGAATCTACTTGATACTTCTGAAATTTGATAAAATTTTGTAAAAATTAATTTTTATAGTTTTTAGTCTCAACTGGAAAGTTTTGAAAATTCGTTTTGAGACAATTTTCAGTGATTTTTGGTCTCGACTGGAAAATTTCATAATTTGATTTTTTCAAATTTTTTACAGAATTTTAGTTTTTTATGAAAATAATCAACTTTCTGGATAATTTTATTTGGATTCAGATGTTAACCTTGAATTTCGGTTCTCCTCTGATTGGTCAGAAACGATTTGTTTTGCGGCAAAGGAAAGAAAAAAATCAGTTGAACTGGATGAAACGGACTTCTTGATTCATTAGCCTTCCGAAAAATTGGTCATGACTGGCAGGACTGTTCCATATATCATTTTTAGGAATGGATTCCTGCTGAGATTTCGGACTTGTTCCACCTTCAACTTTGATTACTGTAATTGTTGCGATTTGTAATTTGATTTAAAAAATTTAAAAAAATTTTAAAATGTTATTTTTAGAAATGAATAAAGAAATCTGGTTGATCAGTTTCCGGATCTCCTGCTGATTTCGCTTTCTGGATCCGGGTTATTTTTGGATAATCAATTAAATGACTGCGATTAGTCTATTTTTCGTCGGATTTGTTATTTTATTTTCTGTCAATGGACAAAGTTCATCCAATGAAGCCGAAGACGGTAATTCTGCAATTAATTATTTTACAAAAATTTAAAAATTTAGGATTTTTTGAACCTTTCGATGTGCCTCTCGAGGAACTGAAAAAAGAAACCACCAGAGCCACCACTTTAGAAGAGCAATGTCATATTTACAAGGAACATTATGGTTACTTTTGTCAGAGGTCCAATATTGCGAAATACAACGAAGAAGTGCGAATTTTATGCGAGAGGTATGACTTGCTCTGTAGGGACAGGGTTCCGGCAACCATCGATCACGTAAGTTGAAAACCAGCCGAGAATGAACTTGGATAGTGTCTAAAAACCGGTGAAATTGAAGGTTTCTAAACACTATCCACAATTATTATCTTTGATGCAAACTTGGATAGTGCCCAGAAATTTCCGAAATGAGCATTCTCAAACATTATCCAAAAATGTTTTCTCTAATGCAAACTTGGATAGTGCCCAGAAATTTACGAAATGGGTATTTCTCAAACACTATCCGGAATTACTCCTTTCTATTCAGATTTGGATAGTGCTTAAAGTAGTAATTTCTTAGCACTATCTTAAGCCATAATAACTTTTATTTTTTATTTTCCTTTCAGATCCGGAGGCAAAGGATCCTATGGAAGGTTGCGGGTGTCCCAAAAGCGGTAGAAAAGAAATTAGTGTCCTGCTACACCTCCTGTAAAGAAACCGACCCCCTGTGTGTTAATGCTTGTGAATGTATCTTCCTCGGGTGGATAATGGAAAAGGAATGCGAACCAGGAGTCAAAGCTCTTTCGGAATATAATTGCAACAGGTTTCTTTTTTTAGATTATTCGGTGGTTTCTGGATATCCCGCCAAAAGCCCTTTGGCGGTCATATGCCATGCCGAAAAAGTAGCCTTCCTTCCACTTGATTGAACTCCAACTTTTTTACTCGGTCATTTAGGTTCGAACAAAGACAAAAAACCGCTGCTCGTTTACACTTGGATTGGACCGTTTTGTTTTTTCCTGGGAAAATGACCGAAAGGGGATTAACGATCGGTCAAAAAGTTCGAAATTTATTTTTTAGGTGGTTCAAAAAGTGCAAACAATACTGGGCTCCATTGCCGGACCTGACTCCTTACCCGTTCGGGGTGCACTCCCCTCCGCCGGTCATCAGGGGGGTCTTCTTCGGGTACGACGGATTAGGTAAATTTTAGTTAAAACACAAAAACCGATTTTCTAACATAAAAAATGATTTAAATAATTTCCACTCGAGACTGAGGAAATGTTTCTTTGAAGACAACTCGGTCTTGAGTGGAAATTGTAAGGATGATTTTTTATGGATCAATAAAAACCTGAAAAATAAAAATTAATTATCAGGGAATTCCCAAGTCTACAATCGCCCCAGGGATCATGGGGTGTCCTTCTGGAGAGGCACGAACACAATCATCGCCAACTGGCCTGAGGGCAAAATCGGCCAAGCCACGACTTGGGACGTGCCTGCGGTCGGGGTCCAGGGGGTCTACAACGCCTGGGACGTCGGGTTCCCCTCTGCTTCTGCCTTCTACCGAGACACTTTCGGTCCTCTAACGCTGAATCCAGGAACAGGACGAGCCAGAAGATATAATTAAATAATAACTCTTTTTCAAATTTGTTTTTATTTGGATAGAACTAAATCCGAAAAATCTGACAAATCGAATTTGACAGATCCAGAAAATTTTAATCTTTGTTGATTCAATTTGTCAAAATAAAATTTATTGAAAAATAATTTTTATTATTGTAAATGTAATATTACTGTTTTTTTTTTCATGAAAAAAACCTGTCAATATTTATGAACCCTTCGTTTCTCAAAACTAAGTGGAAACAAAACAAGAAGTCAGTTTTTTCCTCCGGCATTTTAATTGCCTTGTTCAACCAATTGGAGACAAATGAAAAAGAAGCAATATTTGCGACCGTTTTGCCAACTAAGAAAAGTCTCATCGGAATTGGCTTCGTCCTTGACTGGTCTGTATTAGAGACACGAATGAGCAACAATACCCGAAACTAATTTGGTTCCCAAATCCGTTCTGAAGACAATGTGAAGAATTCATTCAAGGATTAAAATTCTTAATTTTCTTTTATTTTCTTTTAAATTACAAAAATCACTAAAATCTCCGAAAATTTTAAAATCAAAATTTTCCAAACTTGAGATTTTAATTTTTACTTTTTCTACCTGGCCAGTGGCTATCTCCCCAAACGACCTACCGTAATCCCGCTCTGTTCAGCTGCACCAGAAGGGCGGAGCAATTTGTTCGTCGTTTGTTTCCGAAGGCAAATGTTTTGCGAAAGCCGATCTCGCTACCCAATAGAGCTCCAGACACCTATTTAGTTCTTGTTGAATAAGGCGGGGACATCAGAATCATCATATTTCGGATTTCAGACTCCCTTAGTGCCATATTTGTTTCCAGCCGTTCTAACAGAAGAATTCTAAAAAAACCTAATTGAATTGAATTTTTGAAAAGAAAGTTTTTTGTTGGTCCAATATTGAACCGGACCTCCTGGCAGTGTTCATTTCACTTTGGTACATATTTGAGGAATTTAGTGATTTCGAAAGTAGGGTGTTTCTTAGACTGCTTCAATCCGGAAATGCCACGTCCTGGAAAGAACTCCTACGACGAACAGGTTGGGTGTTACCGTAATGGGCTTAATTGCTCAACTCTGGTCCTGAAACGAGTGATTTTCGGATTTGAATCTAATTCAATAATTCAGTTTTAAATTTGTTTTTTAAATGAAAAGTACTTAAAAATAAAATTTTTGTTTTTTAAGAAAATTAAAAAATGATTAAAATAAATGAAACTGTCATTCGTGTCAGGACCGAAATTGAACAATTTCATTTTTCTAATTATGTCCTCGATTTACTTATTTTAAAAACTTCCAGAAACCCCCCTATTCCTACATCTGGCTGACGTATCTGGCGATCCAGAGCAGCGAAGAGAAGATGCTTCCTCTCACTGAAATTTACAAATTCATCATGGACAAGTTCCCCTTCTACCGTAATAATACTCAAAGATGGCAGAATAGTTTGCGACATAATCTGTCTTTCAACGATTGTTTCATCAAGATCCCCAGGAGACCTGACAGACCTGGGAAAGGGTCTTACTGGGCCATCCACCCTAAGGCCCTCCACATGTTCGAAAACGGGAGTTGTCTTCGGAGACAGAAACGCTTCAAGGTCGGTTTTGTTTGAAGTCCAATCGGAAGTCTTTAAGTTGGACTTTATTGCTGATACTTGGTGTACTGTATTTTCGAATTTTATCTTTTAGTTAGAAAACAACGACCAAGGCCCTCGACCAGTTTCCCAATGGCGTAGACGACCAGGGAATCCACTTTCGGACCACTCAAGCCCTTCTTCGTCAGCATTCGAATCTATTTCCGGCAAGTCGTCGTTCCCCAGTCCGACTCAAATTCCAAAAATACCTTCGTTTTTTGCTTCTTCTAATTTCGGAATTCAGAATCCTTTGACCCAGAATCAGCCGTTTCCGAACCTACAACTACAACCTCCAGATCTTCTTCAATTACTTACTTTACTACTCAAAAAACCTTGTCAAACTGAATCTAATCCGAGTCCTATCGACTTCACTTCTCTCTTGACGAGTCCCTTGATGAGTCCCTTGATGAGTCCTTTGTTGAACCCGTTAGTTGTCCAGTCGCTGGACCAGGGACCTTCGAAACCTTCTTTTTCCATCGATTCCATTTTGTCTCAAAAGCTTTAAAACTTTCAACTTCTTTCAAAAACCCGTGAAATTCCTTCAAAAATTTCTGTTTTGTAAAATTCGAAAATATTTATTTTTAATCATTTATTTAGTCATAAAAATCCGACTTCATTACAGTATCCAAAGTAAAGTAATTTTTCATCCATTCTTAATCGGTTTTTTTCGACAAAACAAAAACGAGTTTTGAAAACAAAAGATGGATGAAAAAGTTCCTGGACTGATTAATGAATACAGACAAGGTGCTGATTCTGGAGACTGCCCGATTGACGACCTCGAAGATAATCTTCCTTGATGCACCGTTCAAGAACAAAAATAACTCCGAATCGAGTGGATGAACTTCATCGGTCATCACAGAAGGGGTACTGTAATCGAGGAAATACGGTGAAATGGGAATTGCTGATAAAGTAGATATGTTTAGATCGATATAAATTTAAGAGTTTTTGTGGATTTTTTTATTTTCCAAGAATTTTGAAAAAAAGTATTTTTGATGATTTTAGGAAAAAAATTATTTATTTTCCAACAGAGTACCATGAGGGTTGTTGTGGTTTTTAAATATCTATCGGGACTTTCATTCGTAATTGTTGACCTTCGACAATGAACAGAGGACTATGTATCCCAATCCAGAATTTCCTGAATTTACTCAAAATAGAGTTCTGTAAAGTTAATTACGAAATAGTACAAGATTACGAGGGAATTATCACGCAAAACCAAAATTCTCACGTAGGCTATTTCAGTTTCTAAAAAGTTCTAGAAATTCGTGTCGGGACCATTCCATAACAAAATCCATTTTTTTATTTTTAAAATACTATAATTATGATTCCATATTTCTGAAATCACATAAATATCAAATTTCGCAATTTTTGGTCTTGACTGGAAAATGTCAAAAATTCGTGTCGGGACTATTTCATGCTAAACTCATTTTTGATTTTTAAAATACTTTATTACGACTTCATCATTGTAGAGCCATATAAACATTAGATTTTACAGTTTTGGGTCTCGAGTGGAAAGTTTCGGAAATTCGTGTTGAGACAATTTCGTAATTTTTTTCAAATATTTTAATTCTGGAATTTTAGAGACGATTATTTTCTTGTTTGATTTTTGTAAATTAATTTCTTCAATTTCCTCAAATATGGTCCTATTAGTGTTGTGGAAAGTGACTAGGCCATCTGTCATCACCTCACTTGTTTCATTACCCTCGGACAGGACAATTGGTTGCGCGAGCCATTATTGGCCGAAAGCTGTCGTCTCAATTCCTTGTTAATGACTCTCGAAAAGAAATATTGCAACAAGGGAAATGATCAAAAAAAATTTTTATTTTTAAAGAAAAGCGGATTATTGAACTTGTTTGCTGAGAAAATTGTCTAAAATTTTCTGTCTGCTTTTATTTTAAAAAAAAATCAAATAAAGTAAAAAGTTAAATTTTTTCTTTCTTCTCTCGACCCTTGGACATTATTCAATTTCAGTTTGCTGATCGACCGATAGTCAATCAGCAGACGAGTCCGCAGTCCCCTGGCACAAATGAAAGAAGATCGATCAATCGTGATTGTTGTTCCTTTATAGCTTTGGTTTCGCGGATATTTTTCTTTTTAAATTAATATTTTTAATAAAAAATCAAAAATTTCAGATTTTATTAAATTGCGATGATAATATTAAATTAAAAATAGTTTGATTTTGAGAAATCCAGTAAGGGGATCAGGATGCCAGATAAGGATCCAGGACAAAAGTTCTTCCCGACCCTCCCCAAGATCCCCTCAGAAGTCGAGGATTTAGTTCACCACGACCAGATGCCAGTGGAGAGTCCCCACATGCCGGCCACGTTTCCGATTACTCCTTACATCCAGGTTCATAAAACTTTCACTTTCGAATTTTACAAAGTTATAGTCGGAGTACGATATCCCCTCGACCCCGCCACCTCCGTTGCCGGCGGTCTTGAGCGATTCTGCCATTTCCCATCCGAAAAGGTTCATAGTCTTGCCGGTGACGACAGATGCGGGTCCCATGCCGACAGCGCCGAATCCTATCGAGATAACTCAGGAAGAATACGAACGGGAACAGAAAAAAAATTCCGAACATTTGTAAGATTTTTAAATTTTGTTTTTTATTTAAATTTTTCCAGACCAGACAGAGATAGATCAGATTGGGAAGTGAATCAACAACACAAATCTATCCAAAAACAGTATAAACAATCCATAGCTCATCGGGGAAAAAGAAAACGCCACTTGACGGACATAGATTTCGAAGGAATTCTGAAAATCATCGGAGGATGCAATTTGTGGCAGATCATCATTTATCTCATGATATCTGCCCATCAAGTTCCCCATGCAATGTTCAATTTATCTGTAAGTCTGATTTTTATTAAATTTATTAACATAAAAATTAAGGTTGTTTATTTCGTTCATCAACCGGATCATTGGTGTAAAATTGAGGATTTTTCGAGGGACATTGTGGAGAATCACCCTAATGCGACGAAGTTGGGCTGGACCTGGGAGAAGGTCCTGAGCTCAAACATAGCTTACAGGACGATCCAGAACACCCAGAGAAGAGGGGAAAACTGGCACGATCAATGTCTCTACTTCGCCAGGCCTCCGGGGGAGTACCAGAAAATGTTAAATGAACCTTTCGAGGAGGTCAAGAAGAAGGTCGAAACCGAGTCCCCACCCCAGCTGAAGAGATGCACGGCATGGGAATACGATACCAGTGTCATGCGGGACACGGTAGTCACCCAATGGAATCGAGTCTGCGATGAGAACCTCTCAAGAGCCCATATCCACCTCTCCTACTCATTGGGGTACCTGTTTGGGTGTCTCCTCGGCGGTCTTGTCAGTGATCGTTACGGTAGAAAACCTGCTATTTACGGATTTTCTATTTTGTCGACAATTTTCGGATTCTTGTTACCATTCAGCAAAGAATTTGAAGTTTTTCTAATCGTCAGATTCCTGCTCGCGACTTGCAACGAAGCTTCAGATCTGGCCGCCTACGTGATGTGCATGGAATGGACGGGGGTCAAGTACAGGTCGATGATCGGCAGTCTCCTCCAAGCCCCGTGGAGTGTGGGATACGTGTAAGTTTTTAAATTTATTTTAAAATTAAAAAACTAAACTTATTTTAAAATTAAAAAAACATTTTAAAATTTAAAAAATTCATCTAAAATCAACAAAAAGTAACTTTTCGAACGTTATGTTTTTAAAACAATCTATATATCAAGTCAAAGTTCTCAAAAAAATAATTAAAAATCTATAATCTAATTTTTAAAACATTTTTATTTTAAAAATATAAAATTCGTAAATTTAGGATCGCATTTTTATTAATTTTCGATTATTTTCACGAAAAATTAATGAACGATCTATAATCAACGTAGAAAATACAATCATTTACAAAAAAGAATTATTAAAATTGATAAAAATTAAAGTAAAAAACGAACGCTTCAAAAAACTTGAGTTCGGTGAACGCGCGATATATGAAATTTTGCACATTTTTTTTTGCAAAAATATCCAAAAAAAAATATTTTTAACATTATGCAAAATAAACTATATTTTGCTTTAAATAATTGATATATGTAAAGTTTAGCTTCTACAAAGGGATTTTTTCAGATTTCTTGCTCTTGTTGCTTATCTTTGCAAAAGTTGGACACAGATCCAGATGATCACCTCTGCTCTCCATCTTTGTGCTTTGATCCTTATTTATTTCCTTCCTGAATCCCCTAGATGGCTGATTGTGATGAACAGAATCGAAGAAGCCGCCAAAATAATCAGGAAAGCCTGCAGATGGAACAAGAGCTCCCTTCCGTCGGATTTGGAGCTCGTCAGACACGCAGAAATGAGGAAATGGGTCAAACACAACAGAAGACCCCACTTCCTGTATTCCTTCAAATCCAAGGACATGCAGAAACGGAACACGATCATCTTCATCATCTGGATTGCCACTGCTTTGGTGTATTACGGCATCGTTATTGCTCTCTCGGACCAGTCAAGTCCAGGAAGGGCTATGTTCGTCGGCAACTTCTTCCTCAACAACGCCGTTGCGGGGGCCATAGAGTTGCCGACTCTGATGGGGTGTGTGTTCCTGTTGCAATTCGGAAGGAAAAGATCCCAAATGATAACCCTATGTAGTGCTGGGGTTCTTATCCTCATGGCCATGGTTTCCAGCTACAAGAAGGAAATGACTGTGAGTTTAATTTTATATCAATTTCTTAAAATATTAATTATCCTCATACTATTGTAAAAATCGAAAATGAAAGATTTCACGGAATTTTCTGACGCGAATTTCTGATTTTCTTACATTCCTAAAATTCAGGTAAAATAAGAGAGTGAGAACGCGAGTCAATTTCGGGTCCAATTGCCAGTTTTACCATTTTTCTCCTCTCCCGCTCCTACGCGGGAATTCAAAAATTCCAAATATTTTATATTTTTCAAACTTTAAATTTTATATCAATTTTTTTCACGTTGTCTTTTTCAGTGGTCTCTAGTCTTCATACTTGCTGGAAAAGTTTGTATCCAGGGAGCCTTCAATATCCTCTACATCTTCACGTCCGAGCTGTACCCGACTGTCATCAGAAACTCGGCTGTCGGGACGTGCTCGATGATCGCCCGAATGGGAGCGGGCGCCTCAGGCTATATTGCCATACTCTTCGACGTCACACTGCCCCTTGTCCCGATGACGATCTTCTGTGTTTTCTCATTCTTCGCCGGTGCCTTGGTCTGGAAGTTGCCCGAAACCATGGACGTCCCTCTCCCAGAAACCATGTACGACGCCGTGATGTTGAGAACGGATACTGGCAAAGACAAGGACAGTCCGACTTCCAGCGATAAAGAGAGTTTAACCAGGCAAAAGGCAGAGGAAACAACGGAAAATCCCGATGAAATCAGGAAAGAAGAATAGTTGATATATGAACAAAACGTGTATAAACAATAAAAACTGCAAAGTTACTTATCCATGAGTGGAATAGTTTATACTTTTAAAGTTAGATCAAACTCGGTTATGGATAAAGTAAATCGTGTTTACATTCAAACAAGAAGATTTATTAAGACAAGGAACATACAAAAAATCAGCTCCAATGGCAAAACTGAATAGTGTCCAGAAATCAGGACTTTTCAACACTATCCAATACTTTATCAGAGTTGCTTTTTTCACATTGACAGTTCCAATGGCAAAACTGAATAGTGTCCAAAAACCAAGACTTTCTGGACACTGTCTAGTTTTCTGTTATTGTTGCTTTTTCCCATTGACGACTCTAGTAAATCCTTGGATAGTGTTCTAAGAACTTCCGCTTTTAAGTCGTTAGATATTATCTGTGGTGTAACTTGATTTTATATTGAAACAACTATTTTTAAAAACAAACAAGTCGAGGACATTTATTTTTTGCACGTTTTTCCAGCGAGAGACAGGGCGAGAAAGAGAGACTATTTTTGCTTTAACGAGCCGCTGGCGTTGCTTGCATTTGAGTGACTCAATTTTTGTCCGAAAAAACGTTTGCTTGTTGCCCTTGCTTTATCCACCTTCGCGTTATCCTGATCCTTGACGTTGGAAGAATATCCGGGAAGCGGCTGCTGTCTTTTTTCATTTTGTCGTTGCATCCTCGTGTGAATTATTATTTTTCGTTGAAACAATCGTCTGTTATAATTTTTTCTGATATATCGACCAGTAGTTTGTATTTTTGCGCAGGTTCTTAACAAAGATTTTTTGTTGATAAAATCGTTGTTTATGACCATTTTTTCGATTTTATAGGGCTCTGATCGTCTCAGTTGTTCGTTTAATTATTGTTTTTGTTTTCGAGCGATAGTGGTTGGTTTTTGATTAAATTTTTTCAGAAAATGGCCAAATTTTCCGTCGAAGTTGTCCAAACCAAACCTTATCAAGGACAAAAACCCGGAACCAGTGGTCTACGAAAAAGAGTAAGTTTAATTTTTATATAATTTATTGAATTTTTGATATTTTCCAAATTTATTTGACTTTTCTGCTACTTTTTAATTTTTTTATTCAGGTGCCGGAATTCCAACAAGAACATTACACCGAGAATTTTGTTCAATGTGTTTTGGACGGAGGTTTGGGATCCAATAAAGTTGGAGCTACTTTGGTGCTTGGTGGAGATGGACGTGAGTTTTTTTGACTTTTTATAACTAGTAATGCAAGTAATCTCCAGGGTACCTTCTTCCTCAAGTCATCAATGTCATAATTAAGATTTGTGCAGCAAATGGAATTCGAAAGCTCATCATTGGACGTGATGGGATCTTGTCCACTCCTGCTGTTTCCCATCTCATTCGGAAACGAAGGGTTAATGGAGGGATTATCCTCACTGCCAGCCACAATCCCGGAGGACCGAAATACGACTTTGGCATCAAGTACAATTGCGAAAACGGCGGACCGGCTCCTGACAACATTACTGACAAGATTTATCAGTTGACGACCCAAATCAAAGAATACAGGTTGTGTCCGGAGCTCAACGTCGATTTCGGGGCACTCGGAAGTGACACTTTCGAAATCGAGGGAATAGGGACTTTTGCAGTCGAAGTTGTGGACAGCGTTGCGGATTACGTTGCTTACATGGAAGAAATTTTTGATTTCCAGAAGATTCGCGATCTCATAAGTGGAAAAATCACTGGATCGAGGTTCAATTTGCTTCTTGACAGTATGCATGGCGTTACTGGACCGTATGTTTCGACGATCTTAGTAGACAAACTCGGAGCTAATTCTGATTCCTGCATGAGAACAGTGCCCAAGCCCGATTTCGGTGGTGGACATCCTGATCCTAATTTGACCTACGCAAAAAGCCTTGTTGACATTTTAAAAAAGGGACAACATGATTTTGGAGCTGCTTTTGATGGAGATGGAGTAAGTTATTAATTAAATTTCATAGTTATTGGTAATTTTCAGGATCGTAATATGATTATTGGAAAAAATGGATTTTTTGTGACTCCAAGTGATTCTCTGGCTGTTATTGCAGCTAATCTTGAGTGTATTCCTTATTTTAGGAAAAATGGGGTCAATGGATACGCGAGATCGATGCCTACTGCTTGTGCCGTTGATAGAGTCGCCAAAGCGAAAGGAAAAAGATGTTTCGAAGTTCCTACTGGTTGGAAGTACTTTGGAAATTTGATGGATGCTGGATTGTTATCCCTTTGTGGTGAGGAATCTTTTGGAACAGGATCTGATCATGTTCGTGAAAAAGACGGTATCTGGGCTGTGTTAGCTTGGTTGAATATTTTGGCAGAAAAGAAAACATCTGTTGAACAAATAATCAAAGATCATTGGATGCAATATGGTAGAAATGTTTTTACTCGTTATGATTATGAAAATGTCGATGCTGGAGGAGCTAATTTGATGATGAAGTACTTGGAACCTCTTTTGCCTAGTTATGTTGGAAAAACATTATCTGCAAATGGAGTCGATTTTACTGTAGCTAAAGCGGATAATTTTGAATACAAAGATCCTGTTGATCAATCAGTTGCAAAAAATCAGGTTTGATTAATTTTAAATTTAAATTTAAATATTTATTATTATAGGGTTTGAGAATTATATTCACAGATGGAAGTCGAGTTATTTTCCGTTTGAGTGGCACTGGATCTGCTGGAGCAACGATCAGACTCTATATTGAAAGTGTCATTGAAAGTAACGTCGGATTAGGAAAACTCTTTGCTCCAGCAGAAGACCTCCTTCGACCATTGGTTCTAGTTGCGTTGGATCTGTCTAAACTGCAGCAATTCACTGCCAGGGATAAGCCTACTGTTATTACGTAATTGTTACAGAGTAGTGGTCAGTATTTCTGATTTTTAAGTATTTTTTAGATTTTGGGTATTTAGAATACTTGATAAGATAATAATTGTGTAATAGAGATAAATAAAGTTTTATTTTTAAAGGGAAACGTAAGAAAATTGAATTGGTCTTGGTAAGTGGAAGATTTCGAAATTCCCAATGTTTTTGACAAAGTGGTCATTTTGCCAACTTACATTTATCGTCTCTTGGTTTTTATTTTCATTCTCAAAATTTGCCGTTATGAAATCTTTACAATGATAGGAACATCCGGAATTTTTCGATCTGTTCCTTGTCCGGATCCTGATTGTAAACGACCATATTGTCATTTTTCGCATTCTGAAGGTTTGATAGTGGATTTTTAACGTGATTGATATATGAGTTTTTCAGTTGCTTCCAGTTCTCAAGCCTTTCTTACTTCAGTTACCTCGTTTTCTACTTCATATTCAGCTATTCCAAGTAGTTCGCAGAGTAATATCTCTGTTGAAATTACTCAAGAAAGCGGGGATACTTATGGAAGTGGATATACTGGATATTACTCTACGTCGTATAGTCCTGCAAGTTACAATTCTTACTCTGCTTATGCTCCGGTTGCTCCGAATTACGAAGTCGGATCTAGTTACTATGAATTAAATGCTGGTAATGATAAGAAGGAAGCTAAATCGCCTCAGGAAGATTCTTCTCGGAAACGGAAAAGAGCAGCATCGCCTGAAGACTCGTCCAAGCCGAAACTGCCTCCAGATTTAGGAAATGATCCGTTGTTGAAGTCTTTAGAGAAGAAAGTAAAACAAGAAACAATTACTGCAGCTCCAGTTTCGAAGAAAGCCAAAAGAATCCCGGTCACAACTGCTGTTGCCAGCGCGAAAACAAATAACAAAGGGAAAACTGAGGAATTTAATAAATATGTCCAGAAGATAACGGAAATAGACAAGAAGTTGGCTGAGTTGACGAAACAAACAGAGAAATCAAAAGCGTATGATATCGATGCTCTTTTTGAAGTGGATGATGAAGTAAGTTGAAAAAATATAACTTTACTTTATCCCCAGTTTCAGCCCCCTCCTAAACCAGTAACTCAGAAGTCTAGTTCGTCAACCGATTCCTTGAAGCAAACAAAGATTCAGTTCCCAACGAGGAAGTCTGCTGAGGCTTCTTCAAGTGACGATGTTATTGTTATTGAACCTAAACCTGGTCCGGTTTCTAAAAGATCATCCTCTACATCAATTCCGAACACAAATCAAAGAGTCGCTCATGTTCCTAACTTCACTGTCAAACCTAAAGGACCTCCGCTTCCTTCTCCGATGATAAGAAGACAGACTTTAGCGGAACAACTGGCAAAAAGGAGAGAAGCAGCAATGGCAGCAAGACAACAGTCCACCGATGGACAGAAGAAGTTGACAGAAATGATGGGGAATAACACTCTTGGGAAAGTTCGAATAGCTCATGTTCCTAAACCATCTCTGCCAGTCAAAGTTGATTCGAAACTTCTGCCGCCATCAAGACCTGAACCACTTGATCCCAAGGCCAAAAAGTTTTCCATCAATTTGAGAAGAAAAACATTGCAAAAGTTGATTGATGAATTTAACAAAGTTATGAATCCAAATGACGCTGTTGTTGCTGTAAGTTTCATTCTATTATGCTTGTCTTACTGTATGTACTTCCAGGCTCAAAAAGAAGAACACGAACTTATGCAAAAAGCAACTGCACAAAGTGGATATCTGTCTGGGATGACAGGAGTTCTTCGGAGGATAAAAGAAATGAATGGATCAAGTAAATCAAGTTCTTTGAAAAACAAGGTTTCTCATCTTGATGTATTGAAAGGAAAACATGGAGATTCTATTTCTCTTGGAGTTAATGCTGGAGTTAAGAAAAATGCAGAAAGAGTTAAAGGGTTATCAGAAACTGAACTTTATGAAGAATTGTTTGACAAATATTTACTTTCTGATCAGCAACTAGAAGATAATGGATATCCGTTATGGGCTGACGAGATGGAGAAAAGTTTGGTTAAAATTAAACTTAGAGAAAACGAATCTGTGGAGAAAGTTTTTGTTGATGATGATAATCCGTTCAGAACTTGTTGTAGATGCAATAAGAAATTCAGAATCAAACTTAATGAAGACGATGTTATTGAAGAAGATGACTGTAATTATCATTGGGGAAAGCTTTGGAGAAAAAAAGGTAAATTTTCTTTTAAAATTCTATATTTTTTGGTTGTTTTTAGAACATGCTACTTGGGTTGTTAGATACACTTGTTGTGGAGGAGATAGTCAAGCAGAAGGTTGCTGTCTTGCAAAATCTCATGTTACTCAAATGTATCGAAAATCGGTTTTAACAGAATTTGTTGAAGCTCCATCAAGTAAAGAAGGATTTGACGATAGATCAACGAGAATTGTTGCTCTTGATTGTGAAATGGTCTATACTACAGTGGGATATTCTGTTGCAAGATTATCAGTTGTTAATTACAAAGGAAAGAAAATTATGGATGAGCTGATTAAACCTCCAGGAGAAGTTTTAGATACTAATTTTCGATTTAGTGGATTAAAACCAGACGATGTGAATAATGCTAAATTGGATCTTGCTGGAGCTCAAGAAAAGTTTTTTGAACTTGTTAATAGAGATTCGATACTGATTGGTCATAGTCTTGAAAGTGACTTGAAAGCGATGAGGATTGTTCACAAGAATGTCATCGACACATCTGTTTTATATCCTCATAAACAAGGACCTCCATTAAAAAGAGCATTGAAAAATTTAAGTAGTGAAGTTTTGATGAAAATTATTCAGGAAGATGTAACGGGTCATGACTCTGCTGAGGATGCGCAGATTACTCTGGAGTTGGTGTTGCATAAATTGATGAATGAATAATTTGTGTTTTGTTTATTTATTACTGATTATTGATAAATATCTTTTTGGATTAATTGAAAGTAATTTATTGGTTTTAATACCAAGTTTTTATATTTTATATTTTTTTATATTTTTTTTGTATTTTTTTATTTTTTAGATTTAGGTATGGAGAGAATTAGAAAAATTGGAACGACATTATATACCCATAAGAAGAAAGTTATTTTTGCATCTTTGGTAGCAGCATATGGAGTAAATTATGCTAGATTGGCAGTACGAGATGGTGATATTAGGACGTTTTATGCTAAACAAGCAATTAAATATGGTGAACAAACTATATCTCCGGAAATAGGTCCAAGAAGGATTACTGTACTTGTTAATAAGTCGGCAAATAGTGGAACAGGAGTATCTGATTTTAAGAAAAATGCTTTGCCACTTCTTCATTTGGCTGGAATTTCTGTAACGATTATTAATGCAGAAAATTCTGAACAAATTAAAGCATTATGTTCGGTTTTGGATAAAACAGAAACAGATGGAGTTATGGTAGTTGGAGGTGATGGAACATTAAACGATATTTTGGCTGGATTAGTTGAAAGAAAAAATGAATCATGTTCTTTGCCTGTGGGGATTTTTCCTGGAGGAAAATGTAACAAAAGTTTGGAATTACTTGTTCCATCGGTTTTCAGTGAGTTTTTTAATTTTGTTAAATTTAAATTTAGTAAATTTTAGGACAGAAGAATGATGTCAGATATCAATGTGAATCTGCAATGGCTGTTATTGAAAATTCAATAAGAAATGTGAAGCCTATCAAAGTCGAGATTACGTCTATTGTTGAACCGGAAGAGAAAAAAGAAGAAAAATCAGAAGAATCGCTTTCAGAAGAAGTCAAAAATGAAAAAATAGAAAATTTTGAAGATGTTAAAACATGGAAGGTTGAGACAATTTACACTATTGGTGATATCTCTGATGGATGGTTCAGCTATATTGATGAGAAAAAATGGAAATTTTGGTATTGGGGTTCGTTGAAACGACGATTTGCTTATTTCTGGGAAATGTTGAAGAATTCTCCACAAGAGATTCGAGCAGAAATAGAACTTACTGATTACTGTAGTGGATGCAACAAATGCAGAACGACTAAAGTTCAACCTCCTCCGGTTTGGAGATGGTGGCATATTTTGACTGGATCTCCGAAGCCTCAGAAACTAGATTGTGAGTTACTTTTAAAAAATTACAAGATCCCTGATTTTTTAATTTTAGTGAATGAAAAGAATTACTCTCAAATAGTCAATGAAGGCTGTGGACGGAAGACAGAAATGTGTGCCCAAGGGACAGACATTGTTGTTGTTGGAGAGCAACATGAGGTTAGAATTGCATTCTTTCAATTCTCTTAATTACTTTTTGAAATTGAAATATTTTAGGATGCGTGTTCTTTGAGGATTAGAGTCGGTGGTACATTTGCAGGTCGCTTGGGAATTATGAGAAATGGATGGACACGAACAAGTGAAGATTGTATCATATCGTCTGCAACTCCGGGATTTTATGGGCTTGATCTGGTTGCAAGCTCGATTATTATGAAGTTTATTGAATGTCCTGTGGGTTTTTTAAAGTTGTTAAATGTGGATTAAATGGGAGGTTTCAGAAAGCTCTTGAAAAGTTATTCGTGTCGGGAGAAATTAAAGACTTCAAATCGAACACCTCAACAGTGAAAATTCAACCTTTAGAGAGATCGATTGAATTGTTTTTGCCGAAACATACTCGGGTCAATCTCGATGCGTTTTAGATGTTGTTGAGTTTATTAAAATAGGGAAATAAAAATCTAAAATTCAGATTCTAATGGAATACCGGTAATTTTCTCGTAAATTTCGGGATCGGCTCCATCGAATCCCCTATAATCATCGAGGAAATCCAAAGTTGTGGAGCAGAAGTTGGAGCCGATGATGTAGAGTATTGTAGCTGCTAGCCAGATTAATCCGACAAAAAATCCGATGTTTTCTTCTTGAAGGAACATACAGATGCACATCCAGCAGAAGGAAAACACGAAGATGACCCTCAGACGCCAGAGGTAGATTCTGAGGGGTGTCTGATTCTCGTGGTAGAGACCATAAGGACCAGTCGGGAAAGTGGAAATGGAAATTATCAAAGCTCCTAGAGGAATGAGATTGTGCCATTGGGGTAGTTTCAAAAAAGGATTAATTAATTGATTTTAGAAAAATAAACTTACAATGACATGGTTGAGATAGAACCAGAGAGTGGAAATTACGGTGATGAAATCTAGCATTGTGAAAACTAAACTCGCGGCGAAAGCATGGATTCCGCCACAGCAGACGAGAAAGGCATCTGATTCGTCTTCTCCGAGGGATATCAGCAGCATTTTCCGGATTTTATAAAATTAAATTTCTTTGGAAATTAAAATATTTCATTAAAAAAATTAAATTTATTTAAAAAATTAAAATTTTTTACTTTGAAAATTAAAATATTTTGTTTAAAAAATAAAATTGTTTTATAAAAAATAATTTATTTAAAAAAATAAAATTGTTTTATAAAAAATAACTTATTTTGTTTAAAAAATAAAATTGTTTTATAAAAGATTTATTTTATTTAAAAAATAAAACTGTTTTATTTAAACAATTTAAATACTTTTTTAAACTTTTTTCCGTGATGAAATCTATTATTTTGTTGGTTCTTGACTGCGGGACCAAGGGATGGAAAACAATTCAAAAAAGAACACGTGCTACACGAATCAGACATGTGCTCCAGTGTCTGATTACAATCCAAATTACCGATTATGAAAATTAAAATTTTACTTATATTTTAATTAATTATGTATAAACTAGTGAAAACATTTGAGTCAATTTGAAGAGCTTGGATAAGTGTTCTTTGGACTAGAAAAAGCATCACTTTGAAGGTTTTCTCGTGTGTTTATCATGTGAACAGAATAGTGTTGCTTTTTGCTCGTTGTCATCGGCCGCTGAACAGAGCAATCGCCACTCGTTTACTCGTTCTCGTCAAAGCCGCGTGTGTAATGAACTCTTCACGTCGAAACTGTTTGCCTGTGGCATGTTGCGATTTCTCTAGATCCTAATTCAGTCGAGTCCAGTTGAAAGACAAATATTAATGAGATTCCCAAGAATCACTAGCTTATATGAATTCAAAAAAAAGAAAAATGCTTTTCTTTGGCCAAGCGTTCTTTTCGTGAATTATTTTCGCCGAGTTCACGAGTTATTGTTTTCCTCCTGATGGACCCGATATTTGCCTTGAACTCACTTTTTTATATATGAATTTCAGCCCATGGATCGAGAGGCTCTGATACACTTCATCGGAGGAGCAGCTGGGGGTACTGCAGGAACAGCAATTACGTGCCCTTTGGAAGTTATCAAGACCAGACTTCAAAGTTCGAAACATGGTTTCGACTCTCCGATGACTCAAGATCCTGGAGCTGGGAAACCTTCAACATCAACTTCATGCCAAGGAAAACAAACATCTAACGGGAGTTCCAATGCCTACAGAAGGTTTCTATCGCATAATCTTCATTCTAGATCAAGTCAAATGATGATATTTGATCTTTCCAAAAGCAAGTTTTTTCACTTTCCTTTTCCTAATTGTTGATATATGAATTTCAGACTTCCAAAGATCACCATCGTTCCTATTATTACGAAATTGCCATAATTCAGTCAAAGAAGCGACCAAAAAAGGATCCAAACGAGCTTTTGTCAAATACGTTTCGTAAGTTTTTTGCACTTGATTAAAAACACCCAAAATTCCAGGGAAATAATAAAGAAAGAAGGCCTATCTGCTCTCTACAAAGGATTAGTACCGAACGTAATAGGTGTTGCACCGTCAAAGTAAGCTTATTGCATCATGTTTCTTAAGTTTAAATCCTCTTCAGAGCCGTGTATTTTTACACTTATTCTACTTCAAAAAGGTTCTGGAATCAAACGGGTGTTGTTGTGCCTAACAGTGCCATGGTTCACATGCTTTCTGCTGGATTTGCGGGTTTTGTGACATCAACAGTAATAAACCCTATTTGGTTGGTGAAAACAAGGCTTCAGTTACATCATGGCCCATTGACGATACGACAATGTATCACAAGGATTTACACCAAAGAAGGAATAAAAGGATTCTACAAGGTTTGTTTCTTTTTTAATTGTAACCTTTAGACTGGGTCACATTTCCTGTGGTGGAACTTTTTTGATTGACATGCGGCGTTTCACGAATTCTTTTAGGGAGTAACTGCATCATACATGGGAATCAGTGAAACGATTATTCAATTTGTCCTCTATGAGAAATTACGAGAGATCATCGATGACATGGAGTGGACGAAGGAAAACACGAAGTATTTCAATTTCATGATCGCCGGAGGAATCGCCAAGTTCTTCGCTTGTGTCTTGGCTTATCCACATGGTGAGTTCTAAAAATAACTACGACAAAAAGTGAGAAATTCCAGAAGTCGTAAGGACACGACTCCGTGAAGAAGATTCTGGAGCTAAAGGGTTCTTCAGAACTCTATTCGCACTCTACAAAGAAGGAGGATACCGTTCAATGTATCGAGGACTGTATGTGCAGGTAACTAGTCCAATTACTGTTAAATCTACTTTCAACTTTTACAGCTCCTAAGATCAGTGCCAAACACTGCAATAACAATGGGAACCTATGAAGCTGTCGTCAGATTGCTGAGAACCTACTTCACTTAATGCCGTCACAGAATTGCCATTTGTGCTTTCCTTGATCACTTCTTCCTAGAGGCCTTTCATGTGATACACCTAGGTACGGTTTAGAGTTGTTGTTAATGTGCCTTTGCCATGTTTGACTAAACTTGTTTTTCCGACAGTTGAAAATGGTTATTTTACCTAAATTTCAGACAAATTAGGGAAATAAAAATCAATTTAATTTGGTGTGAACGATATGGCACCTATTCTGATTTCAGAGACAATGGCACCGAATTGTGTACCTTTACAGGCTATTATCCACCTATTAGCTAAATAAAAAACCCTAGAAACCAGTCAGCGAAGCTCTGTCATCATAAAGGCCGGGTTTTCCAGATATTCCTTCAGCAAGTTTGAGAAGCGGGCAATAGTGGCTCCATCGATAACTCTATGATCTGCTGCCCAGGAGAACTTGATTAAGTGAGCTGGATAGACATTACCTTCGTGGTCGAATCTGGGAAGCTTCTGAATTTTTCCAATTGCTCCGATAGCTACTTGAGGAGGGAAAATAATTGGAATTGCATAAGTTCCACCGATCTAAATAGGATTGCTGTAAATTTAAAAGAAGTACATAACTCACAGCTCCAATGTTGGAGAGGGTAAAGGTGCCTCCGGTCAAATCCTCAGGTCTGATTTGTTGTTTTTGACCGGCTTCTTGTAGTCTGTTCAAATCTGCAGCAATTTCCCAGATATTCTTCTGTTCGCAGTTCTTGATATTAGGAACAACTAATCCACCAGGAGTGTCGATGGCTAGACAGATGTTGTGAGAACCCTAAAAATACTGTAATGAAAGTAATAAAACGAAAATTACCTTGTAAATCAAATTATCGAAATTCCCATCCACACTGGAGTTCAATATCGGGTACTTGAGGAGAGCCATGGATGTGGCTTTGATGATGATAGGCATGTAACTGAGCTTGATTCCGCGTTCTTTCCCGACATGTTTCAGTTGTGACCGGAGTTGGATCAATTTGTCCACATAGATTTCGTCATCATAACCAAAGTGAGGGATTTTCAGTGCTTCCGACATGGATTTAACCATTGCCCGTGTGTATCCTCGTACTGGGACCTTTCTGTCCTGTCCCGGGACAATGTGGACAGCGGATGGCTGAGGAGCCGAGGAAGCAGGGGATTCCGCCGGCGGAATCTGCCCAAGGAATCTCATGACGTCTTCTTTGAGTACTCTGCCGTCTTTACCAGTTCCTTGTACTTTGGACAAATCTACCTACAAATTGATAAGGTGAATTTGGACATAGATAATGAGATTTAACCTTATTCTCCATCGCGATACGTCTGACGGCGGGAGTTGCTAGTGCTTTGCCTAAATTGAAAGTTCCTTCGTGTTTTTCCTCTTTTTTCGGTTCTTCTTTAGCAATCGGCTTCTCAGGAGTCTTGGACTCTTCCTCAGCTAAAGCAGAATCAGTTTCGATCTCCAGTAATGTTGACCCGACTTTGACGATACTTCCAACCTCGTGTTTCAGCGACTTTACTACTCCGTCAAACCGACTGGTAATCGTAACAGCCGCTTTATCGCTCTGAACTTCGCAGATATTGTCAAATTGAGCAACTTGATCACCGGCTTTCACGTACCTAAAATTCACAATCAAAAATAATCAGAGTAAAATTCCCTACCATTCCTTCATCTCGACTTCTGCGATGCCTTCACCGATATCAGCCAACTTAAACTGCACCAATTTGGCCAAGTAACCTGGAAACAAGCAATTAGAGATCAGACTGATATAAAAATTCTGTTCGAAAACCTACTTGATGTATGGAAACTTCGTGCAAAGTCATTGTTCCATAATCGGGATCCTCGAAGAGCAAACAGCTTCAACATGGTGCTTATCTTTGGATTGAAAAAAATAAACTTGAAAACGTTACAACTAGAAACTGCAAGGCCAGTGTGTCTCAAAAGATCAGTTAAAAACTGTTTGCAACGAATCGTGAATTGGCAAAGTGACTCCGATGCCAACGGCTATCATTTGTGGACACCATATTTTGAAATTTTCGACTTCAATTTTTGGTTTTATATGATTTTTATAGTTTTCTTTATTGTTTTAATCCGAAAGTACCTCCTAGGAGATTAATATTGGATGGATCTTCAGGTTGATGGATGGGAGCAAAGATCCGATAATTAGGTTCAACGAAGAGCTGAAGTTGCTCATCGAGAAGGATTTTGACAACTCCAGAACCACGGAATACTTGAAAAATGCTCCGACTTGTGTTCCTGGTTACGAAGGATTTATTAAATCTACAGTTCTTTTCGATTATTTTAAGGAATTAGATGCTGCAAATAAACTTTGTATTCTCGAATTTGTCAAACACACATTCAACTCCCTCAACGACCGTGATCAAGCAGTACTTGCTTTCTGGAATTCTGAGCAAGTCAAGAATTTCCCCAACGAGTTCCTTGATTGTAATTTCTACGACACTGACACTCGTGCTAGTGTGATTGTTGAAATGTTCTATAAGCACGGGGATGGTAAGGATGAACTCAACGACTTCGCTTTGCTCCTTATGCTGAATCCAATAACTACAATGTATGTAGCTATAAAAATGATTACGGATCACCCGGAATGGAAATTTTTCTTTCCTTTCAAGAAGGTAACTTTGAAAATATAAAATAAGCACAGCAACCCGCTTCGATGGGGTACTTCGGGGTAGTTGTGATTTGTGAGATCTTTATTGATACTTTCATATATAATTGCTGACTCTTGAAGGTGGAGAAGACGTTCCACACCCCATATACTCCGATTCAAAAATTTCTAGATTCAAGAAGAATTTAAAAAAAGTAATTTCGAAATCATCGTTACGAAAAAGTAAAATTTTAGGCCACTTTAGTTTCTAAAAACCACTAGAAATTCGCGTTGAAACAATTTCGCAATAATATTCATTTTAATTTCTACGGTAGTATGGTATTTATTTTGTAATTTTTTCAGATTCTTAGTAAGTTTACTTTCTTAGAACAGCCCGAATCTGAAACCGAAAGCCCTCGAAAGTGCCGGATATTTCTGGCTGCATTCAAGCTAATCATGGAGGAGAATAAGGGTGACGGGAGTGTTTCTGCGAAGCTTGCCGATATTCTGTATTTAAGTACGGTAGATAGAGTTGCTTATCCATTAGCGACCCCTACTGAGGTGCTAATTTTATCCGGCCAGTTTATCAACGAGGGGATCCAGGCTTACGTCTACACTATTAAGAGACTGTTCGAAGAGCCGCGGGAGAGAATTGAATGGAACCTCAATGCCGATGACTACTCCAATCCTTACCAGTTTATCCCGTTTCTTTTGGAAAAGTTCGGCAAAGCCCAGAAAAAACTGGACAATGTTACTATTTCTGGATGGCTTTCATTAATGGGTGGTGATTTCACGGGTAAATTAGATTTCTTAATCATAATCACCTGTGGGACTCTTCAGATCAGGGCCTGAATGTGACCTGCACTCAGGCCATGCGGGTCATCGGGGGGCAGCAAAACTGGGCTTTCCGGTACGCTGCTTTCCACATTCTGAACCTCCACGAATGCAAATACGAAATACCGCTATCAATCTATAAAACAGTCCCAAAGGACAAAATCAACAATTTCATCTGTATCATGAATGACGAAGAACCTTCTTATGAGAAATATTTAGAGTATTTCTTCGAATTGGTCTTAATCGCCAGTACTGTACCGGACGAGTTGATGGTAGGCATCACTTCCACGTACCCTATGGAGAAGGACTTTTTGGAACTTGTGTCCAAAGTCGGGTATTACAAGATTCAAAAAGTCAAAAAGTACTACAAAATCGACATCAGCAAACTTTTTACCAGTAATGTCGGAAGACTGTACTATGCCCTAGGGAACAAACTGAATCAGAATCCTATTTTTGAACAATTTTGTTCAATTTCTGTACAAGGTAAAGATTCTACAGTATGGTTTGGAATTTTAGAAGTATTACTTTTAATCCGGGTCGTTATACAGTAACAGGAAGATACTGTAGATTATCAAAGTCTTCTCGACAAGGTCTACAGTTTAAGTTATCGGAAATTACTGTATACTGTATGTTTCAGAAGTCATGACAGAAAATAAAAATTTTCTGAAATTTTAAATTCAATTATTTTTGTGAAGAAAAATTTCAAATTTTCTGTTGTAACTTCTGAGATATACAGTATACAGAATTTTTCAATAGCTTACTGTAGATTTTACTGAGAAGATTTTAATAATTTACAGTATCTTCTTATTACTGTATAATAGGCTAAAGTCAAAGTAATAATTCTAAAATCCCAAACCATACTGTAGTTATTTTTTACTTTTTATGCATTTTCAGAAATGATCGATGTTCAGCGTATTTTGGTCTTGGGCGAAATGATGGTTCATTTTATGAAGGATTTCGAAGAAACAAACAATAGAAAATTCAGACTCAACAAGATAGATGACGACGATGTGGGTCGTTTGTTTCTGCAAGGATTCGAGAGCGAAACTTTCGACAAGATCGAAGATTGGAAGGCTAGATTGAATTACAGTGGACACAATTCCAGAGAACAAGAAGTTTCGGATGTTGAATTCATGTCGATGCTGAATGGGGCTCGTAAGTTGATGGTCCAAGCTAACAGGATCTACTTCGCAGGCCAGGGATTCCACCAAATCTTGAAGAGTGTTTTTCTGAAGCTGGATGACTTTTTGCGCCGACACGAAACCCTCAGTAGTGAAGTTAGAGAAAAACTGAAAGACAAACCAGACGGATCCAATCAACGTCATCAAAGAAGATATCCAAACAACGAACGTCCTGGTCATCAGAACTTCAGAAATTACAATAATTAACTATTTTTAAATTCACTGGTTATTGCAATAATTCTGCATTCCTTCTAGTGTAAATATAGTAATTTTATTAACTTGATGCAATAAAATAAAATGATTATTGGAGATCTGCAAGACGATCGGCGTCGTGATCGCTGATTTCCCCGATGGAAGCCAGACCTTCGGGGACGGGAGGGCCGTGACGTCGTCTTCCTTCTGTTGTGACTCTTGTCCTTTCAGGTCTCTGGACTGTTTCTGGGATGAGTGTAGGAGTTTCTGGATCGACGAATTCCCCAGAGTGGACTCCGATGGACCCGAACGTCGGGGGTGCTACTGGGGGAGGAGGGGATGGTGGGATCGGAGGCGGCATGAATCTCTGGAAGAAGTATCCTACGTTGTTGATAAAAGTGTTCAGCTGCCCCGCCGGATCGTTCGTATTAGGAGGGGCGTTCCCGAACTTGAGGTTAGATCCGAGATTAAGGCTTTGTCCTTCCCTAACTCCGACTCCTCCATCGAGTCCGAGTCTTTCTCCTCCAATAAGAGCCCCTCCCCCTAGTTGGGTGTCAAATTTCCCTGGACCAGCTGTGAAGGCAATTTCACGATCACCACCGAAACCAAAGATCTGAAAAGAAAAAATAAAAGGAAATATAATGAGACTAATAGGTTTCTTGGTAGCTTAGTGGTTAGTGCACACGACTGTCACCCGCGAGACTCAGGTTCGATTCCTGGTCGAAAGACCTTTATTTCAGACTTCTTCAGTAAGGTTTTCATAAAAGACCTATCTCATTGACCTCTCTTAAAGCTGACCTTGCTCCAGGCACGATCAACGAGAAGCAGATTCAAAACACTTACATTTGCCGCTTGACCGAGTCCGAATTCCAAATCTCCGTTTTGATTCCTGTTCAAATTCAAAGTCCCCAAGTTGATCTGTCCAGAAATGTATCCAACTTGAATAAAGAAAAAAATAAAATACTTCATCTTTGGGATAATCTGAAAACTGAACTTGTCGAATTTATGGTGATCAAAAATGGGCGTAGGGCAAGGAAACAAGGAAGATGCGTGATTCATCTATTCCGACAACTGGTTTCCAGGACACTCGTCTCCCGCTTGGCCGATTAAAAGAATTTTTTGGATCATATCCTCTCACAACTCCTCTCAAACAATAAAATCGAAAACAAGCAACGGTTCCACTTTAAGGAAACGACGGGTTTTTATAAAACGTAAATTCATAGAATTTGCAGCATAAAAACACAGAAATTCCACAAAACGTACATAATCAGAATCCATTCAGAAGGCCATTAATCGTTCTTGTTATTCTTGGATTTCTTCTTGATCAAATCGGCAAGACCACTGATGAATGAACTTTCTTTTCCAACACCACCTTTGACCGTGTCGTTTCCCACATTCAAGTCACTATCCAGCTGAACTCCTTTCTCCTTGTCGATTCCGAAGGTAGAATTGGCGCCAAAGTTGGTTCCATTAGCAAGAACTCCTCCTTCAGTTTCGGTCTGGAAGGTCCCATTGCCTCCGGTGAACTTGATTCCACGATTACCGCCCCAACCAAGGATGTTCACATTTTGATTTACTCCAAATTCTACTTGTCCATCGGGTTTTTTATCGAAACTAAGGCCACCGAACGGGAGAGGGATGTTAAACTGACCTAAAATGCACAAAATATGAAAACAAAAAACCAAAAACATACCAAAAGTGAAACAAACTAAAACGGCAAGGATAGTGACTGTGATACTATTGCAAAAAAACATCTAAAATTTAAATTATGAAATTGAATAAAACAAAAAATAAAGGTAAATTAACCAGTAAACTTAGGAATTAAATAATCAATGATTTACACGCTCAAAAATAAACCGTTTTCATAATAAAACAAAATAATTTTCAACAATATCGGATCTATTTTAGAAATATTTCCTGTAAGGCGGTCGGACGTATATCCGCTGATAAGTTGCTCTGTCTTTGAACTGTGGGCCTTCTATCTTCTTGAGTAACTGACGGCAGAGCTGAAAACGATTTTCATGCCAGATAAAAGAAATTCGGATAACATTGAAAAAGATTATCCCGATCTGGATAACCTATTCATCTTTCATTTCCTACGGATCAAACATTGAGAAACACAGTATCATTTTGTGTAATTTCGAACATTTTGGAGAAATTATATATGATTTTGGACATTTATAAGAATTACATGATTTTAAATATTATAAAAAATCAAAAATTAAATAAACAAATTGTGAGAGAAAATTCACTGATTAGCCAGATTTGCCATTTCACTCGTAAAATTGCCAGTCAAGGACCGCGCGAAAGAGTTTGCTCGCAAGGGATAGAAAAAAGTACTAATAAATCACAGACTCTGGATATCTACCATACTTCCATCACTATTCTGTTCATTAATTTGAAAAATAAATAACATCCAACAATATTTCAAAAATTTTAAAACAATTAAAATTGTGGTGAAATTTACTACCATGGTTTGGTGTCTGGTGATCATGGCCAAAGGCGATTTGATGGTAATAAAAGTGAAAACTTACGTCATCAAAAAACAATTTGCGTCCGGCAGGGGTTCCGTGGGAATATTCGTCCTTGACAACTTGCTTCATTACCTCCTGATTTGTCAGATCCGGCTGTCTCTCGAGACAACGATCACGAACGCTGAAAATTGTAATATTAAAAATTAGAACCAAGGGTGTCAGGGGCGAGAGAACTCGGAGCAAATACAAAGTTATTAAGAGTCAGTGCGAGTGGACAATGTTGAAACTGGTCAATCATTGAGTTTGCCTCTTAGAAGAAGTTAAAAACGGTCAAAGTTATTGATTTGACCTCGGTTTCTGCTGTTGCTTTGATTTGTTTTTGTTGATCATTTCAGCGTTAAGTACCTCTTTCCCAGTTGTGAATTACATTAGATATTTTCCTTATACTTACATTCCATCAACGGCTGCGATTTTTCTGCATGCTGCGGTTTTTGAATTTTTGCTTGAAGTCATTCTCGAGATCTGTTTTCGTTTTTTTCTTCTTTAACTTGTTTAAACTTCCTTGGATTTTATTTTTCTCGTTTTTTATATATAATTGCAAGGTGGTTTAATGAAATCGATATATGAACTCTTGTTTTTAGATGCTCAGAACAAGTTGTCTTCTCAGCAGACTAACATCCAGATCCGTTCAGCGATCGTTTCATATTTCTTCTCCTAAGCACATAGGGATCCCTCTGGTTATCGATAACGACGGAAGAACTGAACGGGTTTACGATATCTACTCCAGATTGCTCAAGGACAGAATCGTCTGTGTTATGACGCCGGCAAGTCGTACCTAAAATTCGTAACTCAATTTTATTTCAGATCGATGACCACTCTGCAGCGGCTATCATTGCTCAATTATTATTCCTCCAAAGTGATTCTAGCAAAAATCCAATCCACATGTACATCAACTGCCCTGGTAAGATTGAGTGTCTGAATCATTTGCAACTTTGGGATTCTAGGTGGAAGTGTGACGGCAGGTCTGGGAATCTACGACACTATGCAGTACATCAGCGCTCCTGTGGCTACTTGGTGTATTGGACAAGCTTCCTCGATGGGTAGTCTGCTTCTGGCTGCCGGAGAGAAAGGCATGAGAACGGCTCTCCCGAATTCCCGCATCATGGTCCACCAACCTTCCGGTGGAGCTCAGGTAGTCTTTTCCAAGCTGGTTTCCCTGGTTACACACTTTTCAGGGCACGGCATCAGATATTTTGATTAGAGCGGAGGAAATCAAACGTCTCCGTCAACGACTTAATGAAATTTATGCTTCTCATACAGGCCAAAGTGTCGATGCCATTTACGAAGCCTTGGATCGTGATCGTTTCATGAGTGCTACAGAAGCCAAGGAATTTGGCCTCGTTGATAGAATTGAGAGTCATGCTGGAAGTGTTCCTGATAAATAAAGTGAGTGTATTCTCTGCACTTCGTGTCTGGGTTGCTTTCGTTGATAATCTAATCACCAAAACGGGAAATGAGTGCTTATTGACCGAGCGAATCTTTCTTATCAGCCAACACAGCAAGCTTGCTATCTTCCACGTCTACCTCCAATCTTTGGCTTGCCTTGCTTTCAGTTTTTATTCGATCGAGAGAAACTTAGTCAATTGCTATTTTTAATGCTACTAACTGTCTTACAGTAAGCTCAGCTGCAGCAATGTGCTATATTACCTTGAGTACTTTGTGGTATTATGCATATTTGCTGTAATTGAGCTTTACTAAATAACCGCTAACAGTTAATAATAATCTAACTTGGTGAGTTGTGATCAGGGATTGTTTCAGGTTAATCCGATGAACTCAAGTGCCGGTAAATGAATTCTCAAAAATGAATGAAAATGTGTTAATTTTTGTGGAAATTTAGGCTATTGTAATAATAAAGGAAATTTTAATAAATATAACTCGGAAATGTGATGAATTAATTATAAAATAGGATATTGGTTTAATTTTTTGTTTTTTGTCACTTTGGCAACGAAGCCAAACAAGAGCCACATGATTTTTGAGAAAGAAAGGTTTAACTGGCAGGGGAACAGTGTGCGTCGGAGTGTCCGGCCTTTTACTCACGCTTGTTTGTAAGTGAATTCACTGTCGAATTTGGTGGAATCCGTCCGGAAACTTGATAGTTGATAAAATATGAATGAGATTACAGTATACTATATATATTAACCATAGTCCGTCTTTCGAGTTTCTTTCTTTAATGAATTTTATAGAAATTCCATGGTTTTTAACTAGATTGACCGAAGATAGATGACTCATTTTTGTTTTTTTATTTTCCAAAATTCTGGTTGATTTCGAGCAGTATAGTGCTATATTTCATCATAGACATAGTAACGTGCGTGTTTTAAACGGATGCGAGGAAACTGGTCAATCATTTGAAGCTTGTATCTATTGATCCTCTTTCTAGATCCTTATCAGAACTCGTAATTTCGAAAAATATTTTATTTTCGCATTGTATCCAGAAGCTGTTGCAAAACTGAACCACCATATCGCATTCTCCACGGCTGACGCTGCTATGCAGCGTCATCAGGACGCTGTTCTTCGAGGCGACTACCAAGCGGTAAGATTCCATATATCGAAATTTAAAAACATCGGCTATTTCAGGTTGTGTTTCTTTTGACTGACGTTTTTGCCGAAGTCAACAGATGTGAAACGTCGTTTTTGCCTCCTGGAACTTCCGCGTCTGTTTTTCTGAATGGAGTTTTGACAATAATCGAAAAAGTAGGATTTTCGATATATCGATTTTTTTATTTCTAAATTTGCAGGGATCCGGTATTTTTGTCGAATGGAATCCATCAGAAGCGAGTGCTCGACCATCACTGTCGCCTAGTGATGATTCAAATACTGTTGCTGATGATTCTTGGGTTATTGAAGGCTCTCCGCCGAAACCAGCATCTGAAGCCAACAAATTCCAGTCCCCGGCCAATTTCGCCTTTTCCGCCGACTTGAAAGACCTTCGCAGCTATACCTACAACGAACCCAAGAAAGGAACCACCTGGATTCGGTTTATATGCAAGGATGGGACTGCTTCTGAGACGTTGCACTTCAGAGGCGGTGGATACAGAGCTTTTGTTGATTGTCTCCAAAGGTGGGGATTTCCAATTTAGCGGTATTTTATTTAAAATTTCCAGATATACTGTTCTTTCTCGATCAGCAAAAGAAAGAAACCTTGTTTTGTTCGTAGATCAAAGTACTGAAGCTCTCGAGAAGTCCGTCGGAATGCTGAACTTGAACAAAGATATCATGTCTCGGTTTTTGTCGAATCCATATGCCACATCTCTCACGGCCTTGAGCAAAGTGACAAATCTAATGGCCCCACTGCTTGATCCCGCCGCTGCAACTGAAAATCAAATAAGAGCCATGTCAATGTTGGATCCAAAGAAGAACGATGCCTTGAGATCTCATAACGAATACGGATTTGAGCATGTTTTTGAACTTGAGTTGCCGGACCGACCAGTTATTGAGCACAGAGATACTCCTGTGAGCTATACTATCTGGGACAGCTTTAGAGATGTCGAAGGAAGAATCACAGACATCCATTCTTTGAAGTCATTGATTTTCCGAGGTGGAATCGAATGGGAACTGAGGAAAACGGCTTGGAAGTACATGCTTGGGTATTACGATTGGAACAAGACGGATGAAGAAAATAAATCGGTAAGTAAATTTATTACGGTAAATGGCAATAATATTTTGAAACTTGCAGCACAGGAAAGTCCTAAACGACAGTTATTTCCGAATGAAACTTCAGTGGATGTCGATTTCTGATGACCAGGAAAAAAGATTTAGCGATTTCCGTGACAGAAAAGCCTTAATAGACAAGGATGTGATGAGAACAGACAGAACTCATCCATTTTTCAACAGAGAAAAACAAGAACATCTAGTAATGTTGAAGGATATTCTGATGACTTATGTGATGTATGACTTTGATCTTGGATATGTTCAAGGCATGTCTGATTTCCTTTCTCCTCTACTAGTTGTCATGGAAGACGAAGTCGACACTTTCTGGTGTTTTGTTGGACTGATGAATAGAGTTCATAGAAATTTCGAAATGGATCAACTTTGTATAACTCAACAACTTTCGAATTTGAAGAGCCTTTTGGAGATTGTGAATCCAAAACTTGCTAACTATCTGGAAAGTCATGAAAGTGACCATATGTACTTCTGTTTCCGATGGATTCTGGTTGCTTTTAAAAGAGAATTTTCATTTGATGATATTATGCACTTTTGGGAGGTATTGTGGACAGATATTCCTTGCAGAAATTTCCTTCTTCTTTTTTGTGTTGCAGTTCTTGATGGACAAGTTAATATGATAATTGAAAACAAATTTGGTTTAACAGAAATCTTAAAGGTTTGATATATATTGATTTTTATCAGTTTTTTAATTGTTGCCTTTCAGCATATTAACAACCTTTCGATGAAGATTAATCTTGATGAGAATTTAAGAACTGCCGAAGCTATTTATCATCAATTGGCCGCTGTTCAAGATCGCCTCCCAAGGCATATATGCGAAATTCTGTCTTTCAGTTTTGAAGATGACGAACCGTCTCAATAATTTACTCCTTTTTTGCTTGGTTTTTGGTCTATTGCGCAGATGATCGCACTTCAAGGTTTGAAAGCAGAATTTTTTATTTTTTAACGGTTTTTGAAACGAGTTTTTTCAAACATGTCTATTATTAATCTAAAATGTCGAAAAATGTAGATTTAAATTACTGTAAATAATTTTACTTTAAATAGTGGTTTTTTCCATGAAATAAAAATATGATTTATGACGAAAGAAATGTTTTTGTTTCATCAGTCTCCCCGCGTGAGCACGAAAGATCACTTTTTAAAAAAGATATTGATCGGTGAATTTTTGATTTTAAAATTTTGTATTTTTTTGATTTTAAAATTTTGTATTTTTTAGAATTTTTAAAAATGTCGACAGCAAATGACAGAGCTGTGTTGAATTTGATTCTGAATCCGCTTCTTCCGAATGAACCATTTGATGAAAATGGAAATTCTGAAGTTCTTTCAGATTCTTTTGAGAATTTGGAAAATATTTCAGAATGTAGGGAATTGGAGAAAAAAGGAGTTGAAGCAGCTGAAGGAAAAAATATTGAATTGTCAATTGAGTTTTTTACGAAAGCGATCGAGATTTGTCCTGGAAATCCGTCTCCTTACAATAATCGAGCTCAAGCTTATCGGTTGCAAAACAAAATTGACGGTATAGTTTTATTTTTTATTAAAAATCACAATATTTCGAAAATTAAAAATGAATTTTCTTCTAAATAATCTCAACACGAAATTTTAAAACTTTCCAGTTGGGACCAAATGTATGAATTTTAGTATTTATGTGGTTCTGGAGTGATTTGATCATAACTACGATGTTATGGAAATTAAAAATAAGCAGTTCTCCATGGAATGGTCTCGAGGCGAAATTTTAAAACTTTCCAATCGAGATTCAAAATTAAAATTGAACATGGTCTCAAGACGAAATTTTAAAACTTTCCAATCGAGATTCGAAATTAAAATTGAACACTGTCTCGAGACGAAATTTAAAAATCTAAAAGAAACTAAAGTAGTTTCCTTGGAAATTTTGGTTTTGTGGAATAGAGGTTTCGTAATTAGTTTTTTGGTTTATGTCGTTTCTAAATGGATTTCTGGATTAAGATACATAACTTTCTATCTTCTTGGATTAAAAGTTATTTATGAAAATATTGATCAAAATATTACAAACCATAAGTACTCTTAGTGTACCCCATCGAAGACGGGTTTTTTGATAAATAATTATTCCAGAAGCTCTAGCTGATTTGGACAAGTCGATCGAGCTGTCGAAGGGCCAGGGAAAGGCCGCTTGTCAGGCTTTTACTCAACGGGCTATGATTCATACCTTGAAGGAGAACAAGGAGGAATCCAGAAGAGACTTCCAGAAGGCCGCCGACTTGGGTTCCAGTTTCGCCAAAATGCAACTCGTCGCGATGAATCCCTACGCAGCTATGTGCAACAAGATGCTTTCTGAAGTCATGGACAAACTTCGAAAAGGGGAACAATGAAATGTGATTTTTTATAAAGCATACTGTAGATACGAAACTCTAAATCACGCGGTTTCTTCGTGAACAGAACCGGCGTTGTCGATTCTGAATTTGTTCAGAATTTGGATGTATTCTTCATCAGGACCTCCGAGTGTCTTTGGCTGAGATCCGTCGAGGTCGTAGATGTCGTACTTCTTCGCCAAAGTCGCTGTTTTCAAGATTTGTCCGTTGAATTTTCCGACTTCAGGATCACTGGCCAAAGCAACTATGGTTTTTCCAGAAAACTCAGTGGATTCTCCTTGAGCGAAAATCATTTTTGATTGTTCCGGAGCTTCTGGTCTTTCCAGAACCCCTTGAGTGACGATTTCCGTTTTGACAGCCCCAGGCCAGAGGGCGATCGAAGCAACCCCGGTCCCTCTGAGTTCCACAGCCAGATCAGCGGCCAATCTGTCGCAAGCAGCCTTCCCGAGACCGTAGGACACGTTGAAGAGGTACGTCATCCCTCCCATGGAAGAAACCACGACAATCAAGCCAGATTTCCTCGGAACCATCAAACGAGCAGCATAGACGGAACAGATGTAGTGATTTCGTAATCCCACATTGTTGACAACGTCGTAGGAATACTCCGGGTCAAGTTCATAGAACTTCTTCCCGAGATTTGTAACAAGAAACTAAAACAAAAAAATTAAGTTTTAAATTTAAAAAACAGTTATACGGTAGTTATTCCCTGAGGGCATTTCGTCCTTTATTTCGCGAAATTTGCTGGATTTTTTAAATTGATGTTTTTTTACGGAGAAATAAGTTCAAAATGCCAATCGAAGAAAAAAGATTGATATAAAAAAATTCGAAATCAAAATGAGTTGAAAAACGCCCTAAGGAAACAACTACGGTTAAGTTTATTTTTTGTTTTTAGATCAATCTTTTTTGTAACCGGACTAATTTAATATGTTAATTAGATCTCTAAAAAATTAATTTTAAAGAATTTTGAAATCAACGCAAACTGAAAGGGACAAATGCCCTCAGGGGAGCAGCTACCGTAGGATCTTCTTTTCCGGACCAGTCCTTTTGGAGAACTAATCAGTATGTTAAGCTAATCCAAGTACCAAAAGGGTCCATCCAAAAAAGAAAGAATAAAGTCCAAAATCAGCGCGAATCACAGAAATCAAATATCCTACGACTTATTTTATCTTTTTAGACCGTTATTTTCGATTTTCAAATGCTAATCAAATTTCCGGAAAATTAATTTTAAAATTTCGAAATCAGCACGAATCTATAGGGACAAGTACTGTAGCACCAAGGAAACTCACAGGAACAGCGGCATAAGCGTTGTTGACGAGAATGTCCAATTGTCCGTTTTGTTCCTGGGAAATTTGGTCGAATAAGGCCTTAATTGCCTTGGGATCGGAGTGATCGACGAAGACGGCGATTCCCTTTCCTCCTCGTTGGGTGACTTCATCAGCTACAGAATGAAGAGTGGAGAATTTGAATAATTTAGTTGTGTTATCGTAATCCTCGGGTTTTCTTCCGGTGACATACACAGTAGCCCCGGCTTCTCCCAGCTGGAGGGCTATTCCTCGACCGATGCCTCGAGAAGCTCCCGTCACAAGGGCGACTTTTCCCTTCAGCGACATTTCAGTTTTCTCCGATTCTAAAAAAAGAAAAATTACATCGACAATATTCGACTTTAGATTTAAATATGGTTCCTCGGCCGTCGTTTACCTGGCCCGATTTGCTTATCTCGAGAAATAGGTGATGAGGAGGGGTCCAGAGAAATGTCAACAACAATCAATCATCAAGTTAAAAAAGTTTGGGGCTCTTAGGGGTCAATCGTATCTGAGCAGAAAGTCCAAAGTTTGGGTTCACCTAGTTCAGTCGATACTACGGAATTTGAATCTTTTTCACTTAAACCCACTGAAACTAATTTAATTGCGTTCACTAAAATTAACAAAATTCTTATTCAAAAATGTTAAAATACTTTTATTTTTAAATCGAAATTATTAGAAAAAATAAGAATCGAAAAATTAAAATTCAGATAATAAGCAAATTAAAAACTTTTCAGGTTTCCATGGAATAATTCATCAATTTAATATATAAGAAAAGAAAAAAGATGATAGTTGAAATTTATTTTTTCATTTTTAAAAACGCAGAATCACCGACGTCTAACCTACGGTTCTCTTTCGTCTACGAAATCAGAAAATTCCCAACTTTCCGATTCCACTTTTTCTAAACTGAAAATCAATTCCCATTGCACATAACTTTAAACATTTTTATAAATAATAATTAACACATTTCAGAACTACCTATGATCTGAATGAAAATCTCTTCCAGCAGCCATTGTACATACTTTTAAAAAATCTCAAATTACAATACAGTAATTTTGAAGTTTAATCAATATAAAGACATTCAAGATAACTTAAAATCGACAAATCTTACTGAGTTATTATGTCTTTCTATAAAGCACAATGTTTGTGAAGACCTTTGTCAGATTTAAAAACCCCAAACTTTGGCGAAAAGTGACAATTGACAATGAAAACGAACTACTTTGACGAACGAGGAATTCTAAATTCTGGATTTCGCCTCGTTCATATTCTTTATTATTGTTTTATAACCAGTTTTTTCTTTTCCCAATTGTCCCTTACCTTTCCCTTATGCTAATCCATATATGATTAATCAACTTTTTTTCAGAGTAATGTCAGAAAATGACGATGACTTGCAGCTGTCTGAATACGCCAAACAAGCTTTAGAAGAATTTTTTTTAGAACAAAAAAAAGCTGCTGAATCTAATGAGATTACGGAAGATTGGCAAGTAGGTTGATTCTATATATGGATAATATAATAAATGAAATGTTTCAGCTGAGTCAATTTTGGTATACCGAAGACACCGCCAGGAGACTGGCTCGGGAATGTATCGAAGCTTTGAATCATCCTGAGGAAGGACCGAAGTACGTGGCTTGTATCTCCTGTCCTTCTGTGATGGAACAACTCGTGAAGCAGCCTGTATGGATTTGGACATATTTGACGAATTTTACTTTATCACTTTTGCAGGAGGTTGAATCCAAGAAAGTCATTCCAATTTTGTTTGAATTTGACCGACGATTTGAGCTTAAGTATCCTGACAACTTTCAGTTTTTCGATTACAACCATAACCAGGAAGTAGTCCCAGAGATGGCTAATCGATTCGACTTGGCTATAGCCGATCCGCCTTTTTTGTCCGATGATTGTCAACTGAAGACGGCTGTTTTCACGAGGTTGCTTCTACGTAAGCCAAACAATCCAATCATTCTGTGTACCGGTGCCACTATGGAGGAGATTGCCAAACGAGCATTCGATGCTGTAAGGACTGATTTCCATCCCCAACACAAAAACAACCTAGCTAACGCTTTTGCTTGTTATACAAATTATCCACCAAAAACTTTGTGATTTTTATTTAGACTTTGTTGAGTTTGTTATAAATACAGTTTGTAACTTTCTCCAAAAATGATTTGTTTGATTTCTTTTATTGCTTATTTAGTTCTGTGAAATGACGGAAACTGGAACGGGAGGTTGATAATCGTCAGTCTCGGCTTTCTGTAGGACAAATGGCGCAACTTTGTTATAGTCAATTTCCGTCATTACCGGCCTTGTTGTTTTTTTCAGCTCCCATGTTATTTGGCCACACGTCAAACATTGAAAAAACTAAAACAAGTAAATCTAATAATCTAAGAAAGAAAATTACCTGTGCTCTGTACATTGGGATAAACAACATAGTTGCGATAAACTCCCATACTGGGATACACAGTATGAATGGCTGGTTTACAATTAAGAGTCTTGCTGTTATTTCCAGAAGTATGTCTTCATATGGCTTTAAGAATTCCCGGACATAAGGCATTAGGAATTTCGACATAGTTAGGTTGTTCGTAGGGGTGTGCAGGGCGTTTATGGTTACTGTATACACCAAGAAGAAGAAAAAGTTCAACAAATTCATAAATTTCTAAAAAAATTCCAATTTTTTCTGAGAAAAAATTAATTTTTCAAAAACAATCATCTTTAACAAAAAATTTAAAAGTACTGTAATTTTTGTCAAAGAAAAATTAAATTTTTTGGGAAATAAAAAAAAGTAATTTTTGTTTAAAAAAGTACTGTAACTTGTTTCGAAAGTAAAAAATTACCGTAGTTATCTGACCCTCGGATCTTCCACAATGTCGGATACAGTAAATGATGAAGTGGAAAATGGCACCGAGCGTGACGAAAAGAAGAATTATTTCCACGAGAAGGTTCAGTACAGTAATCCCCGCTTGGAAAACGGAGTACGGTATTACGTATTGATCGTCATCAGGTACCCATTTCCAACGCTGAAAATTTTTTTTATTAATTATTTAATTTTACAATTACTTACGTAACTTGCGTAAGTCAGGAAAATCCCCAAATCGAGGAAGAAGTAAATCGGGATCCAAACGTAAAATTTATAAAATTTGGAATTTTCCAATTTTGGAAAAAAATGGAGAAAAGTCATCACTGGAACCTGTAGAATCATTGCTGAAATTTTGCAAATTATTTAATTACAGTATTTCAAAAACAAAAAAGTTTTATTTTAAATTTATTTTGACGCAATTTTTCGGAATTTTCCAGTCAGGACCCGAAAATGCAAAATTTAATGTTTATGTGGTTTTGAAGTCATGTAATAATGACTGAACTATTTTAGGAAATGAAAATAAATTTTTAGAAAAATTTTCCGACACGAATATTTGGAACTTGTTAGGAACTACAGTAAATTACGTGGGAATTCCGACCTTGCGGAACGGTTATTTCGTAATTGATTGTTTAGAAGTTTATCCCTTCTGGAAAGATTAGGGACCTTCTAAACTACGGTATATAGGGTAAATGATCCTCCATTCCAGAAGGTCAGCAGTTACAGACGGAACTATGGATAGACATTTTAAAAAACCACAATTATCCCTAAAGTACCCCATTGAAAACAAATTGCTTTTCTCATGTTAATTGATTGAACACTTACAGCAGAAAAACACCGACAAAGTCATGATCTGGACGTTTTCACAATTCTCCGAAATCCAAGAATTCTCCAGGTAATCCTTGAATCTGCTTGCTTCGGAGCAATTTGAGAAAATTAACAATTGGAAAACGTTCCAGCAACAGTAATTCAAGGTGTGCCATCTAATCGGAAGGTCTTTCATCTTCGGAGAAAAGATCGTGACGACCATCTGGAGACCTATTACGACAGCACTTAAGTATATGATTGAAGTGAAGATTTCATAGGGTTGGGGTACTTCTTCATCCGGATTGCTATAGTAGTAGTCATCTCCGTGAGTTGCTGAAATATGGGAAAATTAAATACAAAAATTAACCTGAAACCAAACTACAGTAATTTGGTCGGAAATGAAGTACTGTAGTTCAGTCGAAACTCAACTACAGTAATGCATTTAACAATTTAAATACAGTAATCTGTCAAGAACTTTGAATACAGTGATTTATTCAGAAACTCACCTGCTGCCCGTTTTGAACGATTGTGAACCGTAAAAGAAGAAGAATCAGCATGGGATACTGTAATGACAGAAAGAACGAAAAGTGCTTTGGAATTCATTTCTAACTTCCGTTCACCTTTGACGTTGTTGACAGTAAAGACTGCTTTTATTAGATATTTCTTGTTCGTAATTGTGTTATCACATTTTCCTTCCCACTCATGAGAAAATGCCTCAAGAAAACTAATTTCATATTTCCAAATCACATTAACTCCAGATGTCTAGTTTTCGCGACTAAAGACCTTCAGTAATTTTTTAAATATTTTTTTTGTGCAAGATTTTTGATATTCGAAAAGTGTAAACAAAAGTAAAAAATGACGAAAAATATGATAGATGAATCTTCTTCGTTCCGATAATCCCAAGGATAAGCATTCCACGCCCAGGAAAGAAAAGGACAAATATGATTTTTTATTATTTTCGAAATTCTGATTCCTGGAAGAATGTTGAAACTTATTTTTTTCTTTATTCTGATTTTGGGCAAATCCCTGGCTCAATATGGGACACAATGTGAAATGGAAGTTTCCGTAATTCAGAACGGACAAGTAAGTACCCCATATGGGAATCCTACGGTCGTCACGTGCAGCTCGAACCAAGTCGATTGTTGCGTGGCTGGGGAGTTTTACATCAAACAAGCATCTGGTAAGTATTTCGAAATAAAAAACTAGAATTCTGTAGAAGCTTCTACAGTATGAAAGAAAAGTCCTTGCGAGAGTTTGCAGGACAAAAAACATTTGAACCAAATCTTCATGAGACAGATCTTAAAATATAACTACAAATCTGACACAACAATACTTAGATTAGATTTCGAATTGGTTTTTGTTCTTCTTCAGACACTCTGGTACTGGATACAGTAATGCACAACGTTTCCAGGGGAATTTTGCTCCATACTTTTGGTAAAATTGTCTTGAGAAATTCCAAGTTCTTGTGTGATTTAGTCCAGACTTTGCTTTCCAAGTATCCCCAGATACGAAAATCCATCAAAATCAAATCTAAGGAATTCAGTCATTCTTTCCATTTGATGGAATCGAGTGTTTTCTCTCGAAATCAGTCTTGAACTCTCTTTGTTCGACATACTAACGCAGAATCCTACTGAAAATCTGATTCCAGTCTGCGAAACGCCGTTCTGCTCAGGGTTTTACGGTATTTCGCGGAATATGTTCCTGATCAACACTAGTCTTATAATTTACGAAAAGAAGCGGAATCTTCCCATCAGAGCTGATACCGTTTCAGATTATCCTAAATTTTGGGTATGCAGTTTTCTAAAAGATTCTGCTTATGAAATTGACAAGGATAACATTAGGGGCGGGGTCCTGTAGTTTTGTTTGTTGAAAGCTCACTTGATGATGGAAACTTCTTCATCAATATAAAGCATCTTGAGCTGCTAGTCAAGTCAACAAAAACGACTGCATCGTACTCTGCTTCAACTTCCATAACTTCTTCCAGAGTGAAGATAGAAAAATGATTTTAGTATCATTGTAGAGCTCTGAACAACTACTTCACCATTCTCATCAATCATTCCCAAAACGGTTATCTATTTGTTCCCATCCTGCAGAATCTAGTCAAAATTCCATAAAACTTCGAGAAATTTTCTTAGGATACTGTAAAAAATTTTCAAATTTTAGGAATTCTTCTAGAAGCTAGTGAAAACATCTAAAATCAAAAATTCAAAATTTCCAAAAAGTCGTGTTGAAACAACTTCATAAAATCCATTTTAATTCTTAAAATACTGTAATTACGATTATTTTTCCGATTTCAGGTTATACTTTGGCGAAAATCAAAAGCTGTGCTTTGAACGTCCAGTCACTGGTCCAACAACTGACTGGTCAAGGGATCTCCTTCAATTGCGCGTCTCAGAATCTTGTCCAATATCTTACTGGAGACTTCAGATACGCTTATCGCTGTTGCTCCGACTACCATCAACAGCAGTGCAACATCCCTGGAGTGGACTTGACCAATGGGGCTACAGAAATGAAATATTTTTCTCCAGTTCTCGGGATCTTGACTGGATTTCTCTTTGCTTTTTATTGATTAACCACTTCCGAACTTTGCAATTAACAAATCTACAGTATGATATCATTTAAGCTTACTAGATGGATCATCGATAGTTAAGACTATATACTGTATTTTGAATGTATTGTAAAATAAAGTTAATTTGAATCTTGAGCTTCTGGGACCAAAGCCGTGTCCGCGTTGCCTAAATGGAAGAAGTGTTTCTCAAGAATGCCCTTCATCTGGAAGAAAAACATACAGGAAAAAAGACAAAAATAATCGTTCAACAGATCTTCAGATACGTGGTCCTGGATAAGCCGACGTGAGGAATCTCGTGGGTACTTGTCTAAAATGATTTCGTAGATATTCTGAAGTCGAAGGAATACTTACACATGTACTAGAACCCACCAAAGCAGAAGCCAGTTTTTTTCACAAGTGTTGGGACAGCAACCAGACTAGGAAGAAAGGACCTGAAGCGATAGCCTGAATATCAGGGACCGTAGAATACTGTAGGACGTGAGTGGCACTCTCTGCTGTATTATGTGGCAGGGAATATATAAATTGTGTCCTTATTGTTCTAGTAAAAGCTATTAATATACACAAAAAAAGAAGCGTAACTTTTGGCCCAGTAACAAATGCAAATCGTCACTATTTCGTTGCAATTTTCGTCACAAATGCAAAATACTCATGAAGGATGTGACGACTGTGTTACATTTCGCCATTGTTACGGAACCAAAAGTAACTTTTTTGTGTGTACTTCTGTTTTCCATCTTAACAATCAGGAAAACGATATTTTTGTTAATTTTTGACGAAATTTTTAAAGATTACTGTCTGGAGATTTTTTTGTTTTGTAATGTTCAAAATTCCAACGTTGAATAAATTTAAAAATTTTGTAGAAATTTAACGTCAAAGAAAACTTTGTGAATTAGCCATAAGGTACCAAAGATCACTCGTTTAGCTATTTCTGAATTCATAGAAGCATACAGGTTCTGAAGATGACATGTCAATTAGGGTTTATGATCGATTGAAAAATAAACCTTGATTTTGATCTTTTTCGTCGCCAGTTTTTGGTTGAAGATGTTCATTTGGTCCTTATTGATTCTGATTTTCTTTTTTAATTCTTGTTCAAGTAACGAAAACAGTGAGTAATTACAGTATGGTTTAGAAGTATTACTTTTAACCCGGGTCGTTATACAGTAACAGGAAGATACGGTAGATTATCAAAGTCTTCTTAACGAGGTCTACAGTTTAAGTTATCGGAAATTACTGTATACTGTATGTCTCAGAAGTCATGACAGAAAATAAAAATTTTCCGAAATATTAAATTCAATTATGTTTGTGAAGAAAAATTTCAAATTTTCTGTTATAACTTCTGAGATATACAGTATACAGAATTTTCTAATAGCTTACTGTAGATTTTACTGAGAAGATTTTAATAACTTACAGTATCTTCTTATTACTGTATAATAGGCTAAAGTCAAAGTAATAATTCTAAAAGTTTGGGTCATACTGCACTTGTGAGATGATTGATAAACTAAATCCCCAGGTCCTCCGAAAGATGACGTCGTTGAGAGAGTTTGCAAATCCAATCCGGATTTTTCTTTTTGCAAACTTTACATGGCTCAACCGACCATGGTTCCCTTCCCGCATCTGACAGAACCCCAAGAAGGATTAAAGAAGAGAATTTTATTAATTAAAAATGAATACAATGAGGATGGAACTGTCAAAATGTAAGTTAACTGCTTAAAAACACATGGTTACGGTCGTTTGTAGACCTTCGAATATCACCCTTGATGCTGCTAACGAACGGGAATTGGAGCGAATTAAGAAAGTAAATCACGCTTCTTTTCAACCAACAAACAACTGGGGATTCGAAGCGGCTCCAGAATTGAAGCCGGAAGCTCCGTTGCTGCCGGAACCGACCCCAAAGGTGCCACATAATTGAATTTGAAAATTTCTATTTCCATGTATTTGAATAATAAACAACTTCCAGAACGGATCTATCGATAATGATTCCGAGAAAGAGGATTTCAACTTCCCGTTGCCCGAGGCAGCGCCTATAATCGAACACGTTCCTCTACCTCATCATTTGCCTGATCACCGGATTTTACCTCCGGACAGTGATGGGTTCCTGAGTGGAGTGGGTGACGTCAACGTCGGGTACGGGCTAGGAGTGGGAGTTCCGGGGGTTTCCGATGGAGTCAGTGTTGGATCAAGAGTAACTACATTACACCCTTCTTAGTCCTCTTAATTAACGACTTCAGGTAGGGGTATCCCTCGGAGCTTCTGGTTTGGCAGGTGGAGTGCCCTACTACTTCACCAACCAAGGCGAAAGATACAGTCTAAACGACTACGACGGAAGTAAAACCAATATTGTCCCGGATAGGGCTTTGAAGCATTACATTTCCCAAGTTCTGCAGACGAGGAAACTAGAGAGAGAACAGAACGAGTCTAATCCCAATCGGTCTCCGTTTCAATCACGTTAAATTTACGATTTTTGCTCCTTTTCCCGACTGCAATACAGCACGATCATTAAAAAATTAATCTGATGTACTTTCAATAGTATAATTATAACTGTTAATTGTCCTCTTAGTGATGATATATAGTGCGGCTAAATTATCCTAAAAAATTAAATAATTATCCACAGGATGACGGAACATCAAATTTTCAGATTTTCCATCAAAAATCCCAAATTAGTTTAAATAAATAATCACAAAGCCCCTTAGGCATAATACGGGCTACCTCAGCTGAGATGTGTGAACTTGTCCCAAGGTCTATAGAGCAGTGGGCATCGAAATTAAAATAAATTTCCACTTTGCTTGCAACATTCAGGCAGACCGGTCGATAATACTACATTTACATTTACGCACATTCCGAGATTAAAATAAATTTCCACTTTCCTTGCAACATTCTGAGAGATCGATTGATTTACTTAATTGTTGTACGAAAATCCAACTTGGCTTTGATTTTGGTGTCAACCGCTTTATAGATCTCGAGACTCATTTTCTAATTCTATGTGATACTGACTCATCCTCTAGCAGTGGGACAGACTCAAAGTTTCTTAACACGTACTTTTTCCAACGATATATAAACTGCAAAATTATGTCCAAAAATAACAAAAACCACTGCTGTTTTAACAGGGATTTTCGTGGTAGGAGTTCGTGCTCGGTTCTGCTTCACTCATAACTCTGTGTTCTCTGAATTCAGATTCTTATTTTTTCTAGTATCTGCAATTCCTATGAAAGTCCCAATCCTGGCAATAATTAACAATATTCGTTAAAAATTATAATTTTTTAAATACTTGATACCTAAATGAAATTATAAATTTTTAAATCACTTATTAAATTTTATATTTATTTAAATTTATTAAATCTAACATTATGATTTTCAAGAATTTATTTCGAATTTTTAAAAATAAAATTTTTACTTTTTATAATTGTTTTTTTACAGTAATTTTTTAAAAATTGTAATTTAATAAAGATATTTATGAAATAAAATAAATCAAGTAATCGCCGTCGGAAGCACTGTTCCTGTTCAACTAGGGATCGTTAAATTCGTGATCAGTATAGTCAGCGCCGTAGGGAACTTCCTAATAGACGATCTCATCCGGATCCTTTGACCGAGTAGACGTTCAGAAAAATCTTCAAAAATGAAAAAATCAATTTTTAATGAATTTCAAAATCAAACGAATTTTGTCTTGCAACAAAGCTCAAAAATCTCCTTGATGATAAAAAATAAAAATTACTTTCTGTAAATTCAAAAACTATGCTACTGTAAAAATTACAAATATTTTTTATGAAATTTTTTCGACATAAATCTTCAAAAAAATCCAGACAATTCCAGAATTTTCGATTTCGAAAAATTGTACTGAACTTTTTAAGAGCTTTTTGGAAAATTGGATATTTGTACTGAATTTTAGAATTTTTCATAAAATTCTGAAAAAATTCATGAAATTATAACCTTGAAAATTTTTTTAATTTTTAGAACTTTTGTAAAACTTTAGATATTTGTACTGAATTCTGGAATTTTCCATAAGATTCTGGAAAATTTTAAAGATCTTCATTGATAAAGGACTAATTTTGTATGAATATCTAAAAAATCGCGAGGGACCGGACTCCCAGGACGAAAGTCTCTGAGAAATACAGTAGTCTTCTCACGTTGTGTCCTTTGTATGATTAAAGACTAATATATAATAAATGGTCATGATATTCTGTACACTAGTCCAGTGCTACAGTACCTTTAATTTCTGAAACTCCGAAAATTCTTACAAAGTTGTGAAAATCCCAAAAATTTTCAACATTTGTGAAGATTCGAGAACTTTGTATCATGTAGTCTTTTATGGAATTACAGATCACTCTAATTTCGAAACTCTCAAAAGCAAAAAAATAATTATTTACAACAAAATCGATTTCAGTTGTTCATTAATCGGTGAATCGATACAGGTGGCGGATTACGTTGCAGTTCAAATGTAGTATTAATTATCCTAGTGTTAGATAAATATCCGGATATTTGGATTATCTGAAAGCGATTATTGAATAAACATCAACTTCTATTTTCAAATAACTGAGAGTTGTCAAATGTCAGTAAATTAAAAAAATGAAGAACTTCTACCTCCTCTTTGTTTTCTTAACTATTGTCAGCATCGGAAGTCCCAGTTCTTCTCCGCAAAAAACGAAATGCGTTACTCGAATGTACAATTGGGTCAGTGACTGGATATCCAAAGCACAGTACCAGAATGTAAGTTTTGAAAAATTGATTTTTATTTATCATCAAATCCATTCAGATTTTCAACGACTTGGAACCTTCTTTTTACAATGAAGCATCACCAGAAGAAATCGGAAGCAAGATGGTCACCGTCATCATGAGTCGGTTGACCTTCACTCAGATGCTTCAAGTTGCCGCCTTCGGGACCCAACTGTTGGGGAAGCTGGATTACTACTTGAACGTGACTATGACTGTTCTTTCAAACAATCTGAGTCCATTCGCCCTCCAACTAAACCAAGTCACTCGTGCTTACAAACAGAAAGGAATTGCTATGCTTCCGACCATCACCAGAGGCTATGTCAAGATCAGTCAATTCGCCACTCCGAAGAGAATAGAAACAATCATGTGCAGAATGAAGCCCAATTTCGGAGCCGATTGGCCGACCGTTTACAATTTCGTAATCAATTCAAAGGTCTTCAGATTTCCTCTGTATCCCTGTACGAAACCATAACTCATCTTCCACCTACAGTAATCTATCACTGATATGAAGGAAATTTATTCATTCAGAAGATAAATTAAATGAAAACTTTGAGCTTGAAAAAAATTTAAAAACAAATTTAACTGTCCAAATCTGGTCCCGACACGAAAGATGGTTTCATCTGAATCCAATGTAATAACTTAATTTCAGCTTATTATTTTTAAATTTTTAAAAAGTTTCTACTTCCTCTACCCGCGAAAAAAGAAAAAAGCAATAAAAATAATTTTAAAATCAATAAAACCATCATTCGTGTCGAGACCAAAATTTAACAATCTAATTTGTTTCTTTAGCGTTTTCCAAAAGTCATGGCAAAAATAAAATTCTGCTAATCCCGGTTACGCAAATTCGCTAGATTCCAAAATTTTGTCAGCAGCTTGTATTCTTTGAAGAGTTGTCGATAGTCCTGTAGTTTTATGAAGGAGTTTTTTGGCGACAGGTTTCTTCGATTTCGGAACCCTCAAATCCAAAGGTTCATCTCCTGCCGAGTCGTCGATAACTTCATGAAGTTCGACATCTTTTAATTCTTCCGTGGAGTCTTCAGAAGCCTCAGAAGGAAAAAGTTTCTGCATGTTTAGTCTGAACAAGTTCGATCCTGCGATTTGGGAGGCTTCAGAAGGACTGGTGGTTTCTGCAGAACTGAAATCAGGGACTTCCGTAGAAGTGTACTTCTGGGCTTCTGAAGGAGCCGTAGTCGAAATTGCAACTAATTCTCCCGACGAATGAAATGAACTTTCTCTGAAAAAACTACCATAAGCCTTAAAAAATAAATAATTCATCATGAAAATTATATTTTTAATTTTAAAATTCTTTGAATTTTTCAAAACTTGCCTCGAAACGGATTCTCCAAATCCGATGGCAACGCTCTGTGGTTGTCTCAGCAAGACTCCATGAATAACATTAGAAACAGATCTTCCGATTATCTGGGGCTGGAACTGCCTTCTTCTTTGAGAAAATCCGCTGGTAAAGAATCGGGAACGGGTTCTGTTTCGTCTTCTTCCTAAAATTTCCCCAGTTAAGATTTTCCAAAAAAATTAAAATTGACTTCTCTGACAAGTGATACAAGTGATCCTGAGGGGAACAGCACTAAGAGGAACATTGTTTCTCAAGAACGGACTTGGATAAGCCGGACAATTCTGAGGAACACGGTTGTTTCCAACATTGAACTGACAATGTTTGTTGATAGAATCGAAGAAAGCCATAGCACAGTTGAATTCGTGACATGTACGTGCACATTGATCAATCTATAAAGAAATAACATAAATAAATAATTTCAAAAAACTTACAGAAACAACAACAGCAAAGTGGGTGTATGTCTGCTGAGCATCGAATTGAGAAGCTGGACCTGATTGATAGAAGATCGTAAATGGACAAGTTCCAGTTCTGAGCCCAGTTGGATCATTAGGTCTTTGAGTTGAGGGTCTGAATGGTCTTCTATTGTTATTTCCGAACGGTCTAAGAGGTCTCGGTGATGGAGTTGTTCCAGTAGTTCGTGGAGGAATTCTAGGTCTGAAAGGTTGTTGAGGACGAAACGGCTGAGCCGGCTGTGTCCTAGGAGCAGGTCGGAAGGGTCTCTGAGTCTGCAATTGGGGTCTGAACGGAGCCGGAGTCGATTGTGGTCGGAAGCCTTGTGGGGGTTGTGTCGGAACAAGTCTCGGGGTAAACGACGAAGACGGAGGCAAAGGTCGTTGAACAGGAGCCTGAGGCCGGAAAGGTTGTTGAACAGGAGCCTGAGGTCTGAAAGGCTGTTGAACAGGATGCTGGGGTCGGAAAGGTTGTTGAACAGGAGTCTGAGGTCTGAAAGGTTGTTGAACAGGAGGCTGGGGTCTGAAAGGCTGTCGAACAGGAGGGGGTTGAGTAGGTCTGACATTCTGTCGAGGCAATGGGGCCGGAGGAGGGGCTCTTGTGGGGATAAATTGAGGGGGTCTTTGAGTTGCCAAAGTTCGAGGGGGTTGTGGACGAGGTCTAAATGTATTCCTAGTCGTAACCACTGGAGCAGGTGTTGTAATTTTGATTTTTTTCTTTTCTTCTTTTTCTTTTTCTGTTTCATTTTTATAAATCGATGGAATAAAAAGTTCATTTTCTTGATTTGGTTGAACAAAATGATCATCATAAGCAGGAAAATCATTTGAATTATCCGGAACAAATTGAAGAACAACTCCAGGATCCACTTCATCGGCAATTGCTCGAGTTATCCCGTCTCTTGTCGGGCCGACTTCTGGAATAATTACTACATACTACTGTATTTGCCATCATAAAGATAAAATTCCTTCCCAGAGGTACCAGAGTTCACTCAGATGTAATCATTCCTCCAAACATACCTGTCCAGTCTTTGTTTTAGACCTTTCGTCCATTCCGAAAACAAGTTTTAGAACCTTCACGGACATTAATTTTGGCGCTCAAATTTTTCAAAGGTGAAAGAAAAAATCTAATAATAAAAAATTCCAACTCAAGTTTTAAAAAATTCCTTTTCAATGAATCAAAAACCCACTGAAAAATGTCTTATCTGATCCTTCTACATCCAGAGCATTAGGTCCGGTGGGGGCTGCGAAAGCTTTAGCCCTTGTTTGACCATTGGAATACTGTATCAAGGTCATAAAACAGAGGATCAGAAATATTACCCTCTGCCCCATTATTCCTAGAAATTGAATTAAATTAATGAAACTTTAATTCGAATAAGAAAAACGGCATAAAATCAAGAAAACTAATATCCCGCAAAAGACCGCATGAGAGAAACACGTTCATTTTGGAGAAAGTGACAATGACAAGGAGAACGGAAACGTCGTATCAAAACCCCCTCAGGATTCGATAGGAAAAGTGGGCAGTTAGCTGATTTTGCGAAGGCGGAAAATCGAAAGAAATTAATTTTATCCGTCGAGAATCGAGTTTCCAAGGTGATAAAACACGTATCGAGACATTAAGGATTTACGGAAAATATTTCTCGTAACGAAAACAAGAATTTCAAAACCTCAAGTGCATTCGGAAGAGAACATCTGGGAGAAACAAATGAGGATTAAAAAATAATTTTCAAATGACTTTTGAAGAAGTCCCAACTGGTTCCTGTGTCATCAGGTTGACTCCAATTCGGCCAAGAAAGTGATTAACTCTTTCCAATTCGATGTGGGCAGAACTGAGAAGGATAGTCTGATCCTTTAACAACCAATAATACCAAAAACGGAAAAGAAAATACAGCAATAATCAAAACTACCAATTTTGAACCAATCCGAAATCGAAAAATAAAAATAAACTTGATATCATTTAAATTCGGAAATTCATAGGATTTAATTTGAAAAAAAAATCGAATTTAAAACTAAAATAGAGATAATTTGAACTCAAAAATTTTTAGGATTGAACTCAATAATCGAAAAATCTGAATTTCAACTGAAATAACTTGACTTCGAAAATTCATAAGATTTAGTTCGGAAATTGAGAAAATGAAAGTCAAAAAATCAGAATTAAAGTGAAAGTAATTCGAAAATAAAAAATTCACAACTGATAAAATCGCAACTGCTGTCTCTTCCACAGCTACAGTAAACTGGTTAATAAACAGGCCATTTCCTTGCGAGACCACGTTTTCCGAGTCCATTGCACTTCACCAAACTAGATCCATTCAGATCGGAATCAATTAACATTTCCGTTTCCAGCAATAAAAACAAAACTAATTTATTTTTCAGGTCCACAGTTACGAAACAGAAACCACTTTTGTAATCAAATTACAGAATGAGTTTAGTTTCAGCCAGATCCCCGACGCCCACTCAATTTGTTTTTTCATAGATACGCGTCAGGAAAAAGGAAAAAGAACGCGGAAAAATTTGGGTTATTCCGGTTTCCGTTCGAAAGAACCTGAACGGAAAGTAAAAGTACCAAAGAACCGATATATGACAATACTCCTAATCAAGTCGAAGAATGTCGAATTGGATATCGGATTTGCGCAAGAGATCCTTCGTTTAGGCTTCAATTGGGCCATTATTCATATTTAAAAATCTGGTTCTTCCACAAAATGATTCAAAAACAGTTGGAAAATGTTGTGATTTGGTGTACAACGAATAGAGGGAGATATACTTGGGTCTTTATAGAACAACAAGTCACAATTTCTCGTAGAAAAATACCATTAAACAACAATACAACAATATAAACCTCGTAGGATTACGGTAGTCGTGCTAAGACCACCTAATCAGGGAGCGCCACCTGCACGGCGTCTGCTCAAGCCCCAACAGAAAAAATGTTTAAATTTATCTTTAAAAAAATAAATTTATCCTTGAAATATTTAATTTCTTTCTCAAGTGAGGATTAGCAATTAGTAACCTAGATGTTTGTTCTAAGGTATGCGAGATAATCATCAGCAGATCCCGGATAGCAAAAATCTGAAGATCCAGATAACCTGGAAAACGGAGAAAATTGATCATTGACGCTCGTGAGCTCCTTGCCCCTGGGTACAATTATCGGATTGAGATCATTATGGCATAGGTAAGAACGAAGATAGTGCATATTCGCGGAACAATCCATATAAAGAAAACCAGACGTTAATTACAGTCGACAAAGTTTTTGCAAGCATTGTTGCAAATCTGAAAAAATCCTCCAGGATCAAAATTGAACCTTTAGTATGCCCTATATTCTATCAGGACGAAAAAACCCATGAATTAAAGAGTGAGAACCGAATAAACCCAAAACGAAGATTCGGAAGATGAATAGGATTCGATCCAAGTTTACGAATTCGAGGGTACTTGACCAGACTAATACAACTAATTTAATACAAAAATCAATTTCATTTTTTTAAACGTCATGGTTTCTTTAAAGTTGGAAAGTCAGTGAAATCCGATATCTCCACGGATAAATGGATCATTAGGGATATTTCAGGAAAAAACATGTTCTTCCAGAAAAAAGGGAACCTGACACAGTTATATGAATCGCATCGTCTTAACTGCCATCTTCCGAATAACCCATGAGGATATTATTGAAGATTAAAGAAAAACAAAAACGATCAACTGCGATTCCGGACGAATAATGACTTTGCTGATTTCAACACTGATTTCCGTAATTTATAAATGCTTTTATTATATCACTTTCGCATCTCCTGAGTTCTGTATACTGTAATTCATCCAATAAATATAAAAACAACTTCAAAAAAGATAAAAAATTACATTGAAATCCTTAGGTCCGATGTTTGTGTCGAAATTAAATTTTTTAAACAATCATTTTAAAAACTTTTCGAATCAATTTTCTGTAATTTATTCACAGATGAATTTTAATTAATGAAGTCGATATATGAATACCGTAAGAATTACTCCTAAAGTTAACAGTAGTTTCGTCAAGAAAGAGTAGTCCGTTTGTCCAACGAGTGTCCGTCTGGCGTTCTCGCAGGGAACGAACGCATTTGGATTGATTGTCTCTAACCTTTCTCTCTAGCTGTAATCGTTCATATATGGATCAGGTCCAGGAAAACAGTAACAACAGCGGTCCTGGCATTGAGCAAATGGCCATGGCAGACCGCTTCAAGAAACCCCTCGTCGATCTCCAGCGGCACTGGTTGACGGAGTACTCCAAATCTCGGGAAAAACTACTTTGTGAATTGACAGAAAATGTAAGTTTTTTAACTTTTTCATATATTGATTTTTGTTTTAGCTACACAACAACTACATCAGCGACCAGAACAAGATTCGAGCAGAACTTCTAATCCAATTCAAGGACGAACTGGAGGCGACAAAGCAAGTTTTTTCTATTTCGTTAAGTTTCATATTATTAATTTTTCAGAAAAGATCTCATTAAAAAATTCGACGAGGAGATGCAACAGAACTTAGCTCGTCTTCGAGAACGATTCAAGCGAGAAATCTCCAGTGCCAAGAAGAAACAGTGGTGTTGGCAGTGCGAATCAGAAGCCATCTACCACTGCTGCTGGAACACCGCTTATTGCTCCGTCGAGTGCCAGCAGAGCCACTGGGCTTCTCATCGGAAATTCTGTCGACGAAACAAGAAAGGAGGTGATGGTGTGGGAGCTCCAGGAAGGAGTCTAAATTGATCTCAGGTTCTATACTACAATACCGATTTTTGATTTCTTGTGTTATTTCGAATCCAAAAAAGTTGATAAACTTTTCAAAACGGAAGTTTTGTATTTTCAGGTGTGCATATTTCTGATTAAAACACAGTAGTAGGTTAAATGATGACAGAGTTTGACTTTTTGGATTTGCCAGGTGAACCTGCGGTTGATTTAATTACAACTAAATAGATTCCAGGTTGCTGGTATTAATCCAATTTCTGGCCTTTGAAATTTCGTTTTCTTTTCATATTTCCCCGAATGGTTCTGGATTCAGATGTACCTTTTCACCGTCGACAAGGCCTTCATTTTAGAAGCCGAAGTTACAGTACCCTTTACATTGTTGATGATTTCTACAGCAATCTTCACCGTAATAGGAATGGTTGCAATTCTGTGTTTATCGATAGTTAGACTGGTCAGTCGACGTTACGGTATGCACCCTAATACTGTATTCATGTTCGAAAATTTCGGATTGGCTTATTTCCTACTGTGCCCTGCCATTTTTATCATTATTTACGAAATACTCGACTGGGATAATCAAGGTAAGGATATTTCTGGTCTTGAATGAGTTTAATGCTTTCATAAAAACTAAAAAATCTCAATTTTTTATTAAAATTTTAAAAATATTAATTTTTTATAAAAATTTCAAAAATCTCAATTTTCTTATAAAATTTTAAAAATCTTAATTTTTTATAAAATTTTAAAAATCTTTAATTTTTTATGGAAAATTAATATTTTTAAAACTATTAATCTCTTTTATAAAATTTTTAAAAAATTTTGTTTTTTAAAGTTTAAATACTGTAAACCATTTTAAAAATGTATCACTGTAGAACAAATTAGATTTTCTAGAGTATTGTAATTTACAGTTAAGTAACTAATATGGGAATTATTAAATTTGTAATTTGTGAAAATAGGAAAATTAATTTCCTAATTGTGGAAAATAATTTTGTAAAACATTAATTCACACATTTGAAACAACAAAAAAATTATTTCCTGTTTCTTAATTTCCTACTGTATCTTTTTGGATTTTGACGGTAGACGCAATTTAGCATTTTCAAAAAAATTATTTATAATTAAAATAAAAAATTTCTCAGTTCTGAGAAAATTAGTATTATAGCAGGTGAAAGTTTTTTTAGAAAAACCGGGGATGTACGTCATCTGGAGACACCGCTTCGGAAAAAGTGGGAATTTGAAATTCGAAATATTAATAAAATTTTATTTCGACTAAAATAGTTTTAATATTTCTTAAATTATTATAAAAATCATTTTAAATTATTTTTTGTGAAAAAATAAGTTTTAATTTTCGACATTCTGTTCCAAATGCTAAAATTCCCTCCCCGTGTTTCTAAAAACAAGATTAAAGATTTTTGACTAAACAACATGGAAAATTTAATCGAGCTCAAAACAGTAGAATTGTTAAATTGTACCTAGTATTTGCGAAGTTGGAGGTATTTCGAGTGTAGGTCTTTCCTGGGCTTACTTGGAAACAACTCTACCGTCAAATGCACGACAGAGAAAACGGTGTCGGGAATTTCCTTTCCCAAATTAAAAATTTCCCCAAATTCCACGCACATTCAGAAATCGATGAAGAAGTAATCCGGGCTTCCGGATGTGTCTGGCTTTTCCGGTTACTTCTATGCCTTGAGATTTGCATCCAAATCACAGGGGTCATCAGTTGTGTTACCTATGTTTTATTCACAGTCAGGATATCTCCATTTTCTGTCAACTTCAGACGGATAGTAGTCAGTTTCGCCTCATTATCTGTCTTATATTTCACAGCAAGATTCTACTTGATCGGTTATTATTTTCCCTACAACGGTTAGTCAGAGATACTTTCTAAAACTAAGGATAAAGTAGTTAATAAAATTGATTAAATCTAATTCCCAAACTTTGGTCTTTTGCCACAACATTAAAATTAAATTGTTTTAGAAAAAGTTGAAAGAACAACAGCTTTCCATGTAGCGAACATGATGAGGGCATATTATATCTTCATCGGGTGCTTCAATCTGCCTGGGGTTGCTGTCGAGAGGATGTTCGCCACTTACTACGTCCGTGATTACGAAACAAACCCCAGAAAGTTTATTTCTTTTTCCTTAATTATTATCATAGATTTCTGGGCTTTTTGTTTTATGATAACTTTCATCTACGGTAAGACATGCTGGAATACCATGGAATAATTATCAATTTCCAGACATCTGTTCAGTGGCTGTCCATCTGACTGTCATCGCCTTGGCAAATGCCATTGCTTTAGGGTTGTTTCTCTATTGCGATAAGAGAAATATTGCTTACTATAAAAACAACCTGAAAAGCGGAAAAGCACAGTATTCTTTGAGCGAAAGGTTCCAGGTTGTCGAGAATATACGAGTAGCAAGGGTAAGTGGGCCTTTCATGTGACTTAGTACTATATAATCAAATCTAGACAGATTCATATATAAGACGGAGAAATACTAGGACTGTTTAGTATACAAACAACGGCAGCTGCAAAAAAGAATAATTAAAAACACACCTGGCCTGATGTTTGACACTATTTCAGCTAACAGTAAACCAATTGAGTGGATGGAGTTTATCACTCTGAAATCACGTATGAGATAAGGAAATGCGAAGGCTATTTAATATATCAACAACATATAAAAATAACAAAAGTGGCACAACTGATGTTCGACACTATTTCAGTCAACAGTAAACAAGTTAGTTAGATATAGGATTTTTACTTTGGGATCATGTATAAGACAGGGAGATATCAAAACTATTTGATATATCAACAGCACGTGGAAATAACCAAAAATTTAAAAAATAGTAGTGTAATTAGTGCTCAACATTTAGTTGATCGCAGCGTAGGATTTTCCGCTCCGGACCACGCATAAGATAGGGAGATATTAAAACTGATACATCAACAAAACATGCAGATAAAAAACAAACAACAAAAAACAACAAAAATAAGAAGATTAAAGAAATAACAACAGCGTAACTTACTCTTGCAACCTACAGTAAGCCAGCTAATTCAACACAGGGTTTTTCGTTTCGGGACCGTTCTTTCCAGATGGAGTTTGTTTAGAGAAATATGGTTTAATATTTGTTTACGAAATTTCATTAATTTTTAATTTCTGATTTCAGATGATCAAGAAAATGTTTCTTTGTTCATGGAGCTTCAACTTCATCCTGATAACTTTGTTCGTGATTTCTCTGGCCTGTCATAACAAACTCATTTCTAACCTAACATTCGAACTTTTTGATCTCTTCATCGCCATTTATGCTACAGTAATCCCGGCGATCACATATCTCGAAAACAAAGTATTTCAAAAAGAATTAAAGAGGATTTTGCAAAAATGGCATATTCCATTTGGAGGTTCTAAAAGTCGGGTGGAATCAGACAAACCGCATCTGATGACGGTATTCGGAGTGAAGTTGATTCACGGACCGGAAGAAGGAACAAAAGCTTATTTCCATCAACTTGCTCAAACCTGGAACTAGACACTTTGATTTTGCTCAGAATAAACTGTCAATTTGATGATTTATCGAAGGATTAACAATTTCATCTGATGGATCAATTCATAACGATCACAATTTTCAATTTTTTCACGTTGAAAAAAGAATTATTCGCTTATAGTAGATTACAAAAAGGAATCAAGTGCCCGAATTCAGGGCATTTGTGAAGGTAATTCCGAGTGTCCGTCCGTCTTTCTAGGTTCCGATAGATTTGAATTCCGTGCCTTTTGTTCTCGTCTTTTTTAATTGTTCGTATTTGACTATTTGAGGATCAATCTGGGTTTAGAGTGCCGAGATGAAGGCACTATGGATAGGTCTTACCCTGTTGTTGACCCTGATTAGCAGAATCTCCGGCCAAGACTGCAGTACTGCCTTCACCTCTTGGCTCGAGTGGTCCAACTGGTCGGATTGCACCGACACTTGTGGTTCATGCGGAATCCACATGAGAACCAGAATCTGCTTGACGAACACGTCTGATTGTATTTGTGAAGGGTAGGTTCCAGTTTGGATTCTGTTACATAGGTAATAAGGAAAACAATTCAACAACCAACCACAATACAACTTTCTTCCTGCTACAGTAACCCATCTAATTGATACTCAGGGATTTCCCTTCAAGACCAGTTTTTTAGTTAACTGTGGTTTAAAAGAACGGATTCCCTGACACCAGATTCTACGTCCAACCACGGGGAATTTTTATGGGTACGGGATCGAAAAGATAGTCTGGTTTTTTAATGGGCGATAATAGTACAAACAAAGAACAACATATCAATAACCATTCCCTCAGCAAAGTCAGAATGAAGTTTTCCAAGAAGCCGTCTCGACGCGAATTTTCGGATTTTCAGAACTTAAAACGGCCTATATGACAATTTCGGTTTTGCGCAATGGTTATTTCGTAATCCTATACGATTTCGCAATCAATATTTCAAAACTGTATTTTGTCTGGATAGATCTGGGAACTTTTGGATCGAGATTATAGAGAATATAAAAACTTCTCATCCTCAAGGATTGTTAGTTATATGTCGACATAAGAATAAATACTAAAAATACTATGGTTAATACAAAAACGCCGAAAACTGGTTGTTTTGCTTATAATAAGAAAACATAACTAAAACAGCTTTTTTTAGTTACAGTAGACGAGCAGATTGACATTCAGGGGTTTTCGTTTCGGGACCACGCGAAAACAGGAAAATATTAAATCTGTTTGAAATGTCAAGCATATTTGAAACACAAACAATAAGAATCACACAACCAAAAGTCCTTTTTTAGTTACAGTAGACGAGCAGATTGACATTCAGGGACTTTCGTTTCGGGACCACATGGAAAACAAAAAATTAATTAAACTACTTGATATAGCAACAACATGTGAAAAAAATGTAACTGATATACAACTTTCTTGCAGCTACAGTGTATCAATCGATTGATAGGCAGGAGTTTTCGCTTCGGGACCGCGTTTCCCATATTAGTTACACTTTATTAGGGTGGATTCTGTCACATGGAACATGAATTTCTTAATTTTTGGTTCTTAATTAAGAACATTCCTTACTTTAATCGACCAATTTCAGACTAGGAACCCAACTCGATTACTGCAATCTGAACGTCTGCAAGTACCCAAGGACGACGTGCTGCTTCAACCGGACCCCGGCTTCATACCAAGGGAGATTCGCCTGTCTGGACCTTTCAAATGTGACATCTCCCACCACGGAGAAATAAAATAATTCCAGTTAATCATTGGTGAATTTTATTTTTCATTAAAAATACAATTTAAAAGTTGAATTTTCCAAGATATAAGGCAAAAATGAAAATTAACAATTTTTCTTTATTGACCGACAATTCTCTTGCTGTGGGGCTGAGGACAGAACTTTTGTTTTCTGAGGAAGACAGAAGTGAAAGTATGTTGTCTGCAGTCCTTGCCACCTGATGACGTGGTGGTCGTAGTTTGGGTTACTGTATGGAATCCGGTTTTGGGATCAGTCGACGCTGAAGTCGTGGTCGTCGTCAAAGATTTTGCAGAAGACTTTCTCGTTTGGGTGGGGGTTTTCTGGCCGGTTCGGACGCGGAAAAAATTTCGAAATTTTCTTGTTTTGGGCATTTTAATTTCTACAAATTAAAAATCAAAGAAAATTGATCAATTTTACACACCTTTATCTGGGATGTAGTCTTTGCAGATCATATACCACACGACTCTCATTATCAAATCCGTCCAGAGCTCTTCTGGAGTCTCCGTGACGACCAGTTGTCCGTCTAACATCATTCTTCCGTCCTTGGTGTAGCTGACTACCTCCCTCTGCTGGGGGGTGTACAGTCTAGGGACCCCTTTGGCCATCTTCGGGGTCGAGTAGAAGTCCACAGGCATTTCGCCCCCGCCATTCATCATCCCAATCATCTTGAGCTGCTTTCTACAAGTAAAAACTTAGAAAATACAACTATTTTTCAAAATAAAACCGCTGAAAACAATTTTCTTTTGGAAAAATTCCCCAAAAGACGAATCAAAAAAGTCAATAAAAATTCGCGTCGGTTTATGGTTTTCAGATCACGCGGATTAAAAAGATTTTTCTGTTTTTAGATGTAATTTCACTTGAGATAAGTAGGGGCATCTGGTTAATCCCAATGTTAATAAAGAACTGCCAGAAGCAAAGATTTATAAGGACTTATTTCGCACGCAATCCAGTCAATAGGGAAGTAATTAGTTCCAATCTCGTCCCTATGGATTTCCACAAAATTAAAATTAAAAAATGAAAAATTAAAAATTAAAAAAGACCAATGAATTTATTAAAAACATTCAAAATGTTAAAAACGTAAAAACTCGAGGCTGATATTTAATCAGAAAATCATGTAGTGAGTCCATTTCGGTCCCGAAACGAATGATAATTTTATTAAATAAAAATATAATTTAATTCGAAATTATTATTTCTCGTTTTGTTTGGAAATAAAATTTAGCTTTTTATCTGAAAAAAATACAAATTGAATTTCGTGTCAGGACCAAATTTAAAAAGGTTTTTAATTTTTAAATATTTTTAAAAAGGTTTTAATTTTTAAATATTTTTTAAAAGTTTTTGATTTTTAAACATTTTTTAAAAAATTTTAATTTTTAAATATTTTTAAATATTTTTAAAAAAGTTTTTAATTTTTAAATATTTTTAAAAAAATTTTTAATTTTTAAATATTTTTAAAAATATCGACGAAAATCGAAAATACGAGAAACCAGTGGCTTCGAAATCAATTGAATTGACAATAATCACAGAAAACACTCTAATTCAATTAGTCATCAGCAACATGGTCGAAAAGCGTCGACTTGAATTGCAATCAATCTAATTCATTCCATTTAAAAATCAAGTATTCACTTAGATTCCCGTGGATTAGCCTCCACGGCGCAGAATCGACTTAATCCGTTAGATACAACTTTTTTAAAATTCAGTTGAGCATGATGAGGACTCTCGTGTCCCTTGTATTTTGGATCAGGAGCTGTTTCATTATTGGAATAGGATATTTTTTGATTTATTTTTTCTCCGAAGAAACTGGCATCTATGAAAAGAAGATCCAGGAAATCGAGTTTGCCAGAGTTGAGGCAGTGGCGAAAAAACCCCAAGTTGACATCGATTACTACCGAGACGAATACCGACTAAATTCAGAATCTCGGGACAGTGATTTCGGGACAGACTTCAAAACTGTAAATTCCAGTCTTATTTGTTTTCGCGAGGACGAGCGGAAATGTGCAGCCCCGTTGAAGAGGCATCGGTCCATTATCTACGTAAGCAACTTAATTGCAAATTAAATCACACCCATCCTTATTAGTGACAATTTATTGGACACATTTAAAAAATAACTCGTTTCAGACAGCTCCCAAATACAAGTTATCAGCTTGTACGATCTACAAAAACATGTCCTCGATGCTTCGGGCGATGATGTGTTACTTGTTCGACCCGGAACTCTCCAACAAATACAGACCGAAATTCACTGATTACTACAAAGGCAACAAGTAAGTACTTACTCGGTATACTGTAGGAAACAACCCAGGTCCTTTACTAACAACAATAAAAGTAAACCGAAATAATTACAGTAATTACAGCATTGTAAAAAAACAAAATTCATTATTCTAAAGTTTTCTAAAAATAAATTTCTAAAACCTGCTAGAAACTAGCCTACGTGCCAATTTTGGTTTTCCATAGTAATGAATTCATGATTAGTCATCTATGAAAATCATATATGAATTTTTTACAAAGTTTTCTTGACGTGAAATTTCAGCATTTACAAAACATTAATAAAAACAAAAACAGAATTAACAGATTTATTTCAGCTACAGTAGGGAAACTGATTGATATTCAGGAGTTTCCGTTCCAGGACCACGCAAAAGTAGGGAAATATTAGAATTTTTTGATATATCAACAACATGCGAAAATTAAAAAAGCAAAAAACAACATAATTATCTTTTGTCTACAGTGTACTAGTTAATTGACATCTATGACTTTTCGTTTCATGACCGGACTGTCCGAATTGGTTCCGCTTTAGTGTAGTAAATTCTTTCACGTCACTATTATAATCAAATTACCATTAATCCTGTTAGAAAACGAAAGTATCATAGTATTTTCACTAGAACAAGATAAACATACAGTTAATCTAATCCCCACGCGTAGTAATAGAGTTTCATTCACGTCCTACAGTATTCCACACTCCCTGATATTCAGACTATCTCTTCAGATTCTCTCTTCCTAGTCTGGTTTTCTGTCCCAATAATAACTTCGACAGCTCGAGTGAAACTCAAAGATAGTGTCCATTTTCAGTCACTATTTTTATTAAAGCTGTTTTTAGACAGTAACTGTTAAAATAGAAAACAAAAATATCGAAATAATCTTTACTAGAACAATAAGGACACAATTTATATATTCCCTGCCACATAATACAGCAGGGAGTGCCACTCACGTCCTACAGTATTCTACGGTCCCTGATATTCAGGCTATCGCTTCAGGTCCTCTCTTCCTAGTCTGGTTACTGTCCCAAGAAATACATTTTACTTTTTAGTTGTCTAAATGCTTCTATGAACACTTTCTACAGATACAAACAACTCATCAATGTTTACCCAGATTTCGCCCCAGGGAAATGGACAATGCTAACTTTAATCAGAAATCCAATAGAAAAATTTGTTTCCGGATTTGTGGACAAATGCATCAGATCCCGTGCTTGCGAGCCTTGTAATAGTGATATATATTGTTTCATTAAACAACAATACAAAGAAATAATCGAATCTTCTCACCAACTCAGTCGTCCCAAACATTCCTATCTGAACAACCATTTCTTTCCTCAGAACTGGCAATGTGACATGGTGCACTACTACAAAAACTACACTTTTATCAAGTTCAGTAGTGACCCTGGGATGTTATCTACGTTCTACAACCAGATCGCCGATCTTCTGAAGAAGAACAACGTCGAAGAGCGTCTGATTCTGAACATCCTAGATCACCTGGAGGAAGAAAAATCCAAAAACGCCAATTCTGGTCGGTTCCTGCTAGACGGCCTGACCAAGGCCTACACGTTGAAAATCAGGAATAACCCCAAGCTTATGGAGTACATGATCCGGATGTACTACCATGACTTCAGGTTATTCGGGTACAAAATCCCAGAATTAAAAAATATGTGAGAATAAAATTATCGTTTCATATTATGAGAATAAATACCGGAAAAAACAAGACTCTCGAGACAACATACAAGATCTCCACTTTTGGAATAAAAAATTAGTCCTCGAGATCGTCTTCCTCAATTTTAGCTTTGGCCCATCGCTCAGCTTCTTGGACAACTTCAACCGGAACAGACTGGTGTTTTCCGTTAGTGTTGGCTCCGACCCACCCCATTTCGATACGCAAGTTCTTGTCCTTGGATTCATCCCGAACTGTTAGAAGGATACGGGCAGCTTCTTTGACCAGTTGATCTTGATTCAATTCTTCCGGTTTCAGTTTCTCGATCTCAGTTTTGGCGGCTTGACGGTGTTTTCCGACGGACCACGCCTTGTATTCATAACAGAGACCAGATGGTTCAACAAGGTAAATATTTCCGCCAGTCTGAAAAGGAAAATCGGGTGTTGATAAATGAGGGAATTTACCTTTGGATCGTAAGCAGTCAAGAAAACAGCGGCACCGAAAGGACGGGAAATACCCAAAGTGAAAATATGAACGTATTCAGCCAATTGAGTTGCCAGCTTCTTCACCGGAATTGGCTCGCGGAATTCTCTGAGGTACTCCAAGGCATCTCCCTGGACTCTGTCCAACAAAGCACGGCAGTCGGGGTAAACTCCAGCAGACGTGACTCCGATGTAGTCGTTCGCATTCCCAACACGAGGATTTGCATTGGGAACAAGCATTTTAGCAGAAACGATCTTATCCACAGCCGTCACGACTCCTTCCTTTCCGCGAAGAGCAATGATGGTCCCACTGTTGTCAACGGCCTTCTGAGCATATTCAACTTGGAAGATTCTGCCGTCAGGCGAGAAAGTAGCAGCAGCGAGATCGTATCCTGTGCCGATTGAACTCATTGTCTACCTGAAATATTAATTAAGAATAAAATATAAAACTAAGATATAAAATCAGAAAGAAAGAGAAACCGAGAGCAACTTCAAAGAAACAAAAATCATCAAAAACCCGAACAAGCTTTCCCTGGCAAAAAGAACAAAACGCCAAAATTTTTCCGACTTTGAGTTCTGTTTTACCGCAGCAGTAGAAATCCAATGTCTGATCCTATAGAGCTTCTTACGAGCTCGAGTACTGCTCCAGCACCTTCGGGAGGGTTCTTCGAAAGGACTTTTCAATCGTTATCGTCGAATCAGCTTTTCTCGGCGGGAGCCGGCCTTGCTGGACTCGGTCTGCTTGCCCAGCTCGGAAGACGAGCTCTCATCATCGGAAATGCCGTTGCCAGAAGGAAATTTATATCAAAATTGCAAATTACCAACGAGGAACCGTAAGTTGTCTTAATTATATCTAAATTCAATTGGCATTTTTTATATTTCGAATAATTTTTAATGATTTTTTTCTACTTTTTGTAAATTTTCCAGATCCTATCAATACGTATTAGACTTTATCAACATCAGAAGCAGCCACAAGACCCCAAATTTGACTGTGAATAGTGCCTTGAGACAGTATGAAGGAGGAAAAATAGTGGCATCCCATATTCTGCTGCCAGGCCACGGAATACATTACTTCACTTACAATTACCGGTGGATCCAGGTGGAACGTCAGCGAGAGGAGCATCAGATTCAGAAGGATGGAGTCAGAAGACCTCTCGAGACCGTCACATTGACGAAGCTTGGTGTGGATCCGAAGTTTTGGGTAGATTTCCTAAAAGCAGCAACGGAAGAAGCTTTGTCGAAAATGGAAACAGGACTAGTCATCAACCGGCCTGTAGGAATGGAATGGCGAAGAAGCGGAGGAGTCCAACCAAAAAGACCCATTGAATCCGTAGTGTTAGCCGGTGACCTGACACAGAATATATGTGACGATGTCCAGGAATTTTTAAAAACAAGGAAATGGTACACTGACAGAGGCATCCCTTATCGACGAGGATATCTCTTCTACGGACCTCCAGGCACTGGCAAGACGAGTTTCATCACCGCCTTAGCGGCTCATTTCGGGTACAGTATTTGCCTCATGTCCCTCAGTGATAGACTGCTAGATGACGATAGACTTTGCTACATGATGAACACAGCCCCGTCGAATGTAGGTTGCATTATTTCGGAAACCACTCAAATCCCTTTTCCAGAGTTTCATTGTTCTCGAAGATGTCGATGCTGCTTTTGTTTCCAAAGATCGATTTGAAAACGCCAATCACCCTGCTTACGAGGGTCTCACTAGAGTAACACTCTCCGGACTGCTCAACAGCATCGATGGAGTAGCCAGTGCGGAGGAGCGAATCTTGTTTATGACCACGAATCACATTGAACACTTGGACCCAGCCCTCATCAGACCTGGTCGAGTAGATGTCAAACACTACTTCGGCAACTGCACACCCGAAATGATCGAACGCCTCTTCCGAAGATTCTACGAAGATGTCACTGATGATCTTACCCAGCAATTTGTGGAAATTGCCACCAAGTCAGGAGAAGCTTCTCCGGCCCAAATCCAAGGTCATCTCCAGCTCTTCAAGGATAATCCAGAAGGTGCAATAAGAGCGTACGCTCAATCTAGAGAGTAGTGGAGTAGGATAATAAAATCAAACAATTATTGTTTATAACATTTACGAGCATACAACAAAAACAACTTCAGGAATCAAAGACTCAGTTAGCTGGTGCCTGTTGCTGGTGCTTGCTCTTCGGGGCAGTATTCTCGCGGAATCCGTTACTAAAGTAGTCTTCATATTCGTATATCCCAAACCAAAAACTCACCGGAAACGACGATGAACAACCTTCATATGGCGCATTCTGCCAGTGCCAGTGGTACGACGACGGATAGACTTGACGGACCACTGATAAGTGCGCTTACGAGCAGCAGGATATCCACATGAGCCACAAGTCTTCTTCTGGATGTGGTAACTTGAACGTCCACAACGACGGCAGAAGGTATGCGTCTTGGTGTGACGACGTCCAAAAGATTGAGTACCCTTGGTCATTTTGCCTAGAAACGAAAACCGTTAAATTCATATATCGAAACTCGAGCGATTCACGGGAAAACTAAACAAAGATGAAGATTACAGTGAATATAATAGGAATTTAATAATATTACGTTAAAAAAACGGAAAAGCAAGGAAGAAACAACCAGAAGATTAAGCAAGAGGAGAGCTGAAAGAAAGAGAAACAACGCGTTTGTTTCCTGACTGTACCCCGCAGACATTCGCGGCGGGAGGACTGCAGTCGGTACTCCCTGCACTTTGAAGGTTTTCTTTTCGGTTTCGTTATTTTTCCCGATTTTTTAGCTTTTCTTTACTTTTTATTATGCCAAATCTAATTGAATATAAAAAGGATCGTACAATCGAGGTATTTTACACCGGAGGAGACGTAAAGCTTTCTGAGGATGGCCGAACGCTCTTCACTGCGTGTGGAAATGTGGTGAAAGTTTTGGACGCTTCCAACGGTTCTCAGAAGTAAGTTTTATATATTGATTCCTCTTTAATTACTGTTGTATTAGGTTCGAGATTGGAGATCCCACGAGTGAACAACGGGTTACGTGCTTTGCACTCTCTCACGACGACGCTCAGATAGCAATTGCTTATTCGAGTGATTTGATTCAGCTGTTAACTCTCTCCGACGATGAGGCTACTCTTGTACGGCAATTTCGTGGCAACCATCATGCTCCTATTTTGATCATGTGCTATTCTCCGGACTCGACGTCGTTGATCACTGGAGGTGCAGATAATCTGGCGAGAGTTTTCAGTCTGAAGTCAAATTTCTGTACCCACAACTTGAAAGGAAAGTGTCCTGTGTCCGCAATCTGCTATCCCAAGGAGAATACTGTGGTTATTGGCTATGCTGATGGATCGGCTAAGCATTTCGATCTGACCCAATCTGGTCGTACTTCTGTTGATCTCCCCGGACATACCAGTCAAATTGCTGCAGTTCTATCTGTTAATGTTGAAGGACATCCGGAATCTGTGGTGATTGTTAGCAGAGACCGAACTTATTCTATCTACGACCTCGCTACTGATAAGAAAATCAAAGTGATTCCAATCTTCGAACCAGTTGAAGATGCAGTTATTCTGGATGACAATAAGCTGGTAACCGTCGGCGAAGAAGGTGTTGCGAAGGTCTTTGACGTACTCTCTGGAAAGCGGATTGCAGCTAGAAAAATCGCCAGCCAAAGAATTGATGCTATTCTGAGTTCCCCTGACAGATCGGAATTCGTTTGTGTCACATGCGATCAGAATCTCATTGTGATTGACAGTAAGTCGTTGGTTATTACTCGCCAATTCGTTGGATTCAATGACGAAATCTTCTCTGCTTCCTGTGTTTCAAGTGACGACAACAAACTCATCGTTGTTGGTACGAACAGTTCTGATTTGAGAATCTACAACGTAGCTGATTGGAGTTGTCATTTGATCCACGGACACAAAGACTGCGTTCTTTCTACGGATTCTCCAAGATGGAATACTCATATGTTTGCCAGTAGTTCGAAGGACGGAAATGTCTTCTTGTGGACTGTTGGTGATTCGAAAATTAAACTGGAACCCGTCGATTCTGTCGACGAATTAGAACCCCCAGTCGTTGCTAGACAGATTGGGATTGCTTCTGGCCATACTGCTGGTGTGTCCAGCGTCAAGTTTAGCTGTACGAAGAAGGATTCTCCATTTATGGTTTCTGTGTCTTATGACAAAACTCTGAAAATCTGGGCGTTGAACGATTTGTTAAAGGTTTTAGACGGTGAACCGTAAGCTATCTTTTTTTTATCACGTCACAAGTTATTTATTACAGATTAAAGTTGACAGCCAATGCGACAATGGTTGCTCACAATGATGACATTACATGTGTAGAAGTATCGCCTAATGACAAGTTGTGTGCTACTGGATCTATGGACAAAACTATTCGACTTTGGCACATTGACCGACAAGTGATGAAACTAGGAATTGCTGGAACCCTCAAAGGCCATAGACGTGGTATTTGGGGAATCAAATTTGCCCCAAATGATCAGACATTAGCTAGTTGTAGTGGAGACAGCACAGTGAAGATTTTCAGTCTTCTTGATAATAGTTGTCTGAAGACACTCGAAGGCCACTCAATGGCTGTCGTTTCTGTAAGTTTTTCCTGATTTTTACCTGATTAGCATGAATGTGGTTTAGCTGAACTTTGTCAGTAATGGATCCAAATTACTGTCTGGTGATGGTGGTGGAATCTTGAAGATTTGGGATGTGAGCTCTGGAATTTGTGATAAAACGTTAGAAGCACATGATGATAAGATTTGGGATATTGTCCAACTGCCGCCTTCATCTGATGGTGTTCTTCCAGAGTTAGCTACTGTTGGTGCCGATGGAAAGATCCAGCTCTGGAGAGATGTCAGTGAAGAAGTCAAAATTATTGAATCTAAGCAAGCAGCAGAGAGACTCGCACAAGTTCAAGCTCTAACCAACTTTCTGGATCAACATCGTTATTCCGAGGCCCTTATTTATGCTATTGATCTGAATCAACCATTGAAGTTTGTTTTTGCTTTATTTTCATTGATGATGTGCTCATTTCAGTTGTCTGAAGGTCATTAACAAAATCATGGAAAAGCCGAGTCGACGACAGAAACTTGGCAATGTTATTGGTACTTTGAGTAATTCCCAGCTTTCTGCTCTGATAGATTTTGCTTCACAATGGAATACTAACACCCGGACTTATTCAGCAGCTCAGGAGGTTTTAAATGCCGTTTTGAAGTCGATGCATCCAGATGATTTGATGAGTCTTCCGAATATTGGCAGAATTCTCCAAACGTTTATTCCTTATACCAACAGACATGTGGAAAGATTAAATAACTTGAGTATCAATGCTCGGTTTATCAGAGTTTTCTCTCCTGATGGATAATTGTAGATTTTTGTTGATTTTGAAAAGGATTATTTTTTAATACAAATGTGGGAGAAATTGCCGTTTGATCGGATTAATATTTTTGAACTTGTTTGTTTCATCTGGAAAGTTGGTTTTTAGGAAATTGAAGATGCCGGATACAAAGAAGAAGCAAGCTTCCAAGACTAAAGAATCAAAGAAACAAGTTGAAGCCATCATGGATGTGGATGATTCTGAGATGCCAGAACTTGTTGATCTTGATGATGAAGTCCTTGCAGCTGAAATGCCTCAATTGGTGGAAGAGCCCAAAAAGGAAAAAGTTGTTGAATTAGATGAAGATGGTATGGTTATTGTGAAACGTAAACGCAAGAACAAGGTTGCTTTTGGAGATGTTGAAATGAAGGAAATTGAAGAACTTCAAAATGCAGAATCAACCAAAGGTAATACGAAACCAAAGCTGATGAAATTCGAAGGCGATACTCGTTCAATTCCTATTCCTCCGAATCGACGAGCAGCATTCAAGAAAAATTGGATCAAGATTATCAATCCAATTGTTAAGAATTTGAAGCTTCAGATTCGGTAATTGTTATTTCTTTTGAACTAATAATGAGGAATTTCTAGGTATAACACAGTCAAGCATCACGTTGAACTCCGTGCTCCAAATGAAGAAGACACGAGAGCGAAGCTACAGAAAGCCGCTGACTTTGTACATGCCTATGCTTTGGGTTTTGAGCTGGATGATGCCCTTGCTCTGGTTCGTTTGGACCATTTGTTCTTGGAAAGCTTCGATGTTACTGATGGTGAGTGATTGAGTCTTATTCTCTATTCTAGATGAGTGGTTTTTAGTGAAAAAACTGTCTGGTGATCATTTGAGCAGAGCTATTGGTCGTATTGCTGGTAAAGATGGCCGTACTAAGTTTACAATTGAAAATGTCACAAAGACTCGAATTGTCGTTGCCGATAGCAAGGTTCACTTGCTGGGATCATTCCAGAATATCAGAATTGCCCGTCATTCAATCTGCAGTTTAATTCTGGGAACACCACCGAACAAAATTTATGGCAATTTGCGGAACTTGTCTAGTCGCATTGCTGAGCGACTTTAGAACAGTTTCAAATTGTTTGTTGAGTTTTTTAAAGATGAATATATGAAGTTTATTGCCGCGTGAACCGTCAATTGAGAACAACTTTTACAACAACTTGGTTGATGAGGGAATGCGGGCAAAATACTTGGAGTTTTAACGTGTCAGTTGCTGGCACGGGGATGGCGGCGAAGGAAGATGCTGAGGTGAAACCGGGCGGGGCGAGAAAAGGCGATATGAGGTAACCTCTAGGAGGGAGGGGTTGAGTTGTTGGAGTGGGGCAAGGAGAGGAAACTGTTCCCTAGTTGAGGGAACATAGTCATCGGGATCATGAAGGAAGGACTCGTGGTTGTGAGGGACGGATAATAGAGTTGTTGGGGGAGAGATGAATTGTCTTGAGTTATATGTTGATACACAGCGGCATTTGTTGCTAATTGAACTTGCACCAATCTGAAAAGTTTTGGTTAATTCTTATGTGAAGAAATGGATTTGGTAAGGCGCAAGCGACTCAAGAAATACGGTCCCGGAACGAAAAACCCTGCACATTAGGTACTGTAGCTGCGAGAGAGCTGCATGCCAAATGTGCTTAGTTTAACTATTACTGCTACTTTTTGTCGTTATTCTTTACTTTCACGTGTTGTTGATATATCAAAAAGCTCTAGGATCTCCTCATCTTCCATGTGATCTCGGAAGGAAATCTCCTGGATGTCTGTATTGAATTATTATAACCGGAAAAGTTGTGCATAAGGTGCGTTATTATCCTTATTACCACTGCTCTTATTACTGCTATCCTCATTGCTGTTCTTGTTTTACCTGTACTACTTGGCGATTATTGAACAATTCAGGTTGTTTTCCCCTATCAACTACAACAAATGTGATTGATTTTTTTAATTTGAGAAAGGGAAAAATCAATGTTTGTTTTTTGTTCTGTCACGTAAAGGAGACATTGGTACCAGCCAATTAAAGTTTTCAAAGACCACACACATTGCTTGGTCAAACACATAATAGCCGTTTTTTCGTTGAAAATTAAAAAATTTCGCAAAGAATTTTCGTATAGTAAACGGAAACTCACGATTGGATGTGTTTCATAACGAGATCCATCTGGGTGACTTGCGGGGGGACCACAGCGCAAGGCATTGTCTGAGGCTGTTGAGGGAGGACTACGGTAGAAGGTTGCTTGAAAGCAGAACCCTCTGAATGCCCTAACAAATCCACTGGACTTTGGTCTTTTTGAGTTTGGATTCCAGCAAGGGAACTGTCGGATACATGGACTGGAGTGGGTTTGGCCAGAGGGGGTTTGGAGACGAGTAGAGGGTTCAGTTTGGGCAATGGGGGTAGATTCTTCGTGGCAGGATTCTCTGGAGAGTCATTCCGATCTGCTTTATCTTGCTGCTTTTTCTGGTTCCTACGGATCCTAATTTGTCTAGCCATCAACATCCGGCGACTTTCTACCAAGCCACACTGAATACAGTAGTTACAGTAGGCAATTAGTCAAAAACCTACCAAATCACAAGTGCACTTGTTGAAAGGACAAAGGACTTTCTTGTGACCCCTGAGGGCTTGTTTCTTCCCGTGGGCAGAGCATCTGGCGCATTTCGGGCTTCTGACTCTCTTGCCATCTGCGGTGGATTCTTCTTCGTTCAATTCGGCCTTCCGGATGCTCAATTCGTAGTTGATCTGTCTTCGTTGTTCCACCATCAGACAGAGTGCACAGGTGCAAGTTGCGTACCTAAAAAGCAATACTGTAATCGAGAACTTGATTAAAACCATAATCTTATAGAAATTAAAACAAAATTTTGTTGCGGAGTAGTTTCAATACGGACTTTTAGAAGTTAGTAGGAGTTACGGTAGTTTGAAGTTTTAGTTTTGCACAATGGTTATTTAGTAGTTAATTTTTTAGAAATACATTCTTAGATGGATTTAGGGATTTCTGGACCGGGGTATATAGGGTACATGACCCTCCGTCTACCTTCAAGGGCTAATGGTTACATATTACAGTACCAATAAACACCGAAAAAAACCACAACTATCTCCCTAGCATCCACATCAAAAATAAGTTTTTTTATTAAACTAAGTTCTCAAAGATACAGTAACCCACCTGCAGTCCGGCTTGTGGCCCTTCCGTTGAAATTTCAAATTGTGATTCAAGCATCTCTGACAGTAGTAGATTTTATTTTTCTCCTGATCACTGGAGACACTGCTGTTGTGAGTGCTTCTGGAGTCTTCTATGTCTTCATCCGACACTGTCTCCGATTTTATTTCAATTACAGAATTAGAATCCTCGTCTTTAGAAACCACCGGAGCTGCATCTGAAGCCATTACGGGGGATTTCGTTTCATCTACGGATACCATCATAGTTAACAAAGAATTTTTGCGACAGGTAATATCTGCTCGAAATAATGTACAATTTGCGACTTATCCAGGGAGATCGGACGCAGATTGACTGCCGATCACGTTTCCTTTTTTCTTTGGCAATTGATTTTTCTGAAAGCTCTGGTAATCAATGACCGAGGAAAAACGAAACACGAAACATTCTCAAAAAACGACTGGAAAATCAATCAAAGTTTAATTGTAACGTCAATGGGAATTTTTGTTTCTAGTCATTCGAATATAATCATAGTGTTAAAAAACTCAAAAATCGATTTTTCCTCCAAGTAATCCCGACACGAATTTTCAAAACTTCTCAATTGAGACCAAAAAGTATAAAGCTTGGTATTTGTATGATTACAGAATTACAATTCTATAAAAATCATGAATTTTTCGCGGAATGGTCCCGACACGAATTTTCGGAAGGTTCTAGAATCTGCAATAGTCTATAATTTTAGTTTTTCCCGCTGTTTATATCGTGATTTTACACGATTTCGTAATTAATTTTCGAAATTATATTCTGCATGAATAAATCTAGAAACCTTTCGATAAAGGTCACAGGGGTGGGGGCCTCCTGTCCACCCTCGGGCGTTAATATCACACATGGAAGTCTCGATAGATCTTGACAAAATCATAACTACCTTTATGGTACCTTATCGAAGACGGATTACCTTGCTTGTTTTCAGGAAAACCGGTCTTATTTGAGAAAGAACAACTGCCAGCCGTGTTACTTATGCTGACAACTCTGGAAACTGAGCCAGTTTGAACTGAGGAAGGAACAGTCGTTTTTTCGCCCGGACCACCAGCAGCGCCTGACGGGCGGTTCTTGCTATTTTCCCATTTTTCCCTGTTTTTAGTGATGAAAAAATTTTATTGTTTGTGCGTCCGCAAAGCCAGTTATTTTTCAGTTTGCAATTCAATTGTTGCCATGTCCATTAGGGAAACAGAAACTTAAAACTAATCAGTCCCTAAGGGATAACTCACATGAAAGATTTCCTACGGTCAATTTTGGAGCAAAAGTTGAATTATAATTCAAAAAGAACGCGGATTTCAAATAGGTAATTTTTTAGTCTAAATTTTTGATATTGATATTTAGTGATACTTAAGAAGTTTAAAGAGGGAAAAGAGGTTTCTTTGGTAGTGCAGTGGTTAGTATCAGTGACTGTTATTCACGAGGCTTAGGTTCGATTCTTGCCTGGATATTCTTACGCAAAACTTCTACAATTTTTTGATAAGAAGTAATCTGTCGCATTAATGCATCTGCAAACGAACCCTGCCCCAGGCGAGATGAACACCGGGACGAAGGAAAGATGGTTTCGGTGGAATTCAACTTGTTTCGAAATCAGAAGAAATCGCAATGCAGAATCGTTACTCTTTTGCTCCAAAAAACCAAACTCGTTACTCTTCAGTCTTTCTTTCATGGAGGAAATGAGGGGCCATCAATCTGCCTGTTCGGTCTTCCAATTGCTTTCGTACCAGCCTATAAAACGAAAAATTCGCGACGCGTGTGGTCAAAAAAACTCTGTACTCTGATTTTGTGTCAAGCAAGGAACAACTTTGAGAATAATCGGATTTGTACTTTGAGCGGGTAAATATCGGATTTGAATCCATTCAATCTTTGCAAAAGACATCAATCTTTAAATAAGTTGACAGATTTTCCAGATTTCGAAGAGGGTGGCAGTGAGAAATGGCCTTATTTCGAAAGTGACATGGAACCCAATGAGCCTGATCGGAAAAATTTCAGAGGCAGAATTAAATCAACTTTATGAATGGAATTTTATCGATGTTCAATCCAAAAAACTAAATATCGATGAAATTTAACCTTGAAGGTTTTGAAGATTCAGACAAGGGTGGTCCTTGGTTTTTTGGCATCAATCATCCAAACGTTAAACTAGGCATTTTTGGTTTTTGGCAAATACAACCTTGGACCGAATTACGTAATTAGCCAAAACATACGGTAGGTAAAAATTTTTGGAATTAAAAAATTACTCAAATTTGAAAAAATCAAAAAATCACAATTTTATTAAAGTTGAAAAAAAGGATTATGCTTTGTTTATGTTGAGTAACACTACGGTAGATAAAATTAAAATTCTCCGATTTTGTGGAAAATTACGAAATCTGAAGTTTATAAAGTAAAAAAAAAATTTAAATAATTTCGTTTATATTAGACATTGATACGGTAACTGGGAAATTTTTAAAATTATTAAATTCTATAAAAAACGAAATTTCACGATTTAATTGAAATAATTTTATAAAACAAAAATCATGTTTTTATTCATGTTAACTAATAATACAGTATCCGAAAAAACAAATTCTCTAGTTTTGTAAAAGTCCCATAATTTGGTTGAAAGAAATTTATAAAGTAAAAATGACCAAAGATTATGTTTTTATTCATAGTGCCTAATAATACGGTATTCGAAAAATAAAAGTTCTTCGATTTTGTAAAAAATTCCGTAATTTGGTTGAAAGAAATTCATAAAGTAAAAATGACCAAAGATCACTTTTATCCATATTGACTAATAATACAGTAACTAGAAATTGAAACAATTGAAAATGACAGAGCTTTTTTGTGAGCAAAAAGTGTTTACGAAATGTGCGTAATTCGATTGTAGCAAGTTTGCAAAGTCAAAAACAACTCGAAAGAGGTTGTCCTAGGTCGCATTTCTTTTGTAAGTCAGGCATTGAGCCAAAATTTAATGCCTCTGGTCAACAGTACATTGTTTTCGAAACATCTCGATCGGTCAAAAAAGAGGAAAATTTTCACGTAAACAACTTTGTTTTTGTCCATTGCGGATTTTTCTGTCTACAAAAAAGGTCAAGATTGACCAGTCGATGTTGTTTTCGAACAAATTGACCGACTGCTAAGTGCGATTCACGTTCACGCGAGTCCGAAAAGTTGTTTTTCTCTTTTTTCCTAAATTCAAAAAGTGGTACCGACGACACTGGCCAGGAAGGTGAAAGAAATTGTGAAAAACAAATTTGTCGGGTTGCGAAATGTTGCAATGCCCGGGTTAAAGTACTTCACGATACAGACAGTTGGATTTTAAACAAAATCGAAAATATCATGTGACTTATTTTCTTCAAAAACAAAAAGTAACCTATTTTCAGTGGGGTAGTTGGAATCTATCGAGATTTTCATGTGTAATTCTTAATCCTCAAGACCAGACAGAGGATCATGTACCTTATTTACCCTCATCCAGGGCTTTCTGGATCTATCTAGACAGGATACATTTCTGAAGAATTAATTATAAAATAACCACCGTATATAGAAGAGATTTTAGGCTACTTTAGTTTCTAACAAGTTCCAAAAATCCGCGTTGGGACCATTTCGTAACAAAAATCATTTTTAATTTCTACAATAACATGATTATACTTTAACATAACCATATAAATGTCGAATTTTACAACCCCAGGTCCCAACGGGAAAGTGCTAAAATTCGCGTTAGGATCATTTCGTAACAAAAATCACTTTTACGATGCCGCTATTATAACTATATTCTTACAGAAGCACTGAAATTTACAATCCCAGGTCCCAACCGGAAAGTTTTAAAATTCGCGTTGAGACCATTTCACAAAAAATTCAATCATGATTTTCAAAATACTATGATTGTTGTCGAATATTTAATTCGAAATAAATTGACAAAATCAAAATTGATCAAATTTTTCTTTGTACTTTTAGGAACTCAAAGCATAAGACAGCAGAGGAAACGGTAGAAAATACATAATTCATAGCACCAAATATCGCGATGTTCGTTTTGAGTCGACTGCCTGACAGTTCTGTCTTCCGGAGAAATGGGGTGGTCGTTGTTTGTCTCGCTGTCTTCAGCAGTTTTTTGCCTTGTTGAAAAAAGACAAAATGTGTTCTCAAATCAAACTCAAAGGAATAATCGTTGTCGCAAGAAATGCAACAAGAGTCTGAAGAATGACTTTTGAGACAAACACAGAACTATGCCTCAGGCATCGGACCACACATGCCACTAGAGAACAGAAAAAACAACTAACAGAGTAGGTGGTCTAGTGTTACACTTGTATAAAAACAAAAAACGAGTTTTAATACAAAATAGTCCTGACGCGAATTTTCAACATTTTCCAGTCGGGACCAAAAAGTGTGAAAATTTCATATTTTTAATTTTAAAATGATAAAATTATAATCATACTAGTGTAAAAACGAGTTTTAATACAAAATAGTCCTGACGCGAATTTTCAACATTTTCCAGTCGGGACCAAAAAGTGCGAAAATTTCATATTTTTAATTTTAAAATGATAAAATTATAATCATACTAGTGTAAAAACGAGTTTTAATACAAAATGGTCCTAACGCGAATTTTGGGAATTGAGGTAAAAGTGAGCGAGAACAACGATTTACCAAATTTACCACTTTTTTATTAGAATTCTTCTCTCTTTGCGCGGGAATTCAAAAAACTATTTTTTAATTTCACAACCTTCGTATTACATTATCCAAAAGAATTAAATGAATTTCGAAAATTAAAGCAAATTAGGATTGTTTTTTTAAAGGAAAATCTGTACTATAAGACCACCCAATCGAGACCACCTTAAGCAGCTTATCTCTCTCCATCGGGTATTCACCTCGAAAACACCATAACAGTAAAAATTATCAAAGTTAATCGAACTGATTGCAATAAAAAAATAAATGGAATCATAAAAAATTCAGTTTTTATTGATAAACAGTGTACGGAAACGGAATCGGATTCAGAAGCGAATTTGGGCGTTTTCATTTTTGAAAGAATTCCCCAAAAGGCAGTTACTGTTCGAAAATAGAGCAATGCAGAAGTCACTATCCAAAAATAGAGCAACACAAAAAGTCACTATCCGAAAATAAACTACTAAACTATAGTCACTATCCAAAAATAAACTACAGAAAGTTACTGTCTAAAAATAGAATACTAAACTACCGTCACTATCCAAAAATAAAACACTAAACTACAGGCACTATCCAAAAATAGAGTAACACAAAAAGTCACTATCTGAAAATAAATTACTAAACTATAGTCACTATCCAAAAATAGAGTAACATAAAAAGTCACTATCCAAAAATAAACTACTAAACTATAGTCACTATCCAAAAATAGAGTAACACAAAAAGTCACTATCCAAAAATAAACTACAGAAAGCTACTATTCGAAAATACAACACTGCAAGTGCTTGTCGAAGTTTAACTACATTAAATTTAGTATTAGTAACTACCTCGAACTAATTTATTGCAGTAATAAAAACATGAATTTTATTTATTTTGTGCATTGTGTAATGATCAAGAAACACTATTACTATGTAAAACTAAAAAAATTTATTCGAAAAATAGACGAAAATATTTTTCAACAAATCACGAGCTCAAACTATAGTCATAGAAATTTTTGCATTTATCTACTCTGTCATCCTGACACTGATCGCCATTTTAAGAGACACTTAAAACCACTTTTGATATATGGAAACAAAAAACGGTTTCAAAAATTTCTCATTTTAAAATGTCCTTCAAAAAATAAAATTATAATTTTTTTCGTCACATTTTTGGATACTCAAGGATGACATCAAGACGTAAACTTTAGAAACAGCCCATCAACCGAGGTGAATATTCTTAGGAAATTTTTAGAATAATTTTATAAAAAAAATAACAACGAACGATCACCGACTGCTTTTTGGAGAAAACTGTCCGTGTTGTGACGTTCATTCCAATCGAAAAAGTTGTTTTTTGAAATTTTTTGTATTGATATGCCAAAACAATCTTATCATTAATCAAGTTCCGTTTTTTTACTTTTTGTCCAAAGAAGATCAATGACTGAAGTTTGTACTTTCCTCTTCGAAAAATTTCCTAGTTAAACAACTTTAACTTTTTTCAGTCATTTTTTCCTCATTTTTCACAAACAACTTAATAGTGCAGAGAAACAAACTCGTCTTAGTAGAGTCTATAAGAACGTGTATGTCTTTCGCGATAAAAATCCGGTATGTCTTTCGGCCACACGCATCGCGAAGCTCGTCACAGCTCCGGACTCGTGTGTTCGATTTTAGGAAAAACAGGCATCTGACTCGGGCTTAAAGTACACAGATCTGCCTTTAGGCTTAAAGTACAAAAATTTGTATGCTAGACCTAGAGATAAAGGTATATTTCGGGCTTAAAATAGAGGGATTTCCTAGGCCTAAAGTGTACAAATCTGTCTTTGGGTCTAAAGCACAAAATATTTCCAAGCAGGATAAAATATTCTACCTTAGGCATAAAACATAAGGAGTTGTCCTTAAGTCTAGAAAAGAAGAATTTCCGTTTAAGTTTAGTCCAAAAATCCACCCTTAGGCTTAAACTATGAAAATACTACTTTTAGGCTCAAAATACAGGAATTTACTTCCAGGTCAAAAGTACAAAAATCTACTTCTAAACCTGACTCCTTAAGCCTAAAGTACAAGGGTTTTCGATTTCGGGTAGAAGGATAATTGCTTTAGTGAAAGGCGGTTTTAATGGCATCTGGTCTTTAACCGAAGTTAAGAGATAATATTTTTATTCTTCTCGCTACAAAAAATCGGATTATGTATGAACCAAAACACAACAGCCAGCGGATTTCGACATTAAGAAACAAGAATAATTCCACATTTTTAACATTTCAAAGATCATTATAATGTTTTAAATTTTGTACATAAGTCGTGTAAATCCTGAGGCAAAAACGAAACAGGAACTGTATTATTTTCCCTCTTGTCCCGGTTGCAACATTGATCACAAATCTCTGGATTTACATCTAAATCAGTTCCGACTCAAACATGAAACCGATTTCGCTATGGATAAAAAATAAAATTTATCACTGATTTTTGATTGAAAAATTGATGTCTAGAGCAGATCGAATCTGTCGTTCCAAAAAACAAAGCAGTTGTTCTTTGTTGCATTTTATTGGTTCCGTAGATTTTTATACTGGTGGTGAAAAAACCCTACGTTCACCAGGGATTTGAAGTTAATTTTATCAATAAAGCAAAAAATTATTTTCCTTGAAGTAATTATGGTCCTTCAAATGCGATAGCCATGTGGTTTTAATAAAATCAATTTCAAAAATTAACTACTTCCTCCGGAAGTGGAACAGAATGGTACGAGTTTAAAGGTTTCCAGTCTGGGGTTTATCATAATTATGGATTCCGAAGTAATTTAAATCCAAAGTTCAGAGTCGATTTCGAAATAATTACATTCAGAATTTAGGGTCGATTTTAAAATAATTCGAAATTCTCAACTGATTTCGAAATAATCGAAAATTCCCAAATGATTTCGAAATAATCGAAAATTCCCAACTGATTTTAAAATAATCGAAAATTTGAGTCGATTTCGAAATAATCGAAAATCCCCAACTGATTTCGAAATAATCGAAAATTCCCAACTGATTTCGAAATAATCGAAAATTCCCAACTGATTTCGAAATAATCGAAAATTTGAGTCGATTTCGAAATAATTCGATTTTGCCAAACGCACACTTGAATCGCACGTACAGTTTGACGACGGAACTCCCATAACGAAAGACTGCGAGGGAGTGTTTTCATCAGTAATAACGGAAAAGTGGTAAGTCGTTGTTACCCGGAAATACATGACATTTATCTTCATCAACTCGCGCTGGTTTCGAGGTTTCTTTTTAGTCTTCCTCATTACTTGATTGGGATTTTGCAATAATCCAACTACCAAGGAATTAATCCAGAAAAAATGGGTTGTGGACCATTTGACTTCTTGCGACATTTACCTCTGACTCGCACTGGTTTCTGGATTTTTTGTTTTTATGTAATTTTTCGGCTAATTAATTGACATGCTGACGTAATCCAGTTATCGAAAATACTGGTCTAAAAATAAGCCTATTACGAAAAAAGGAAGTAACTTTCAATTTCAAATTTCCTATTCAAATCTAATTGTTCTTATTCGTGAATTAGAAAAACCGACAACTTTGGCATTTACTCGTTTTAATATATCACATCAAAATTCGCAGATCTTTTTCCTAATTATCCAGTTATCACGCTTCGTTTCCGTAGTTTCGGATATTGGACACGGTGAATTCGAGTCTCGCACTTCCCATTTCCCAGATAATGAGGAAATAAAACCCGGAGTTGTATCCGACGATGATGCATTCGGCGACGGAAAACAAGGCATAAGCTAGAAAAACCAATTTAAATGTTAATTTTACTAACAATTACCTATATTACTGCAGAAGTAGACGTAGGTGATATATGAAACCGCACTGGAGACAGATACAGGAATACCAGTGATTAACATTAACCGTTTCACATGGAATGTAATATTGTGCTAAAAATGTTATCTACCGTGATTTCTTAAGAGTAAAGCTTACGTGATCGTGTAAGTCCCGATATCCGGAATAATGATGAAGAATCGTGTTGAAGAGCATGTTGAAATTAAAAGAGATAAGCCAAATTGCATAACAGATTGCATGGAGTACTGCAATAGTAATTTTAAAGTTTAGGAGTTATTTTAGGTAATTTTGAACTTTTTTATATAGAAGTCTGTTAAAAGAGAAATTATTTTTGGGTTTTTAGAAAAAGCTCCTAAAATACGGTGGTTGGACTTCTAGATTCCAAACCCGAAATGAGAATTAAATGCTGGCCTTCAGAAACCTGCGCTCTGGAAGTCAGCATTTGATTCTGACTTTGGATTTGGGATCTAGAAGTCCAACCACCGTATTTTCAGTACTTTTTCCAAAAATCCAAAAATAATTTTTCTTTTAGCAGACTTCTATATAAAAAAGTTCAAAATTTCCTAAAATAATTCTTAATTAAACCTACAAAAATGCGATTCTATGTCGATGATACTAACAGTCATCAGTCCCGTGATTTCTATGAACATCATTCTCATGTGAATCCAGATGAGATTCCGGAACCATTTTTCTTTTTTGGATTCTGAATGTCCTAATTTATACTGCCGAATGTAGACCTAGAATCTTCAAAGTTATCGGATTTTAAACAATAATGAAGATCAGACCACGGCGAAGAACACTCTCGGAGGAAGATGACAGCAGAGGACCAGCAGCCAAATGTAGACTTGGGGTTTCCAGACTCCTATTGAGTAAGAAACTGGAGGAAAAGGACTGAAATTTATTTTATTTTTATAAAAATCAAAATTGTTTAAAGATCTTCGATTTTGGGATGGAAGTTGTTCGATTTTTTTATTTTCGCATTTGATTTTCAATTTCCGGATCCAGATTCTTTGGTTTTCGAACTTGAAGTAATTCGGATTTTTCAATTTTCAGATTCGAACTAGTTCGGGTTTTTGATTTTTGAACTAAGTTAATTCAGTTCGATTTTTGGTTTAATTTTATTTTTTCTATTTTCGAACTTTAATTGTTTACTTTGGATTCAGATTCCTCGATTTCCAGACAGCTTTTAATTGATATTTTTGAAATTTATAAATCTCAAACCTGGTGACATCTGGACAATGAGAACTCTGAAAATTGGCGACTTTTTCGAATTGGAAGATGTAGGTGTAGGCGATGCAGAAATAACACCCCAGTCCCGGGAGGAGGGCCCCCAGTAAGCAGAGGGTTCTGATTTTCAACTTGGCGTCTGGTTTCTGAAGAGGTTCTACTTTAAGCTTGACGGATAAAGCTTTGTCGTCGTTGTCCATGCTGTCGACACTGGAAGTCGATGGATGGACCTGATCGGGACTCATGTCCGCCGTTACCTGCAACTACATCAGGTTAACTATCGATCGACCGATCTAAGACGAAAAAACAGTCGGACCCTGGTTGGTCTAAAACGGAGACAACCAAGTTCTTGAAAGTCATCGATTAACTACGTCAATTGGACTAATTCAAAGAAAGAAACAAAATAGCAAATGATATGGATCTTGTCTTTTGGGAACTTTTCCTGAGGGCATGATTGAACAACGATTGCATCCAGATGGAAGCAGAAGACGTAATCGATGGGATAACCGGATCTCGGGAATTGACTGGTTCGTAATGGAAATCCGAGGAAAGACTGATTTAAATGTTTCATTAACTATTGATTTTCCATCTGAGAAAATAAAAAATAATCATATTTTCACAAAAGTTTAAAATAAATTTTAATGCGAAATGGTCCCAACGCGAATTTTTGGGACTTTCCAGTCAGAATGAAAAAGTGTGAAATTTAATATTTTTAATTTTGGAATGAAATAATGAAAATTATATTATTGTGAAAATAAATTTCCCGCGAAATGGTCTCGACGCGAATTTTCGAAATTTTCTAGAAAACAAAGTAATTCAAAAGTTTTATTTTTTTTAACATTGTTATTCGTAATTAACTTTTTAGAAAATAAAGTGATTCGAAAATTTTGTTTTTTTCAACATGGTTATTCGTAATTGACTTTTTAGAAATGTTTTCCTTGGATGAATTTAGAAAATTCTGGATTGGGGTACATAAGGTGCACAACCCTCTATACCCTCGAGGGTCGGTACTCATAGGCCAAGGTTCTAATACTGAAAAAACCAACTTCAAAGTGATCGGTCGAAGGTAGGTTGTCCTATTTGTGTAAAAAGTAAATCCCAGGACATCGTAATCCATTCAGATGGATCATTGGGCCACTTTCAGTTTTCGACAAAACGGGTTTCTGTATTTAGTAATAAGACTGAAATTTTGCGGTTATTGCTTCTTAGCTGAAACAGGTTCTTGATCGATTTTATGATTCTGCACTTCTGGAGTGTTTTCGACGATGAATAAGTTTATTTCCGACGTTCTCCATATTATCGCTTACACAACTATCATATTGTTCATCCACAAGATTTTCCATGGATTTTACCGGATTTGGGTGCATTTATTCGCAGAAGAAAAAGATTTGACGAAGCTTGCCGGAGGGGATTGGGCAATCATCACTGGAAGTAGTGACGGGATCGGAAGAGCTTATGCTTTGGAGTTCGCAGAAAGAGGGTTCAATTTGATCTTGATTTCGAGGACTGGATCAAAATTAGAGCAAGTTAGAAGAACTATTTCGAAATCTTGTCCTACTGTAGAAGTCAAAATCATTGTTTTCGATTTTTCTACAGCTTCTTACGATGATTATGAAAAGTATATTTTTAAAGAAATTGAAGGTCTCGACATCGGGGTCCTGGGTGAGTGGTTTCTTGAAGGTGTACGGTAGAATTCGGGAAGTTTTAGTGAACAACGTGGGTCAGATGCATAAGTACCCCGATTTACTCCACGACTACCCTGGAGGTCCTTCTGCTGTCTTCCAAGTGACTACTGTAAACATCGTTCCAGTAGCTACTTTGACCTCCAAGATTATCTGCCAGATGGTCGAAAGGAAATCCGGGATAATCATCAACCTCAGCTCTGCCTCCGGCTACTACGAAATGGCCAGATGGTCGGTCTACTCCGCTTCAAAGGTACTGTATCTTTGAAATTTTAAAAAATGAGTTTTTCCAGAGATTCGTAAAACACTTCAGTTCTTGTCTCAGGAAGGAATACTCCAATTATGGCATCACGATTCAGAGTGTTTGTCCGATGTTTGTAGCCACGAAAATGACTCATTACCCTGCCAAGGGCTCTGTCTGTCCTCCAGAATACTTGGTCAAATCAGCAATGAAGACAATTGGACACACTTCCGAAACTGCTGGATGTCTTTTTCACGAAATTCAACTTTTTGGATTCGTTTTTCCTGCTCATTTCGTGGATCCATTTGTTAAATTTCTTTCTTTAGAACAGAAAAAAGAAATTTCAGAGTCAAATAAAAACCACTAACCCACGTCTCGCGTGTTAAAGCTGACTTTATTCGACTAGAAACCAATTAATTAACTTGTAGCCTACGGATGTGGTTCCTCATTCATATAATTTCGACAAAGTTTAAGAGCCATGGAAGTTCCTCAGGCGAAAACAGAACAAAAGGGCAGAATCTCGGACACCTCCTACTTCCTCCTCGTCTTCTGGTCCCCAATTGGGAACCTTGGTCGAAATTGAACTTTAGGGCCTTCGGGAAAAATAAAAATCCCAATAATGTTGTTTATTCAATTTTGCTTCAATTACTGTTTTTATGTCGAAAAGTCGGAAATTGGTTTTTGAAAACAATTGAAGTTTTGTTTTTATTATTAAAAAAATATTTCTTCTGGAATTTTGTTTTTTAATTTTTAAATAATTTTGTCTTTTATCTCACCCGTCGAAACCAGACGTAGTATTCTTACAAAATTTATAAAATACAAAACTTTGCGAATTTGATAGTAAATAATAATTGAACAATTTAATTAAAAATTTAAATATTCTCTTCGCGCGTTTTTTTTCGTTGTGGGACCTTCCTTGGTCAGATCTTCCTTTTTTGTGTGGGCACGAGACGCATTTTGGATTTCTCGTTCTTCGTTATCGTTTTTGACTCTGTCGACAGTGCTTAAAATGGTGCTAATGATCTGCAGAGCTGTTTTCGTAAACGAGCTACACTACAGTTTCAATTAAATTTCGCATCTGGGGCATTCCCTGGGGGCAGGTGAGATGGGGATGATAAAATTGAAATCTTGCCAAGGATTGAATTTTGTTTGTTTTGTCTGTTTTCTGAGCGTTTAAAGTATGTTACATTTTTTGTACAACTTCCAAAAAATCTGAAAATGACAGTTTAATTTATTTTTAAAATATTCAAAGCTCTTTGTTTTTCGGCGTTGTTTGAACATTAATTCACTTTATTTTTAAAATTGTTTTTCAAATGTTTTATTTAAACCAAAAATGACGGCTTGTTGAATTGGGACTTATTCAGGAAGTTAAAAATTAACTTCGACATTTGGGTTACGGTAGTGGAGATGTTAGAATTTTAATTTCAGAATTTCCATGGATTTATGGATTTATGAAGAGCTTCTTTGTTCTGTTGTCTGGGTCTAATTTTCACACAACATTTGTCAGTTCCAAGTCAGGAAGAAAATCCTGCAACCGCGTTCGTAGTGTAATTGCTGACGAGATTTCTCCAAAATTGGCATCTGTGACATTCCCGAGCCACAAACGCCGGAACTCACCTGTCACTAAAATCCTCCAATATTTTTTATTTTTTATGAAATGTTTTTTAAAATCTGACGAGATTTGGGTCCATTGTGGGTGAAAATTGAGCTATAAAGAAACTCAAATATCCGTCTCTTGGATGGATTTCGGGATCACGCTCGAGTGCTTCTTCAAATGACTAGGGCTCACTCCGCTTTCTGGTGCTCTTTCTCTTTTCAAAATACATCATGTTAAAAAATGTCCTAATTTGGAAAATTTGGGTTCAAGTGCAAGGGCCAATCCAGGTCCCTCAAGAGACTTTGAATTTGAATTTTTATTCAGACCACGTTTCTCCTCTGGGTATGACCTTTTACTAGACACGTTGATTCGTAGTTTTCTCAAATTCATGGCTCTTTACGCTTCTCAATTTTATTTTTATTTATTTTTGCTGCTTTTGTCATCATTAAACTCCAAAGAGAAGTGCAGTTCTCTTTTGGGATCCGTGGTTCAGTGGTCTAATTTCCGATTTCTGCGTGGAAGTCGGTTGTTCGGTCCCGCTGTTGTTCAGTGATGAATTGGAATTACCGTCCGATTGTTAGTGGAGAAAATTCCTAGGCTGCTTTTTCTGAGACGTTTTTTTTGGGATTTTTTTATGATTTTGGGTTGGGCTTATTGAGAATCGAAAAATATTGTCTCTCCGTTGCTATGCAGGATTTTGATTCTGCAACAGGTTTCATTAATCTCTGAAGCTTTCTCTATTCCGACAATTTCGATTATTTCGACAATTTTAGAACATTCTCAAAAAACAATTTTTTAATTTTTGTGTGCTTCATTGACGTAGATTGAAGACGGAATATAAGGCTTTAAAATTGAAGATTTCAGTGACTTCCAAATGTGATCTCGTCCAGCCATGTTGCATGACTTAGTGTTGATGTTGGCTCTCATGCAGCACTCTCCGGTAGTCGAGACCACTGAAATCAACCAAAGGACGGATCATGACAGGAAAGGACTGTTCGATTTGCTCAAGAATTCTGGGGATTATTATCCGACGGTTCCGCCGAGTACTCCAGAATTCGATCCGGAAACTATATCTAATCTGAACGAAAACGAAGAATGTATATATAATTCCAATCATCGAAAATCGTTATTGGCTGATATTCTCAATAATTACGATAAAACCGTAGTTCCATCCAATGAGTCAGTCATCGTCTCGGTCGAATTGACCGTACAGGACATATCTTCCATATCCGAAATCACCAACTCTTTCATCGCCGACGTCTGGTTCAGTCAAGTATGGCACGACCCTAGGTTTGTTCTGCTTTTAACTCCAGTCTGACCCTGAGGAGTTATTTCATGTTAACCATGATTTTCGAACATTTATTAATATTTTAATATATAATTACCAACCTTCGGGGGTGAACAAGAGGTTTCATTTTCTATAGAACTCTTGACTAAAAACTTCTAGACTTATTCAGGTGGAATACAATTCTAACAAAGTGATTACGAAACAACTACGGTGAAAAACAAAAATTTCAGACCACTTTAGTTTCTGAAAAATTAAAAATTTGCATCGAAACCATTTCGTAAAAAGTCATTTTTAGTTTTTATAAAATACAATTGATTGTAGAACCATGTAAAATCACGAAATAATAATTGTGAAAAACAGAAATTTTTAATTATTTCATTTTCTAGAAAAGTTCAAAAATTCCAGTCAGGACCATTTTGTAAAAAAAGTTCATGTTTTACAATACTATAATTATGATTATAATTTTATAAAGTTATGTAATTATTAAGTTTTATACTTTTTGGTCTTGACTGGAAAAGTTCAAAAATTCTCGTTAGGACCATTTTGTAAAAAATGATTATGTTTTACAACACTATAATTATGATTATAATTTTATATAGTTATGTAATTATTAAGTTTTATACTTTTTGGTCTTGACTGGAAAAGTTCAAAAATTCTCGTTAGGACCATTTTGTGAAAAATGATTATTTTTATGTTTTATAATTGCGTATGTTGATTCCAGACTTGCTTATAAAAACTTCTCCTGTAAAACAAATCTGAGTTTGGATAGCTCTGTGGCGGACAAGCTCTGGACCCCGAACGTCTGCTTCGTCAACTCGAAAGCCACGGAAGTCCACAAATCTCCCGCTAGCAATGTTCTCCTAATCATCTACCCCAATGGTAGGACTGTCTAAAACTAGATTTTTTTTCAACATTGTCCATTTGAATAAGTAATTATTTACGTCAAAATATTTCAGGTACAACGTGGTTGAATTACCGCGTCAGAGTTTCTGGTCCGTGTTTTTTTCAATTATCAAATTTTCCCGTGGATTCACAAGTGGGTTAACTTTTGTTTTCTTCACAAAGAAACCTATTTCAGGAATGCACACTTATTTTTGAATCTTATTCATACAACATCGCCGAGGTCAGACTTGTTTGGCAACAATGGATGCCCGTAACGCTGCCAGATGCCGATGAATTCCGCTTGCCTGATTTTCAGTATCATAATTTATCATGGGAACACACAACTCAGGAGTGAGTTTTGATCATTGGGACTTCCGCTGATTAAAAATTCATTTTAGCTATACAGCCGGCATGTGGGACCAACTAAAAGTAACATTTAGGTAAGTCTCGTTTTTACGAAATCACCGAGATTTCCGCATTTAGATTCAAGAGATTGTACGGGTACTACGTCTTACAACTCTACTTACCCGGGTATTTGTCTGTTTTCATCAGCTGGATCGCCTTCTGGATCCCGTCTGGAGCCCTTCCTGCACGGATCACCTTGGGCGTTTCTTCCTTGATGTCTTTGCTTTTCTCGGTAAAGTTTTTTTACATCACGGGATTGTACCATAAGACAAGATGACGTTAGAATTGCGTAATGTCGAAATAACGCACAAACAACGAAAACCACAAGTAACAATCAGTGTTCAACACTCCGCTGATTGCCGCGCAGGACTTTTCGCTTCAGGACCGCGTGGAAGACAGAAAAATATTATATCCGTTTGATATATCAACAATAATGCATTCAAACAATAATAATAATAATAACGTGAATGTTGCTCAGCAAGTATGAGATCTTTTCTTTCCTTAATTCGCACTGGTTTCGAAATTTCCTACTTTTTAGATTATTTTTTTCATTACTCAATATGCTAAGGCAATCTAGCTACCGAGAATTCTGCTCTGAAAACAGAAAAATAATGCTTATGAAATTAGGGAAGCAAGTGTTAGGTAGGCTACGCAACATCTTCTTTATTACAGTACACCAACTAACTGATATTCATGGTTTTTCGCCCCAGGACCGTATTTCTTAGATTGCCTTGATTTGAGAAATACAGATTGGATAGTTTTATTTTTGATATAAATTTCTAAACCCGAAATTTCAGTTTGGTAATGTCGTCAAGAACCTCCCACGTGTATCATTCGTAAAAGCCTGTGATTTATGGTAGGACTTCAAAGGGGATTAATGATAGCTTTTACGATGATTAATGTTTAGGTTTTTCATCTGTGTTGCCTTCATTTTCTTTTCCTTAATTGAACTAGCCATTGTGGGATTCGTCGAAAAAATAACAGAAGCAAAACGACGACATTTGCAGTCAAAAAGAACAAGTATGGCTTCAGTACGAACGAGGTCACGAAGCTCCTTTATGATCGAGAGAACCCCGAGTCCCCTCCTCGGACTCAACGGCATAGGAACCCCTACGGCTGTGGAACTTGTCTCGAAGAATTCAACCACTCCTAATGGATCTCTGCCGGTTACTGTACTTGGGAAGAAACAATCAACTAATAACGGCGGACATGAAGCGAAAAAGAACAGTATGTCCGTAAATGGAACCAGCAACGCCAACGGATGGACGAGAAAGAAAAGCTTCATTCCAGAAGACTTCTCAGAGTAAGTTTTTGCTTTAATTAAATACCCTTGAATCTAATTTCTTACGTCCTGCAGTTAGTAGACGCTTGTAAGTTGTAGAAATCCTAAAGCATAGTTCTGGATAGCTAACTTGAGGTTTTTGAACCCGGTCAAGTCCCCCTGAATGAGTGACTACTGAGTCCTCTTGTCCTATTTTCGAGATTTCCCTATCTTAACCGTCCGAATAAACGTGTCACTTTACTTCAACCACGATGTCAACATTTATTTATTTTTTACAATTTCCCTAATCCAGAAACCGTATAACCTCGTTTCAGTCCGCCGTTCAACGTCGAGAACGGCTGCTCGAACAGACCGCCTCCGGAAATGGCAAACAAAATAGACTCCTTCGCCGCCAAGGGATTTCCATTATTTTTCACTTTATTCAACGGTAATTTTAATGTATTTTATATGGAAATTTATATAATCAATATTTAGGAATCTACTGGTGGTATTATCTTCACCAAGACGGATAACCTTGTCAGATCAATGCTCAAGAAAACTGGATCTGTCAGTACTTGCTTCAATACAAAAACAGTCATCTCAGGCTTCTGTTTAATTTCCTAAATTGCTTTCTATTGTGGCTAATAAACTTTACCACAATTTCGAAAATTAAAATTAAATCATAAAAATCAAATTACATATCGTCTGACAAAAACAAACATTTTCCTAATTAAGTCAATTTTCGAAGAACTACTTTTTTCTTTTTTGGAGTCCAGTCTGAGAAGCGAAATAAGAAGGTCAAAGCCGAGGGGACGCAAGAACTACACTGACTATCACCATGCCCTCAGGCAACTTTTGCAAAAAAAATCTAACTTTATTTTCAAAGTTTCTTTCATATTACTGTACGTGTAATCTTGTATTACAAACTGTCAATTTATAAATTTTAAAATTAAAAAATCAAAAATTCGATGGATTTTCGACAGCAAACTGCGGGATAAAATATATCCGAATAAATCTTGATTATTATACTCATTTTGTCTTTATTTCTTAAATTAAAACCAGAAACAGTCAGAAAATAATAAAATTTCAGAAAAAAATTTAAATTTGAAAAAATTGAAATCAATATTTATGATTAATTAAATTCTATGGTTTTGAAATTTCATAATTAAGATGTTTATTAATTATTTAAATTAGTTTAGTTCATTTTTCGACGAAATGCACTCCGTAAGGATAAACTACAAAACTATAATTTTTGTGTTTATTTTTTTCTGATAAGTTTTGAAAGAAACTTCACAGAATTCATGAAATATCTGTTTACTGATTTTTGTGGTTTTATTTTTAAATATTGTCAAATAAAAGTAGTAATTTTCTTTAAATCGAAGTTTCGAAACAAAGTAATTTAATTCATAATTACTTTTTTACTTTTTTTTACTTTTTTTACTTTTTTAATTTTTTTTACTTTTTTTTACTTTTTTTACTTTTTTTTACTTTTTTTATTTTTTTTATTTTTTTTTACTTTTTTATTTTTTTTTACTTTTATTCCTATTTCGCACTATATCAAATTTACAAATAATACGATTAATTCATAATTATTAAAATATCTATTTGGAATCTTTATTTAACTTTTAGCAGATAATATTTTTAAAAAAACTGTAAATTTTATAAGAAATTTAAAAACGACAAAAACCAAATTCGAATTTTCCAATTTTCGATGTTTTAGAAATTTTTAAAAATCGATTTTAATGATTTTATTTATATATTTAAATACATTTTTAACAATAATTAAAACTATTTGATTTTTTAACAGAAATTTACGGATTTTACAAATTATTTAAAATTAGAAAAACATTTACTAAAATTGGATCGATTCTAAATATTTTTAAATATATTTAAATTATGTCAAAATATCTAGTTTAATTATATTCAATTTTTTACTCAAATTATTTCGAAATTTCAATTAAAATTATTTTTATTTTTAAATTTTTTATTTTTAAAATTTTTTTATTTTTATTTTTAAAATTATTTTAATTTTTTAATTTTTTATTTTTAAAATTTTTTTATTTTTATTTTTATTACTTCCTTTTTTAGGTAAGTTACGAATTAAGGGTTGAATCCGTAATGAGCGACAAATTAAATTTGGAGCATGTTCTGCTGACCAGAGTTGCTCCTTTTGTGGTGAATGTCCAGCTGAACAGACCGAACCAGAGGAATGCCCTCAATGGACGCCTCTGGCACGAGATCGGACAAGTTTTCAAATTTCTAGACACTGATCCTGATACCAGGGTTGTGATTTTGAGTGGGAATGGACGGTTTGTTTTTAAAAAAAGACGAAAAACATCGATTTTTAGTGTTTTCTGTGCTGGATTGGACCTGAAGGAAAGTCAAGAGATCATGGGTCCTCAGGACGATCACGAAACTGACCTAGCTCGTAAAGCTCGGAAATTGCGGGAGAAAATCCTCGAATTTCAAGAATCCTTCAACTTGGTTGAAGCTTGTTCGAAGCCGGTGATCGCGGCAATCCACGGGGCTTGTGTCGGTGGAGGAATCGACTTGGTCTGCTGTTGTGACATCCGGATTGCCAGTGGCAAAACCATTTTTTCGGTCAAGGAAGTGGACATCGGACTTGCTGCCGACACCGGATCACTCAACAGACTTCCGAAAATCTGCGGAAACGAAAGTTGGATCAAAGACATCTCCTACACCGCCAGAATTTTCGACGAAAAAGAAGCTTTTCAATATAGTTCGATATTATTTAATTTATTTGAAATAATTTCGAATTTTTAGGTTTAATTTCCAAAATTTACGAAACCAAAGAAGAAGTGATGAAAGCAGCTCTCGAGATGGCGACTGTGATTGCCGAAAAAAGCCCCGTGGCTGTCCAAGGGACCAAGATGACTCTCAACTACTCCCGGGATCACACGGTTTCTGATTCCCTCCACTTCATCGCCAATTGGTCTGTTTAATAAATCATAATATTAAAAATTAATCATAATATTAAAAATTAATCATAATATTAAAAAATTAATCATATTATTAAAAATTAAAAATAAGCATTTTCTATGAAATTTTCCAAACATAAATTCCCAGAATTTTTTAAAAATTAAAATTTTTGTTTTTTGCGATAGTTATTTCGTAATCAATTATACTATTCTAAAAAATTATACATGAATTTTTTTGACGAAATTATTCCAACATGGATTTTTAGAAACCAAAGTGGCCTAAAATTTTTGTTTTTCGTGATCAGTGTTCTGGAATTATTTTTCCTAGATAAATCCAGAACTTTCTGGACCAGGGTTGCATAGGGTACATAACCCTTTGTCCACCCGCGAGGATTAATGAAGATATATGAAAATATTGTTCGACGTTCAGGACATTCCAAAGTACTCTGATCAAAAAAGTGTTACTTTTCTTGATAAATAAATAATAATAATTATCTTCAGGAACATGAGCCAACTGATGACCGAAGACGTTGCGAAAGCAGCTCTGGCCAGCATCACAAAGCAACCTGCTCCTGAATTTTCCAAACTCTAAATTCGGAAATCCTCAAAAATTCAAAGTTAACCCTCTTCCAATTCATCCAAAAATAAATAAAATTCCATAATTATGTTTTTAAAATTTGACATAACTTTATTATTTTATTTAAAATCGAAAAAAATTTAAAAATTTAAAAAACAAAAACACTCGAAAATCATTGTGCTTTGGAACAGAACGCCAAAGCACCAGATTTGTGTACAACATATTACGAAATTTTTACAATATTAAATTTCGCCTAAAAATCACTTCCAATTTTGTTTTCTATATTATTGAATTTACAAGTTTGTGTAAATTTAATAAAAAATTACGGAATTTTATTATTTATTTATGAAATTAGAATGATTTAAAATTTGAAATTTTCCGAGAATAATTGTACATTGATCCGGATGAACGGATTTCCTAAAAAAATCGATAAATGGGATTGTCCGAATCTTAATCGCGACCAGCATTGACCTGAAGGGATAAAACATTGCCAACAGCTGTTACCTCTGGCGTTTTGAGTTACTTTCTTTAAATTTTTAGTTTTCACTCAAAATGGACGGAAACGCGTGGGATCTTGTTGAGGGAGGCGAGGAGGCCTCCCAGACCCATAAACGGTCGAGATCTCCGTCGAATCTGTCCAAGATAGGGAGTGAAGCCATCTTCGGGACCAATATTGACGCGGAGGAGCTATCTCACATCATCGACGAAGACAGAAAAGAAAGAAGTCGTAGAAGTAAATCCCCCGCCGTCGAATCCATCAGAAAAGTCAGTAGAGCTGTTTTGGGAAAGATCGGGATCAAGCCGAAGAAGAAGGAAGAAGTTTTCCCTTTAAACAAGGCTTCTGAACTTCCAGAAGTCCCGTTGGAAGGAATCTGCATCCGACCGGTGAAATCGACGATTTACGAAGAATCCAAACCTAGTACTTCTAATTTCCTCCCTAAATTTGTCAGTTCTGCTTTGTTGAAGGACAGAAAGAAGGACACAACAGAAGGAAAATGGTTAGTCCGTCAGGGATTCAGAATCCCGTTTTGTCAAAGTTAGAACTCAGTGTTCGAGGTCGCAATTTGAGTTTTTGTATTAAGAAACATCTATGGATCTTTTCTATTTTAAAAATCTGTTTCATCTAAATTCCTGATTGAAATTTAGCTAGATCCTTCTAAGTCAAATATGATTCATAAGTTGCATTTTAACACAAAAAATCCAAATTTCGACCTCGAACTCTGTTGATTTTGATAATACGGATCACAAAATACCGTTTTATCAAAGTTTGGAATTTTCTCGTCGAGACAACAATCGCGATTTTTTCATGTCAGAAAGCTGTTTTACCTAAATTGACAGGACTTGATATCTGGATTTTCTGAATCCAAAGATAATACACAAGTCATGTCCTAGCGCGAAAAGTCCAAATTTCGACTCCGAACTTTGATGAAATTAACGTTGATTTTATCAATGACTTTTCAGTTCTTATCTCTTTGAGTCCGATGATAAATTTTTCGTCACTCCGGCTATTTCTGAGAAGCCGGTCCAGAGGATCCATGTCTACGATCCCTATTGCCCGGTCCACGGCCGAAGACGGAAGAGACCGGCCTTGATGAACATGAACAGTCTCGTGACTTCTGTAGACACTCCAGAAAACGAGCCGATTCTCTACAGTCAAGCTTACATCGCTAAAGTTCTTCGAAAAAAAAGACGGGCTAATCTCACTGGAGAAGAGAAAGTCCAAGTCGACAAAACAAAGAGAAAAATCAAGGTTAACTTATTCATCATCTCTGCTGCTTTTTTGTTTCTTTTTACTGCCTTCAACGCTCTCCAGAATCTCCAAACCAGTGTCAACGGAGAAATGGGAGGTGATTGCTTATTGTAAGTTCACGATACTGTAATTACGATTTTGTCCTTTCAGAATCCCATGAACCCTAAATATCACCTTTTTGGTCTCGACTGGAAGATTTCAAAAATTCGTGTCGAGACCGTTTCGTAAAAGATCCTTAATTTTTAAAACAACACAACTATAACTTTATAAAAAAACCAAGAAATCACTAAATTTTATTTTTTTTAATTTATTTGAAAAGTTCTGAAAATTCCCACCATTTCACGACAAAATTCATTTTAAATCTTTACAATTACATGATTATTAATTGAAAATAATTTCAGTGTACTGTATCTGTCCCTGGCAATTTCTTCCTTGTTCGTTCCATCTTTTTTGCTGAACAGACTGGGGTCGAAAATGACGTTGGTTACAGCCTTCTCTGTCTACATTACTTACATGTTCGCCAATTACCTCCCTGAATACTACTCCCTCTTGCCAGCTTCCATCCTGACTGGAATCGCCGGGAGTTGTCTCTGGGCCGCGAAATGTGTCTACATCACAGAATCAGGAATCAAATACGCCAAGCTGAATATCGAATCCCAAAATGTCGTTATTGTCAGATTTTTCGGGGTATTTTTCATGGTTGTGCACTTGAGTCAAGTTGCCGGAAACGTCCTGACTTCGTTTCTTCTGACGAATGTCTTCGGAACCCCCAGACCAGTCCTCGATCAAGTGGATCCGACATGTGGACATGGATTCAGAGACAATGCTTCTTATCTAAGTGAACAAGCCCGGAAGAATCTGGAGAGACCGACTCAGGAAGCTTTCCTATCCATCGTCACGGTGAATCTTTGCTGCAGTTTCATCGCTCTGTTGATCGTCGTTTTGTTTCTGAATGCTTTGAAAAAAGACGAAGTCAGCAAAACCAAAGCTCCCCATTTCACTTTGGACGTTTTGAAATTGACTCTGAAGAATCTCCGTCGTCCGAAGCCACTTCTACTCGTTCCATTGACAGTGTTCAACGGATTAGAACAAGCCTTCGCTGTAGGACTTTACACCAAAGCCTACGTCGGATGTGGTCTCGGACTGGATCACATAGGCTACGTCATGGCCGGCTTCGGAATAGCAGATGCCATCTGTTCTCTCGTCTTCGGTCCATTGATTAAGCTTTTCGGAAGGATGCCATTATTCATTTTCGGCGGTGTAATCAACATGATCATGATAATCACCCTCATGATCTGGCCTATGAATCCAGCTGACAATGCATTATTCTACGTAATTGCCGGAGTCTGGGGCATGGCTGATGGAGTTTGGAATACTCAAATAAACGGATTCTGGGTCGCTCTCGTCGGAAAACATTCACTCGAAGTCGCTTTCGCAAATTACAGATTTTGGATTTCCTTAGGATTAGCTATTGGATTTCTTTTGATGAGATTCACAACCATCACCCTGTACCTCGGGATTTCCTTCATCGTCCTTCTCATCGGGATATTCGATTACTGTCTCATCGAACTCTACGATCCTCTAACGGTGAGTAATTTATCAACATACAAAAAACGTGCAAATTATCAAAAAACAATAAATCCCCCGTTTAGGCCTACTTTAAACAATTGTTTCAAGTCTGTTTCCTCCTTTGTGGCAAAAACAACGAAGCTTCCGAATCAAGCGAAGAGTATTCGGAGGAAGAAATGGAGGAGCCCGAACCAGAGAGCGAGCAAACAGTTATCCAAGTAAAATCTCATCAAACAAAAGCTACAAGTTAGCTAGTATCCATAGCCGCTTCAGAATCATCGTCTTCTTCATGTTTCTTCATTTCTTCAATAAAAATTTCAAAAATAGGCGAAGAAGGAAGACGGAGCCTTCTAAACAACCAACTATGATTATTAAATCACAAAAAACTTACTTTATAAACTTTTCTGTACTTTTCTCCTTCATACAGTTACCTGAGACGTAGTTCACCAGACGATGTTGGTCGATACGGGGCAGCTGACTGTACTTCTTCTGCGTCAACATGTTGTAGATAAAATCCTCAATCGCTTCCACCTGTCTGGTCTCTGCCGAAGGAGGAGGAACAATATTCTCCTGCTCTTCTGTAGAAAACAAAGGATTCCTATCCGAACTCATGACTTCGCGGAATTCTTTCGATCGACAAACACTCAAATTCTTCTTCGCTTCTTTCGACATCTTTGGCTTCTTCACCGGACTACGTGGATCAGAATAAAACTTCATTCTAACTGCATTGTCTGGATTACAAGGACTCAAGTAACGATGTCTCCAGTAAGCCATCTGACAATTGGATTCGAAACCGCATCTTTTGCACTTCCGTTTTTCTCCGAAATGATCTTCCACCCTCAGAAACAAACTCGAACATTCAACACATTTGATTTTTGTCAATTGTTCCGGTCGAATTTTCGTTTTTAAAGCTCTGTTTCTCAAAGATTCGAAAGTACGGCTGCTCACTGGAAATTGATGTTTCTCGATTATGTGATTTCTGCTATGACTTTCGAATTTATCTGTATCCATGAACTTGTAGCAACAGCTTGAGCACTTTCTGGCGATTATGTTTCCGTGATTCAACATATGAGAAATAAAATTTTTAGCAATAACAACAGGCTTATTTTTTTCACTTTGGACAGTAGATGTGTAAGAACAGAATGGACAAATTAAATAATTCGAACCAATATGAGTTGTAGAAAAATGAGCCATCAATGCTTCTCGAGAACTGGTTCTGCAAAATCCAATTATTTCAAATTTGCAACCATCAACTTACTTGAATCTGCATTTCCGACATTCATACGGCAATTCATTGCTTCTATGCCTGGCCATGTGATCTCCAGAATCGTCTGTAATCTCACAAATGTGGCAAAAGCCCTTAGGGTTTGTGGATTGACGATGGACTTCTAAGTAATGTTTCGTTTTCTGATAAGCATGGTCAAATATAGCTTGGCATTCTGGACAAGTCCTCAAAAATTTCTCATCCGTTACCAGGTTCATTTCTTTGGTGAAATCTCTCTTGATGAAAGTCGTCACATGGGCCCAAAGATGATACACAAAAGACACATTGTTGTTTAGAAGTTTGTTGCAATTTAACGCTGTGCACTAAAATCAATAAATAAATAAAAGTCGAAAATCGAGAAACTTAAACTTTCTTACGTTACTTTTAACCATTTTTAAAACTTACTCTGTATTGTCCAGAAAATTCATCAGAAATGTGATCATGGGATGAATGAGGTTCGGAATAGAGATAAGTGACGTTCGCATACGGTTGGTATCTCTTGGAAGCACTGATGAGCTTTGGTTTCTTAGGAACAATTTTGGGAGACTCTGAGACACGCTTTATAGGAAGAGAAACCGGATGAGACTGGAAATAATTTCTCATTAGACTTAAAGCTTTCATTATCTCGATAGGTATTGAAAACTTTAAAATTTGTGACTTTAATGAAGTTTAGTTTTATAATAAAATCAAAAATAAGATCTACATAGTTCGAAACAACAAAATCAAATTTTTAATTACCTTACTATGAACTAAAAAACTCCAAAATTCACGAATTCAATCAAATTTAGGATTTTCCGGTATAGTGAATATAACCGAAAATTTATGTGGTTTTAAATGGTTAAATCAAAATCCTCAATTATCCTTATATATTCAAAAAATAATAAAGTTAAAATTTAGGATTTTTCAGTATAGTAAACACAACCAAAAATTTGTCTGATTTTAAATGACAAAATTATACACAAATTGTTAATCATGTTAATGTATATTCAGAAAACAATAAGATTAAAATTTGGTAAAGTGTAGGATTTTACAGTAAACATAACTAGGATTTTGCATAATTTTAAACAACAAAATTAAACCTACTTTGTTAAGTACAACATCTAGCTTGGGATCTGGACGAAGAACATTGGGGACGTTCACCTTCGGAACGACGGAGGGCGGTTTGGGCTTCGAAGTGGTCAAGTTCCCGAGGATGGCGTTGATGTCCAACGGCTTCTCGTTCACGATGGTGGCTGTTGCTTGTCCAAATCCATTCACAGGGGGGATGACTGGAACCGGTTGGAAGATGTTCGGAGAGGACTCGCCAGATGTAGACAACTCATCGTCACTCTCATCCAGCGTGATTATTTCTGTGTTCATCACCACTGTAGCCATCAGCGAAGCTCTGGATAGCCTTAAAGAAAATTAAAAATACTTTTTTAATTTTGCAAAAAGTAAAGGTCGAATTGAAAATAATAAACGACGGGGCGAACAAAAACTCGTTGTCGTTGTACGCGGGCAAGAGAGCACGCAAGCTGCGTCCAACAATTTTCAAATAGGGCGCCTTTCAGAGCAATGTGTGTCTGTAATAGAACGCGGTCTTGCTGCGACCGAGGCTGCCACTTTGTAAGCCCATGTGTCTCGCCGGGAAAATAACACAGCGCAAGGGGCAAATCGATATTTCAAAAATGGAGGAAAACACTATAAATAATAATTTTGTTGCATGCAGAAAATGCGGGGGAGGTTTTAGGGCAAATTTGATAAACAAAATTATTACGAAATTTTATTTTTCTACTTTTTCGAAATATCTAAGGGAAATTTCGAAATCCTAAAAATTGCAATTTTCGTTCCAAAGAATCCCCAAGGTCCCGAAGCGAAAACTCCAAAACGGTTTTTAACAAATTAATTCACAATCTTATGTTAAATGCCAGGTATCAATGCTACAGTACCCCGACTGATCTTGGCACCCACGTGGTAGGGGTGACCCCAAATATTGATTTTTTATCATTCCTACAGATTTAGTTGACCCCCGATTTTAGGCCCCTTATATCTCTCCAAAAAAATCCCCCATTTGATGGACCCTTGGACAATGCTTTCTATGGATATTGATCCCTCCAAGACCTATTCCATGGGTGCCGATCAATGTGGAATCTGACGGAACCCAGGAACCCGACTCGTACGCAGCCTGCGAATTTATTTTCCTCGCGAAACGACGAGAGTAGCGAGAGAGCAGTTTGCTGTTCTGCACACAGAGCCAATCTAACCCGTACGGACAAACCACGTCAAGTACGGTCGTGCGTCCGCTTTTCGAATTTTAAGGAAACTTTGTTCATTTTTTGGGAAACCCATAAAGGACATTTTGTCGGAAATTTTAATAAAATAATTTTTTAATTTTCCTGAATATAGTAATTTGGGGTTTTCTGAATGAAATAAGAATATAGAGGAGATTAACAAAAAAACATAATTCGATGGTCAATTTTCCAAACTTGTTTGACCAAAACAAGAATTCACAAAATTACGCCTTCCAGGATTACGTAACAAATGGATAAAAGTCAAGGCGGAATCTTCTTCTTTGTCATTTACAGATTTTGGCTGGATCATTTGCGCCGGATAATTTTTTTGAAGGATTTTAAGTTCGAAGAAGGCTCACGTCGTTTTTCTTTTCCGGAGGCAGGGATTGAGAAGGGATCGACCCGGATAGCCATCAGCGGCTCTTTTTGAATTTCAACTTGTTTCCTTTGACTTTCTCTTTTTCAATTTTGTCATGTTCTGGTTATTTCTAATATTTATTGGAATTCGTTTATCTTCTGGACAATTCACGTCCCAGACTTATCCCGATCCAAGAACCGAGCCTCTGAGATGCAGATTACTCCTACCAGGACAAGTTTGTGATCCTAGTGATATCTTACTCGACGAAGAAAGACGGAAGTTGAACGAGAAGATCCAGCAACTCATGGGGGTAACGGCGCAGATCAGGAACAGTGTCCCCAGCTGCCAGAACAGCCCCAACCAGCAGCTCCAGATCGTTGTGGCTTTGATGGAGAAGATCGGGAGCTCTGCATTTGAATCTGTGGATATCGAGCAGTTCACAAATAACCTTAGATCGAAGTATCTAAATTACCAAGTAAGAAAAAACGTAAATTACTTTTCAAGTTTTTAATTTTAGGAACTCAGTTGCGACACTCTCGTTCTTATTGTAAATTCCCGTCGAGACCGCCAAGTATTCACCGTCGCCGGAAGAGATGCGAAACTTTCCAGAGACGTCCTCCAAACGGCCTTCCACCGTAATGTCGGCCATTTCAGAGCCGCAAGATACGCCATGGGACTGGAGGGAATGGTGGAGTACATCGTGAGTGCCTACAGTAGTATCCACATTGTCCAAGTTCCTTCTCCTGAGACACTAGGTCCAATCAGCAGCGGAATAGAGACGATTTCCTCCGGTCTGTCCACATCGAATTTCGTCACCCATGGAGTCCGTCAAAAACCAGAACAAAAATTCGAAAAATTCGATTTATCCAAAATCCCAGAAGACGACAGACTCTGGGTCGATTTGATGATCAAAGCAGGGGGCCGTTGTGGATTCGACCAATCAAAGATGGGTGAGAGTGTCAGGGCGGTGGTCGAAGAAGCCATGAGTCTTTCCTTGAAGTTGATCCAAGACGCAAGATACAACAAAATCGAGGAATTTTCGCAAGATTCCAATTCAGGTCCCAGAGCGAGAGACAAGGCCTGGATCGAAGCAAGATCCACTTTCCTGGATTCACTATATGCCCAGTACAAAGACAGTTTCCCCAGAAGAGTCTCCCAATGCCCCGAGATCGAAGCAAGCCCAGATTCCATCCCTTCACCAACATCCACTTTCGGTTTTGGTTTTGGTAGATGAGTGCAACAGTCCAATCAACGATCAAAAAGATAATAAACATTATTTACTTTATCTTCCTCGACTGTGTACAAATAATAGAAACTGGTTTTTTAACAATCATATTATTAAAAAGTGGAAATGGATGTTGTTGTAGAATTGTCTCGACGTGAATTTCTAGGACTTTGGAACTAAAGTAATTTGGAAATTTCGCTTTTACAGAATTATTGCTTCTTACTTTTACACAATTTCACAATCAACAATATTTTGTAAAAATTAAAAATCAATTTTCCAGCGAAATAGTTCCGACGAAGATTTCTAAAATTTTTAAAAACTAATAACAATAAACATAATTTTCTTCCAATTACAGTAAGACAACTAAATGATGTGTAGAGTTTTTCGTTCCAGCACTGTTCTCTCTGAATTAGTCCTCTCTTAATAGGGTATCGATACAACTAGAAGGAACACAACTTCTCCCCAACTACAGTAAGACAATTAATTGATATTCAGGCAATTTCTCTTCGAGATGGCTCTCCTTGCATTGTGTACTTTAGCACGGTTGATTCACCCACATGGTTTTCCATGTTTCTCCGGAAGTGATTCAGCTGAATAAACTAGGAGCTAGTTTCCAGGAACACTTTTGAAAACCTAAAATTAAGAGAATGACCGGCGAAAGCAAGCGATAAAGCGCAATCCGGGATCGCGAAGAATTGACCGATCGTTACTGCTACGCGGGACAGACAAACCAAGTATCGAAGGGTCTTGAGTCAAGTCCGAATTTTTTGTATTTGAGTGTCCTTTCATATTTGAAGAATCACCGATATAAATTGAGCTTCCTTCATGGATAATCATTGACGATGATAACTTCTGAATCTGATTCTGGATTACTCTGAAAATGGAGCTGAGGATTAGGATCTTCTTTTTTATTTTCACTACTTTATTGAATTCTATCTACTGTGCCCACTACGCTCCAGAATGTATGTCGAATGCTAAGTTAACATTTTAAATTTTCCTTTAGGCTCATTGGGTTCGCTACCGTATGAGGTGGAAGGTGTCGGGTACCTCCGGTGTCCTTCTACCGAATGCCAGGGTGCTTATGAATGTGATGATGAAACAGGATACTGCTGCCCGAAACCGATGACTATTGATCTCGACCAAGTTCCATGGAATTTCAAGGGTTCTAAACAAAACAAACAAGATTTTAAATTCCGAGATGTCCAAGGTAGACTTCGATCGGGTTCGTTTTTTATTACTGTCATCTGTACAAAGTAAAGAAAAGTAGCATCATCCTCTAATAAGTAACAGTAGTGCAGACACGAATAAGAATGATAAAAATTAACAAACTGACACAGTTATTTTTGAGTATATCAGTATAACTGACGAACATTGAGAGCTTTTTTTCGGGACCGCGTGAAAATTAGGGAGATATTAGAACTATTTGATATATCAACGATAAGTAAAAAAGAAAAAAAATAAAAGTAGAAATTAACACAACACACAGCTGTTGTCAGTTACAGTAACTGATTTCAGAGTTTTTCGCTTTGAGACTGTATTTTTTGAGTTGGTTGCGTTTTAGCAAAGTTAATTTTTCCACGTCCATTACGAAGTCAAAATAATTTAATTCCATTCGAATTTCTCTGGATTGAATCAAAATCCATCCTTAAACGCGCGTCCTCATTTCTGAATCCTTAAATTTCCTGGATTTTTCGAGGTTGAAAAAGGATGAAGTTCTTATTTTTTTTCTCCCTCGTCCGAATAACTGCTGGATTACTCGAGGACATTCCAGATCTGTGTTCCGTCGGCGAAGTTGCCTATCTGTCCACCATCGATGGGAAACCAGTGGAATGCTTCACGTCTTCAGAATGCCCAGAAGACTATTATTGTTCGGACGACTTTATGGTCTGTTGTGGACCTCCTAGTCAATGTCCAGATCCCGACAGTCGTCCAGTGAAGGATCCTGATGGAAGATTGAGTTCTTGTTTGATTTCTGATGATTGTCCTGAGAATTCGGTCTGTCAGAAAACAAACAAAGGTCAGGGACTCTGCTGTGGGTTGTCCGAGAGACTCGTGTTCAACTGTCCCATTTCTGGAGTCCCGATCCCAGATCCCGAAAAACCTCAACAATGTTCCCCTGCTGATCCATTCGGATCTTGTCCTTCAGGAAGTGTCTGTCAGCCGAGCAACATTCCCGGGACGAATATCTGTTGTTCGGTTTCTTCGGGGTTGCAGCCCCCGAACCCCTGTCCGAGTGGTTGGATGTTACTTAACGGAGTAATTGCGGTAATTATTACTTAGTAATTCAAAAATCAAAATTAATTTTTAGTTCTGTGAAGAAAATTCGGCCGGAACTTGTCCATCCGAAGCCACTTGCGTCCGTTCCCCGAGTCTGAACCAGTTCGTGTGCTGCATTCAGGAGCCCCTTCGTCACCATGATTCTCATTCTTTGGCCAAACTGAGAAGCTCAACACCTTTTTCATGTCCTAAGCAATCCCAGACTCCAGCTTTAATGAATTCCGATCAGAATATTTTCTGCAATTCTCTCGGAAGTTCCATCGACTGCCCCGGAGGCGCCAATTGTCAAGTAGCCCGGGATTCTACTGGCGTCCTGATTTGTTGCTACCAAATCAGCTACCAATCCACTATTCCCCAGTGTCCCACAGGAACGACCGCTCAGCCAGGGACCATCGGGTACGTGCCCTGTAACCTATTCGGAGGGGTGAACCAGTGCCAGACGGGATATGTCTGCACGGCCTCCATCAACGGGGGCCAGTCCCTTTGCTGCAGTTCCGGAACCAATATCCCGAGACTTCTCTGTCCAAACCAACAATCCTTGTACACAGAAAACGGAAATCCAAGGTTCTGCAGTCCAGCCCAGGCCTCGCCGTGTCCCTCGGGGTACGCCTGTGTCGAGTCCCTAGGGGCAGCGGGGGTATACATGTGCTGTTCCACCCCTGCAGTCACTACTTGTCCAACAGGCTACATCCCAGCTACAGATACAACTGGAAATAATATTTTCTGCTCAACGACGGATATCAATGTCTGTCCTTCAGATTCTCAGTGTCTCCAAGCCCAGAACAGAGTCGGAATCTTCATCTGCTGTCGCTCCAGTTCTGCCCCTAGAGTCTGTCCGAATAACCAAAACGCTTACATAGGAGCTAACGGACAATTGGAGTACTGTAACGGTCCTGGATCAGTTTGTTCAGCAACAGGATACAGTTGCCAGTTATCGACCACGCTGTCCACCTGGGTCTGTTGTGGAGTCGGCTCTCAGTCAACGGCGGTCTGTGCAGACGGTAGAGAGACTTACAACCAGCAATTCGGATTAGTCTACACTTGCAATCCATTGACCTTCCCGAGTAATTGTCCCCCAGGCTATGAATGCGCTCAATCGACTACAGTAGGAATCAGTGTCTGTTGTCTTACTTCCACGACGCCAGCTCCTTATTCGACCTTCAGACCCCCCATTGGCTCATTCGAGTTAGAGTGTCCGACGGGTTGGAGTGCCTACGGGGATGCCAACGGAGCTCAACAATTCTGCACAGGAGCTACAGACATGAGTTGCCCTCAGGGCTTCAGTTGCGCCCAATCCTCCAGTCCAGGGATATTCCTCTGCTGCAGAATAGCCAGAAATCTCCAATGTCCATCGGGATATTCCACTTTGTTAATCAACAACAGTCCCAGACTTTGTTCAACAACGAATGCCAATAGTTGTCCGAGTGGCTATTCTTGTCAAAAATCCACTTTAGACACAGTTTACATCTGTTGTGGACAGCAAACTACTGTAAATTCCCTTCTTTGTGCAGACGGCCAGATACCCGCTTACATCGGAGCTAACGTCAGATATTGCTCCAGAGTCGGAAGTCCGGACATCTGTCCTCCGTCCTACGCTTGTGCCGCCTCCAACAGACCAGGATACAACGTCTGCTGTCATTACGTCCGAGAACGTTCGTTTTCCGCTCTTCTCCGGGAAGAATCCGTCGTTTGTGGATCCACAGGGATCGCTTATTTCCCTGAATCCAACCCAGGGAAGGCTCTGGAATGCAGTGGAGACCCTACAGTATGTCCAGAAGACTTCTTCTGTCAGCCGAGCATGACAGACACAAAAATGTACTGTTGTCAAGAAGCGAAATGCCCGAATGCTGGTCCTTTACCAGATGCTTCAGTTGCTTGCTCTTCAAATAATGACTGCAATTCTGGAACTATCTGTACTCCCGCCGCGAACGTCCCAAATGTGAACATTTGCTGTTCTCCAGAATCAACATTGAACAGACTTCCGGATGCAGTGGAATCTGCCAGATGTCTGGGCAGGATGACTCACGTGATCTCAGGGACCCCGACCTTCTGCTCCTCCAACGCAGACTGCAAACCGACTTTCGAATGCTCTTCCCACACCACCACTGGAACTTCCATCTGTTGTGAAGTAGTTTATCCAGGCATTTACCCCGATTTCTGTCCAGATAACCGAGAACCAATCAGAAGTTCCATCTCCGACAACCCTATATCCTGCGATATCCCCACCAGTTGTCCTACAAATTCAATCTGCAAGGCAAATCCTTCAAGATCGAAAAAGTACTGCTGTTCACAGATACCATTCTGTCAAAATAACACCACTCCTCAAATAGACAACAAAACGGGTCAAGCAAAAAGATGTTTCGGAGGAGTTTCTGACTGTAGCCACGGATTTGGCTGTTACGAGTCTACCGTAAACAATGTCTACGTATGTTGTTCCACAGTATCCAAAGGTACTCCCAACACTCCACCAACAGATCAAGGTTATAATTTCCCTGAAAAACCCAAAGGACAAGCCTGGGTTGTTCTCGATGGTTAACTTCCAATTCTGCAGTAGTGCTAAAATTGCACAAAATTTCTTTGATGATAAATTTAATATTTTATAATATTTTGGCATACTCTGTTGAAAGACAACTGAGGTATAACGTGGTAAAATGATTATGTACAATGATAACAATCATTTAACAAGAGTATTGCCGTTTACTCTTCCGTTTATGGCATGGACCAGTTTTCTTTTCGATCCGTTCAGTTTCAGTCGCGATAACTTTTGAGTAATTTCGATCATTTCCTCTTCGAGGAAGCTTCCAGGAACATTTTCTGATTCCCCAACGGAATCTAGATCGTCTTCAAACTCCTCACTAACCGGCAGGAGTTTGAAGGATATTTTCTGTTTTTCACTCACCGCGGTCTGCCAGAATCGGTAGACCTCAAGATCAGAATCTGATCCCCCGAGGATTTTAATCATTTGTTTCTGCTTCGCCGTAGTACTGCATATTTCACGTATCATTTCGCAATCTTGTAATTGAGAAAGTTTAGTGTTCAAAAGAGACATGAACTGACACTGAGGAGAACTCTTGTTATTTTCTGAAAAAGAAAGAAATTACAGACACTATTCAAGAAACCAACCATCAAGGATCTGCCAGTATTGCTGAACAACTTTTGGTGGTTTTGTTGCTTTTTTCACTGTTGGAGCCTTTGTTAGGAGAATTCTTGCGTTGAAAATCTCGGAACTTAAGTTCATTTTCCTAGATTTGACAGTAAATACGAACAAATCATCTTCATCTTTCGGCCATTCTGTTTCCCTGTCAATTCCGAGGAAATTGGCATCGCTTGCCGACAGATATTTCCCTGAATTTGGTTCATATAGGACGCATTTAGAAGGCAACAACAGAGCCAAAGCGAACAAGAATTGCTTTCTTGGGACGGCCCCTCCAGATCGAACCACAACTTGTTTACCGACACAAATGTGCCAAATAAGCAATTTGAAGCTTTCTGGAGATAACTGTCTTTGAATAAACTTCAAATCCGTGAAAGCTTGATAAGCAAGAAATCTCTCGAAATATTTGATAGTGATATCCACCGAGCACTGAGAAGTCGGTTCTTCTTCCAGTTCGTACATGAAAATCCTCTGCAGCAGTCCAACAAAGTCCTTGTGGAGGGAGAAAAAGACCTCGTCATCGTCGACAAGAACTGACAGACTTCTAGTAGTATCCAGAACGATCTTGGATTTGAAGAATTCTGAAGGCATCCATCGAGCTTGTCTGAGGGCAGTTTTGTCGAAAGTTTGTTCGAGTTTATAAGTCTTGGAGGCTGCAATCTGAATCAAACGGGCAGTGGTACTAAGTTCGGCAATGATAGGCTTATAATTTTGAAAGAGTAATTCCCGGTTTCTCGAAAGAACTAAAAGCATGTACCGTCTTCTAAATCCTCTTGATTTCGCGTCTTTCACGACAAAGGTTCGACAGATTGCGGCATAACAGTCCTCGTCGCTCCAGAATAACAACACACCTTCCTCGTTCGCATCTGAGGAATCTGATTTAGATTTTATTCCTGAAAACTCGAAATTCCCGCGAGGTGAAGATAACGTCGAAGGCGCTTCCGACGTATTTGGAGACGCATATTCCGTAGCCGCACTCAGTCTTTCGGCGATCATGGACCGAAAAAGAGCCTTCTTGAGGGCCATATAGCAATCGTCATTCAACGCTTGCTGAAAACAGGGATGTAAAAATCAATTATAGGGATACAGCCTACCTCTGTCGTGATGTAGCTCCTTCTTGCGCGAAAATCGTTCGCAATGTGAGCTCCGATGTCTGTCACAGAGCTACAAGCATCACATCGTTCTTCTTCGTCCACAAACTCGACTTTGCGATCCCAGGAACCAAAAGCAAGCTCGTTGTCATCGTCTAAATCTTCATCGTCTGGAAAGCCCGATTGATCAGCAGTGAGATCACATTCAACTTACGCTCTCGTTTACAGCAATCAATAACAGACAAGACATTGAGTCTGTTGGGGGCCGCGGCCGTCAACTCAGCTATCTTGTCCCATGGAAGATTGGACCTTTGATGAGCCCGGGGGGTCGACTGTCTGTGTTCTTCTGGAATTATTCTGGGAATCGCCTGTGTTACCATGATGCTCCGTGGTCCGTGATTCTCACAAAAGTGACATAACGACACCACGGCCGAAGGAAAGGCGTTCATCGTTGATTTACTACCAAAATCTAAAAAACCACAAATCTGGTTAAATAAATTTGAAAAAGTCGGGAATTCCTTACCTAACACATTACAGTACTTTATTTCATATTTTTAATAGTTGTCATACGAATAGTAACTTAAAAATGAGCAATAAACGGAAATAACGAAAATACAACCGGGATGTGATAAATAAACCGAAGGTTCGACGCTGATCACGAGCCAAATTCCGGGGACGACTAAGTCGGGAAAAAAGTTCCCGCTCTTTCAGTATTTCATAGTGACGAGCTTATTTCAACATCGTCACTATCCTGTATGAGTTGTTCAGGTTATTTGTAATTTAATTATCTACTAATTCCGATGGAAGACGACGGAGAAGCTTTTGACATCGATGACAGGGATCTCGAGTATGCTTTAGACCCGACAAAACGGTTTCGAAAGAAACAAACCAAGGAGCAGCAAATTTACGGTTTGTTTCATATCGATTTTACTTCTTTTAACTTTTGTTTTCCAGGTATTTGGGCAGATAGTGATGAGGAGGACGAAAGACCCGGATTCGGACTTGGATCTTCGAAGAAGTTATCCAAAGCAGTTTCGTTCGTGAGTGGCGGGGTTACTAACGAGCCTCAACCTGAAGCCAAGGATGAAGAGCTCCAGCCAAGTGCAGAAAAACGACCACGAATGGACCGACCATCGTTTTCTGGAGGATTCAATCAGGGATTCGCTGGACTGAGGGCGAACGGACCGGATTGGACTCAGACCTCGAACAAAGGCTCCGTGATTATGAACATGATGAAGAAGATGGGCTATGTTGAAGGAAAGGGTCTAGGCTCTAAGAAACACGGTATTCTGGAGCCGATTATTCCGTCTGTTAGACAAGGAAGAGGGGCCGTCGGTGCTTATGGCAAAGAAGCCTCTGCAGTCGGACCTAAATTTGGAGGTAAGTGGTTTCTTCAGTTTTTTTTTAAAACCTTCCGAATTATAGAATCTGCAGCTGAAGCCCAAGCAAGAGAACAAGGAACCACAACTCGTGAACCCGCGAGTGAGTACGTACCTAGGAAAGGCGGCTGGAAGAAGGAAAAGAAACCTACTACTCAATACAAAACTCTCGCTGAAGTCCTCGCTGACAACGATGTCATTTCCGCCGGAGCTACTACTTCTATGAAAATTATCGATATGACAGGTCCTCAGCAGAAGGTTTACAATGATTTTCAAACATTTTCTCGGAAGTCAAAAACGGCTGCATTCGAAGGGAATGAAAAAAAGAAATTTGACATTCCTGAGTTGACTCAAAACATAAGTCTTCTCTTGGACCTCACAGAAGAAGAAATCAAAAGAAACGACCGGCAGATCAAGCTACTGAAGGACCAGAATAAATCACTCGAAGCCGATTGTCAGCAGATTCGGAAAAGTATTGTCGACGAAGAAGAGGAAATGAAACGACTTCAGGAAGTTCTGACTATTGTGAAAGAATTCGAAAATGTCCAGAATCTGGATGCTTGCAAGAAGTTACTGCTAAGACTACGACAAGAATACGAAGTGGAATATAAAATGTATGGATTGGATTCTATCGCATTAACCAACGTCATGCCAATGGTGAGTGATTTTATTCGGAAATTACTGTATATAACTTTATATTTTGGACACACAATTTGGATATTTTTAATTTCGAAACTTGCTTGAAATACAGTAATTGGGTTTATAGATTCTGAATCTCATGATTTTGGGTTCTGATGTAGAATCTGTAGACCTGGTTGTTTTGTTTTAAGTACTTTTTGAAATTCTAAAACATCTAAAATATGTACCGAAAGTGCGCGAAATTGTAAAAAATGAGTTTGGGAGTAAAATTTGTAATGTTGTTATTTTTCAGCTACGAGACCACTTTAATAACTGGAATCCATTGAAACTGGGTTATGCTGATTACGGAATGGATCTTATCAAGGAATGGAAGGAAGTTCTTCAAGGAGAAGCTAAGGAAATAAAGAAAACCTTTGATCGGCATAAGAATGAACTGGATGCTCTGCCAGGTTTTGACAGATGTCTCTGGGAAGCTTGGATGCCGGCGATTCGTCAAGTTGCTCTCAAGTGGGACGTAAGAATGGATTCAGATCGAATGTTGGATGTAGTATTAACGTGGATGCCGATTTTGCCGGAATGGATTGTGGATAATCTACTGGAACAAGTGATAGCTCCGAGGATTAAGGAACAAGTAGATGCTTGGAATCCAACTGTTGATGAAATTCCAATTCATTCTTGGTTGCTTCCTTGGCATACAGTTCTTGGTCATCGATTAACGACTGTTTATCCAGTGATCAGAATGAAATTGGCGAAATCGCTGAAGGAATGGGTAGCGACGGATTCAAGCGCAATAGGAGTTGTGAGGCCTTGGAAAGATGTTTTCGGAAAATCGTCAATGAGTTCGTTTTTATCAAATAACATTATCCCAAAACTGGAGCATGGTTTACTTCATATGAACCTCAATCCATTGGAGAATTTTGAATATGCAGAATTCTTTGCTGTTATTAACTGGATGGAGATTATTGGAATCGACCTAACTTGTCAAGTAATGATGAAATGTTTCTTCCCAAGATGGCTGGATAATCTATGTCTATGGCTAAATACTCCTGGAGTTATTTTAACAGAAGTTGCTAGATATTACAAAGAATGGAGAGAACGATTTCCGAATAATCTAGCCTCAATCCCTTCTGTAAAAATGGAATTTCAAAGAGCTCTAAATCTTATTTCTCAAGCAAAACAAAATCTTCCTATTCAACTTACTCCTATTGCTCCTCAACCTCAACAACCTCCTCTTCAATTCTTTGCTCCACCATCTGCAAGAACAGCAACTGTAGGAAGTTTGAGAGAATTGATAGAAATGAGAGCTCAAACAATGGGAATAGTCTTTATGCCAATGAGGAATCGATTAGAACATGGAAAACAAGTCTATCAACTTGGCGGTATTCAAGTTCTCTTCGATCGAGATTTGTTAGTTGCATACAATGCCAACATTCGACAGTGGGAACCAGTGACTGTGGATTACGCTTTGGAACTGGCAGCAAATTCATAACGGGTACCATTTGTTTTATTTTTAGTTACATTATAAAGTGATTACAAACCCGTAACATTCATGAGCAAAAAATTGAAGCCCCTCAAATTTACTCTTCAACTTCATCTATCGTAAGAGTACTTCCTTGTTGTTGAAGAGGAATGTACTTTTGAAGCATGTTCTGTAAGTCTTCGCAAAATTCGTTTTGCACTGCCGGGTCTTGTGGTAGGTAGTAACTGACGTTGTGAAGGGCGTTGAGGAGATCATTGACGTTCGTTTGAAAGACAGCTGTTGCAGCTTCATCAGAATTGAAATTCCCGAATTCTCCTTCCAGAGGTTGCTGCCACTTCACGGCAAATGGTAAAGGGGGTATACTAGACCCAGAGAGGAGTGGATGACCAGCTTGTTGAGCTTCTAACGTTTTCCTGAAACTTGTTGCTTTCATTCGTTAGTAGGTACTATGCTTACCTAAATACATATAGATCTTCTTCTGTATCGATGAAACACAAATCAGGATGCATTTTCGACCGATGTCTCGTCCTGCTTGCAATGGATTTGAACTTCCTAACACAATCAGGTCCACCACAATAGAATTCTAATTTGGTTTCTGTTGCGGGTTGCATATGGACAGCATCAGGAGAATTGGTCCCTCCAGTGCCTTCCACGTCAACTTCATCTTCCTGACCGATATCGGTTTTGATATCTTCGGTTTGTGAGACCTCAACTTGAGACGCTTGAGCACTAATTTTCTGTCGTTTTCCCAGTTGGTAATTCAACATCAGACCACGTTTTCTTGCATTAAATCCATTTCCAACTTGGTTTAGGATCGTTTGAGCTCGTTTCTTCGTTTCAGCATCCAAATGGCCTGGAAGATTATTATGAGAATCAAAAACAAAGTTGTTTTTAAACGGATTGCTAGAACTTCTAGAACTATCCTGAAGAACAGCAGATGCCAGATTTGCCGTTTTCTCGATTACCATTAAGTTCGCTCTCGCTGCACGGGAATTCCAAAATTGCAAAACTGCATATCCCTTTTCGTTCGATTAGAGCCCTTGTATTTGAAAAAAAATTAAGAACTACTTACCGTATTTGCCACTGTCGTCTTCGAACAATGTTAACATCTTGACATATTTCGCCATCGGCCTTTCTGGATTCTGTCTCATGTCCTTGTTCGCTTCTAGAATAGCCCTTTTAGCATAGACACTGCTAGATTCACACTCAGGATTAGTTTCAAATTGACAAATATGTTCGCCATAGGGATAATCCGGGTCATTCATAAAGTGGTCATTCTGGATGTAAATCCTTGCTGGAACACCAATACTACCAGCCCCCGACCTCTTTGACTTCTCATTTACGGACTTGCATCTGACACATCGGTAAACCATAAATCCGGAAACTCTATTTAATTTGTGAAAGAACCATTCCGATGATCTACCTGGAAATCGCTTCGAGTCATACACAACTACAGGATGCTTGTGTTGCAACGATGGTAACGTCACTTCCACTGGAGCAAAAACACCAGTGATCGCAGCAGCTTCACCGTTTTCCATGTTACTAAAAATATCCATTATTTAAAAAAAGTCACATGACGAAATCCATATATCGAAATCACGTCAATAAAAACTACAATAGTACAAGCCCTATACTTATTATATATTTGAAGTAAATTTAATAAGTAAAACAATAGATAAATCTATAAAAATAAAATTCCGGGGGCAATCGGGGAAGAGTGAATCACAAGTGTTCTCAGTTGGCAGATTGCCAGGCAAAAGCGCGCGCGCAAACGGAACACAACGCCAATTCCGCTCGTCGCGACATTCTCTCTGAATTCCAGAACTTTTACTAATTTCAGAACTTTCACTAATTTTCAGATACCACTCATTTATCGAGACTACAAATGAAACCAAAAACATCAGAAACTGCAAAAAATAAAAAGCATACAAAAAACAAAATATATAAAGATCAGATCAGATTTAGTTTAACCGCTACACATGAGGCATCCTTCTCCGTTGTCTTCAGGAACAGCATATTTGCTAGGTTTCGTTTCCACTTTTTTAATTGGACGATTTTCTTGATCACTTAATTCTTCTTGTTTATCTTGGAAAACAGAGTCCTTTAACGCCAATTTATCAACAGTAAACTTGACAGCATCAACCGCAGGACGAGAGCGAAGATAATACATTCCAGTTTTCAAACCCTACAAAACCACATGTCATTAACGTTTTCGAAAACAAAACTCACAGCTCTCCAAGCATGAAAATGCATAGATGTGCATTTAGCATAAGACGGAGCAGCTAAATGAAGATTAAGTGACTGAGATTGATCAATATAAGCTCCACGATCAGCTGCCATATCTATTATGTCCTTCTGACTAATTTCCCACACTGTTTTGTAAATATCCTTCACTTCTTGAGGAATTGGCAGATTCTGCACAGATCCACCATCTGCAATCAGTTGATTCTTCGTTGATTCATCCCACACTCCAAGATCAACAAGTTCCTTCAAAAGATGCGGATTTACGATCTGGAAGTCACCAGAAAGAACACGACGACTATATACGTTGCTTGTGTAAGGTTCGATCGACTCATTATTACCAAGAATCTGAGCAGTAGAGGCAGTCGGCATGGGAGCCAGCAGAAGACTGTTACGAACACCAAATTTGGCAATTCTAGCCCGAAGATTATCCCAATCCCAAAGACCAGTAGGAGTAACACCCCACATATCGTGTTGGAGGATTCCTTTAGAAACTGGAGAGCCTTCATAAGTCTCATAAGGACCATCACGTTCAGCAAGTTCACAACTCGCCTCGAGAGCTCCATAGTAAATCGTTTCAAAAATTTGCTTGTTTAACAAACGAGCAGAAGGAGAAGTAAAGGGATATCTCATAAGTTGAAAAGCATCCGCCAAACCTTGAACACCAATTCCGATGGGACGATGACGTTTGTTGCTTTTCTCGGCTTCAGGAACAGGATAATAGTTGATATCGATGATTTTGTTCAAGTTCCTAGTGATCACCATAGACACTTGACGCAGTTTCTCAAAATCAAATTGCTGTTTGTTCACAAATCTAGGCAAGGCAATCGAGGCCAAATTACATACAGCCACTTCATCGGGAGAAGTATATTCCACAATTTCCGTGCAGAGATTGCTGCACTTGATTGTTCCCAAATTTTGCTGGTTACTCTTCCTATTGCAGGCGTCCTTGTACAGCATGTAAGGGGTTCCCGTCTCAATCTGTGCTGAAATGATGGCCCTCCAGATTTCACGTACAGGAATCTGGCGACGATAACGACCTTCTTTTTCGTACTTCGTGTAGAGTTTCTCAAATTCTTCTCCCCAAGTATCCTCCAAACCCGGGCATTCATGAGGACACATCAAGGACCAGACTCCGTCAGTCTCAATTCTCTTCATAAACAAGTCAGGAATCCAGAGAGCATAGAAAAGGTCACGAGCTCGTTCTTCTTCACAACCAGTGTTCTTCTTCAATTCCAAGAATTCCATAATATCAGCGTGCCAGGGTTCCAGATAGACGGCAAAAGCTCCGGGACGCTTATTTCCTCCTTGATCCACGTAGCGGGCAGCATTGTTGAAAACACGGAGCATCGGGACGATGCCGTTGGATTGTCCGTTCGTACCAGCTATAGCGGAACCAAAGGCGCGAATGCAGTGGACGTTCAATCCGATACCTCCGGCAGACTTGGAGATCAGAGCACATCGTTCTAAAGTCTTGAAAATGCCTTCAATCGAGTCATCCATCATCGTCAACAAGAAACAAGAAGACAATTGAGGTCTGTTGGTTCCAGCATTGAACAAAGTGGGACTTGCATGGGTAAACCACCGTTCAGACATCAAGTTGTACGTCTCGATAGCGGCTGGAATGTCGTCTCCGTGGATTCCGACAGCAACTCTCATCAGCATATGCTGAGGACGTTCGACGACTTTTTTATTGACTTTCAGAAGATAAGACCGTTCGAGAGTCTTGAAGCCAAAGTAAGTGTAACTGTAATCTCTGTCATAAACGATAGCAGCGTTGAGACGGTCCGCATTGGCCAAAACGATGTCCAAAGTTTCCTTACTGATCATAGGAGCATGAGCGCCGGTTTTCGGGTGGTAATTGTTGTAGATATCCTCCATGACCTCACTGAATCGTCGTTTCGTCTGTTTATGGAGATTCGAAACGGCGATTCGAGCAGCTAGTAGTGCGTAATCAGGATGGCGAGTCGTCATGCTTGCCGCAACTTCGGCGGCCAAGTTGTCCAATTCCACGGTCGACACTCCTTTGTAGATTCCATTGATAACTTTCAACGTGACTTCGAACTAGCGAAAACTGATATATCAAAACCTTGCCAAAAACAACTTACAGGGTCGACATAGTCCATGTTGAGGTTGTAGCAGAGCTTCGTGATACGAGAAGTGATCTTGTCGAAATGAATCCCTTGTTCCTTCCCATCTGAAGCGAAACAGATAAAAAAAGTCCCAAGTCAATCTACCAACCTCGTTTGACCACGTACATGCTCCTCAATCTGCTGAAACCTCGAGTTACTGGGATACTGCTATTCTGGTTGTTGCTCATTGTCAAAACGTGAAAAACCTCAAACAGCTGTTTCCTGAAAAACCTCAGTTAGTCCATCATGCATGCTCTCGGTCTTACGAAATCCTCAATGTATTCAACAGACCGGGATCTCTACAATAGACGAAAATGACTAAAGAAAGCCGGAAATCGGAAGCTAGGAAACGCGTAAACCAATTTTGGCGCGAAAACAGTGAGGAAATGAGCGGGAGAAACATTCCCCCGCCCCTTCCACAAGATGCGAATCCTGGTCAAAACCGTCCGCCCGAATGTTCTCCCTGATTTCGTCATAACTGCAATCCATCCTGAACAACATCAACGAAGTCCATTTATTTCTTTTATAACATTCACAAATTACATGGACAATTCTTTATCATTTGTATAGTAGATTTCTCGGATGTCTTTAAATTCTTTCGAACCGAACAAGTCGAAAATCGTAATGCTTTCTTTTGCCTTTCCGATGTAATCCTTAAATTTTTGGATAGTTCGGATTATTGAAAGTAAACTCACAATGAGGTCAGTGTAGAAAAGAAAAATGTTGGCAAATTTATTGGGTCCATCAAGAGGACCGTGCTTGGACATCAAGTAAGAGTGGTACTCATTGACGAGAGCGGATCTGTTGGAATCTACTTGTTCTAAGTCCGGTGCCAGAGCTTTTACTAAATTATATATTTTTAATTAACAGAAGAATAGGTTTCCTCCTGATAATGTAGTGATTAGTGCATGGAACTACGATTCTTAGGACCTGAGTTCGATTCCTTGTTCCATCATCACTTTTTTTATGGAGATAGAACTTACATTTATGAACTAGGGTAATCCCGATTAAGAATGCCAGATCAATTTCGTCAGCGTTTAAAGAGATACATTTTGATATCAACTGTCTGAACTCAGTGAGGATGGACAACTGGGAGTTCATCAGATGAGTCGCTTCTCCCGTGAAGAATGTTTCCGGATTACCCAAATCGATGTGATAACCGACGTTGAATGCCAGCTTCCCTTCGTCTGTCGGGAAACTTCCGATTGTCAAGTTGATCCTAGTGAGTATGATGATCATCAACGTGATCTCCTTCAAGAATTTCGTCCTTATCGGATCTGACAGACTGACAACAAGAGGAAATCCTTCTGCCAAGGTGGAATACATCAACACCTGTCTGCTTTTGTCCATCTTGATCGCGGTCTCGACATCTATAGGCTTAGAAATAATATTCATAAAACTCATTTCTGGATGGTCGGCGATGTAGAGGGATCTTTGAGCCCCGAACAAATTCCTCATAAAAACAGTCAATTGTTTTAAATTTCGAAATTTATCCTCTATCGTTAACGGCTGAATTGGATTAGAAACAAAAACCTGGGAACTCGTCAAAGTAGAGGAATCCGCCGACGAAGAAGCTACAGTTGTCGGTGATGACAAAGTAGAGTCGGAATTCTGCTTAGGTTTCGGAATCATTCCTACAGAAACGCATTTGCTCATCCGACAAGCTCTGCAGCTATTTCTAAGAGCTAAATTTTAAAAATCAAATTAAAATTTAATTGAAAAATTAGAAAATTTTTAATTTTAGGTTTAAAATAAAAACAAACTTTTTGTAATAACACAATTCCTGTTTTTTCTGCATTTATAACTTTTCGATTCCGCTATTGCTGAAAAACCAAAATCCAGTCAAAAGTGAAAACCTATTAAAACTCACTTCTCCTGTAAAAAGCCGAACATGGTCTACAAACAAAAGCCCCGAAGTGCCATCCTTCCCCTATCTGATTGCACACGGCACAGGGTTCCGGAGACATCGGTTAAGGGTAGCGGTTCCTTTTGAAAAAACTAATCAATCAGAACAAGTTGTTGACTGTCTGTGGAAACACGTGCAATTTTTTCCGAATTCAAACTACATACTCTATTTGAAATTTCTAGTTCTGTCTATTCATTGCAACTTTTACATTTCGCAGTAATTCGTCGTAAAAGAAATGGCGCCAAAACGAAATCAAACGAGCAGTTGCTCTTTGACCATTGCTGACGTCACAAGTATTTCCACACCAGGCCGCAGCTGGTCATCTTTGGTGATCAAGTGACCTTAGTCAACTGAGGATTCAAAACAAATTTCATATCGGTCAAAAGGGAAATTCTTCCTCCTTTATAAAAACATGGTTTTCCAAGCTTTTCCTCGGCATGGGGGTACTTTTTGGAACATCTTCAGAAGCCAGGATCCACGGCATTCGTCGTTGACAGTCCCGCAAGTACTGAATGAGAAAATGAGGTGAATGTGCAACCAGGGCTTCAAGCTCGACTTTGACCTTCCGTTCAGCGATTAGAGTTACCTGAATTAAGTAGCAATTATAAAACAGCAATTGAGTGAGTAATTTACTTCAGCGAAAAGAGTTTGATCTCCGAGTTCCAGAGCTCTTCTCTTGACCAGGGCTGCTGTGTTTGTATCGGCTCGAGTAAATGGCAATTCTTTAAACTGAATATTGTAATCCAGTAAATGCGAAGGCTTCAATCCTATGAGTTGAATCGAGTCCACAATAGCGATGCTTTCTCCACTTTCAATCTGATTGGCCTGTCTAGCAGGTCCGTATTTGTAAGTCATCAGAATATGAAGTCCATGTGGGTCACAATCAACCAATCCAAAAATCGGGATTTGCAACTCGGTTTGTAAATGCTTCAAAAACTTCCTAGTTGCAATATCCGGAAATCCACGTCCCTGAAAACAAACTATGAATGAAAAACAAACCGATAAGAAACAACCGTCACAAGTAATCCGTCAGGAAAATGCGTGGCAAATTTCCAATCGATAAGTCGCTGAAAAACAGTATCCTTCTCAACGACCAAAATAAAACTGGCTTCTGTGTTAACTTCTGCATTCAAGAACGACGGGGTGATTGACATAGGAGAAGCATTGCAATCCACAACACCAGAATTAGTTTCCAAAGTAAGTGGCCCAAAAATGGACCCTCTTGAACAACTAATCTACAATAATCGGGTTAAAGAGAATAGAACGGAAACTAACAATATTCAAGACATGACGGTCAAAGTCGAGCAAGGCACAGATATCAGTAATCGCCCGGTCAACGTACGCTTGTGTTCCAAAGAGATCCTTGTGCTTGTAAAAGAGGTCTCTAAAAATAATAATGTTACTATCGTAAAAATAGAGAATATGTTTTGTTGCAAAATCGTCTTGATGTGGATTTCCGGGAGTTTTTACAGACCAAAGTGATTTAAATTTCTTGTTCTACATGAAGATTAGTTCATAACCAATGCTTTAAAGCTATATTCTATTTGCACAAATCTGGAAACTCCTGAATCATGGTTATATGGGATATAAAAGGTTTTGTTCATTCTCGGGGATTAGAAACTATATATGGAAGTATTAACATATATTCAAGAAATCACAACCATAGTACCCCGAGAAAACATGTCACTTTGCTTGTTATTATGAAATATGATAGTAAACAAACCTCTTCGTAGCATAAGAATGGGTATAAACCATGTGGAAGATCATCTCCAGAAGCCTGACCTTGATAGCGAGTGGACGGAGATTGGAAGAATTGCATCTTGTAGTTTTGACTTCTGATTTACCGGATCTACGTCGCTTAGTTCGAATAGTTCTTATAGCAGTCAACCTCAGTGATTTGGGACGAATGGTAGCGATAATTTGAGGGATCAATTCAAGAATCACATCCCTGATTTTGGCCAAGACACGCACTCTCAGCCCGTCGATTTTACTACTTAACGCTTTAAGCTCCTCTGCCGTCGGAAGCGAATTAACAGCACAATGGGCCTGGAAATTGGACAAGTTACACGAACCATATATGAATTAAGGAAATAAACTCACAATTTGGAAGACATCTTCGTCGTCAAGGAACTGCTGGCTCTGCGTGGCACAATACGTCTGAGTCTGGGTGTAGGTGACTGAGGCAGGCTGGGAATTGACGTCCGATCGAGAATTTTGGGAAAAATGAGCAGAAAAGGCATTGAAGTGGTTGAAAGACATGTTTTTCGTTGAAAAATAATAAAAAATGAAATTCACATGGGAACGGGGTTTTTCGTTCCAAGACCAAAGTTCACTCGAACCAACTATTTGTAGTTGCAGTTGTACTTTCTATCGCTATACGGTAATCTCTTAATTTCTTGTGGACCAATTATTCTTATTTCTTTACGAAATTACTCAAGGTTGAAGTATGTTGGATGCTACGGAGAAAACATATATTTGGACGACTATTGGTGTGAATTTGATCAACATTTGGACCACGGCGTTTTTTATTTTTCTTTCTATCCGCATAAAAGTCACTCATATAAATTTAAAAATACTCGTAATTTTCTGGATAATTGCTTATTTGACGCAGAATATTGGTCAGATAGTTTTTATGGTGACTTTGTTGGTCGAGGAAAAAGTTGTTCTTTATTTCGAAATCACGGTCGGAACTGTTGGTCGTTATTTTGCTTTCTTCGGGATCTTCCTTACTAGGGTTTTATTAATATTCATGTCCGTCGAACGGATATTCGCTACTTTCTGGCTGGGGACTTATGAGAAAAAACAAAAAATAAATTTATTTTCGATAAGTTTAGGATCGTCATTGGTAAATTTAATTTTCAAAATTAATTAAATTGTTAAATTTTAGGTACTTTTCTCCCTTATTCTTACGGTAATTTATTTCTCGACAAAAACAATCGATTCTGCGTATTTCATCATTTTGCTTGTTTTAGACGCGATGAGCATTTCCGTAATTTTATTTTTAATTTTAGAAGTAATTTTTACAGTATTTTTTAGTTATTCTTGTTGGTCAGAATCTGGAATATCAAACTGGACAAACAGCGACAGCACACCATAATGCTTTTGTCCGAACGTTACCAGGTAATAGATTACTGTAATTTTCACATTTTTTAAATTAAAAATTTTCTTTACAAAATGGTTCCGATACGAATTTTAGACTTTTCCTGTTGAGACGAAAAAGTAAAATTCCAAAGTTTGTGGTTTTGAAATGATGTAATCATAATTGTACCATTTTAAAAATTGAAACTTTCCTTTGCAAACGGTCCCGACACGAATTTCTGGAAATTTTCAAAAACTAAAACAACCTACATAGTGATTTCGTAATCGATCGTACTTAAAAAAACCGGAAATAAACTATTTTGCTAAATTAGTGCTTTTAGATAGGGGAAAACCTCCGCATTCTCCGCATCCAATTGCCGTTAATCCTCAGTGCCCACGGGCTCAGTGTTTTTTCTGTAGTTTTAACAATATTTATCGAATTAGAAGTAATGTTAATCAACTACCATACTGTAATCATCCATTGTGTAAGTGAATCATACTGTAAAAAATAACTATTAATCCCTAAATTTCAGATAAACGCTTTTATCCTGACTGTTTATTTCTTTATTTTTGCAGTAATCCAAAGAAATCACATCTGGCGAATGTTCCGTAGTTTCTCTTCCATGCAAAAAGTAGTTACTGTATTAAATGTCAATTTGTCAAAGAATAATTTCAAAACCAGGGATTTAGTTTTGAACACGAACGAATTTCATTTCCGGATGCTCACCGAAGCTTGGACGAAAAAATAAATCCCACACGCGAGAATCCACTCCAGTAGCCTTGTGGGTTTGCTCAGAAACAACAGCCACAGTATCCAACGGAATGAAAATTTAGATATTCCGATTTTTGAGAAAAGAATTGGAAGACGTTCCTTTATTACCTTACATAATCCCTTGACAAGGAACAATAATTGTCCTGAAACAGAAAATCCGTAAATAGTAACGATAAATGAATTCTATTGTAAAGGGGATATATAAATAGGACAAACCACAAAGGGTGACCATGTTGGAATGGGAAAACTTGTCCACAACTGTTGTAAGACTCTAGTCCGCTAAAAAGCAGTCAGAGGAGGACAGTCTTGGAGCGAAAGACCCTGCGCTACTGTAGCTGAAGGAGCTGCGTTTCGATTGAAGTGTCTTTATTATTTTCATTGTTTCTATTATTTTCTATTATTCTCTCTGTTATTTCTGCGTTTTATTGATACATCAGATAATTCCAGTGTTTTCTCATCTCATCTCGGAACGGAAAATTCTACGTTAGTGTAACTGAAGAACTGTGTTTCGGTTGTAGTTCCATTATTACTTTGTTTATTCTCCTGTGCCGTTGATATATAATTCTGTTCTGTATTTTTCACGTAATCTCAGAACAAAAAATCTTGAGTGTAAATTAGTCATACTACTATAACCAAAATCAACTACTGGTTAATTGCGTTAATTTGATCATCTTCGTGTATTATTGTAATTTACATTATTGTTAATACTGAATATTCCCATCTATTTCCCTTATTATGCACGACCTGACCATCGTGATTTGGAAAAGCTGTGTTTTAATACTTTTGTGGAATTTCGGAATTTTAAATCTAAAATTGACCAGCGGTGCACAAGAAATGTCCATTGATTACTCTTGTAGGACATGTAGAAACGGCGGGTTGTGTCACGGAAGCGCTATCAATCCGTATTACTATGATTCCACTTACAATTACAACAACCTGATATACTGTAAGAAGTGTGAATGGTATATTTTATTACGTTACTTTTTTTGAAGAATTCACTTTCAGTCCCTATGGATACGGTGGGCATTGTTGTGATGTTTGTAAGTTGCATAGGAACTGATCGTAATAGTAAACAATTATTCTAGTTGTGGACCCATGTACGGTACCCGGGGCTTGTGATGATAACCACACTTGCAACTCCTACCAGAACTTGACCTACAGTTGCGACTGTCCCCCAGGGAAAAAAGGACCAAATTGTGAAGAAGGTTTGTCAATTAAGTTTCTAGTTCTGAAAAGGTTAATTTCCAGATATCGGTTGCGACAATAATTTGTGTAGGGAGTATGCTAACTGTACTGCTGATCCTTCCAACAAACTCGGATATGTCTGCGATTGTTCGGAGATGCTGGATGGAGTTTTATCCGGGACATACTGTGAAAAATGTAAGATTTAATTATTTATGAGCGGAATTGTAGATTTTTTGAAACTTGAAGTTTGAATAGAACTAGTTCGAACTCCTTGGTTTTTGAACTCGGATTAGTTTGAAGTTCGACTAAAAATTTCGAGATCAAGAACTCCATTTGAGTAATTTTCAGTGAGTACCCAACTTAGATTCGCCAAATGCACCGCTACTTACTGTAAGAATGGAGGGATTTGTTTTGAGGACGGACTCTTTTTGAGATCTTGCAAATGTCCTCCTGGAACTTCTGGGCCTACTTGTGGAACATTGAATCCCTGTTTTGATCCGTTTAAAACCCCCTGCAAAAACAACGGTCAATGTGTCCCTGGACCTGGTACAGAATATACGTGTGATTGTCTGGATGTCTGGAATGGAGACGACTGTACTGATTACAACATCTGCAACAACAGGACCAATCCTTGTCGTAACGGCATTTGTGAACCTACAGGAGACAAAACTTACAGCTGTACTTGTGATGTGGGTTTCACAGGGTCAGACTGTGAAGTCAACATTAACGACTGCGTTCCTAACCCCTGTAAACACGGTTCTCGTTGTATCGACGGAGTTGCTTCCTACAGTTGCTCCTGTATTAGAGGAGTCACGGGGAAACACTGTGAAGTCAACATTGATGACTGCGGGAAGGGAAAGCCCGTTCGTGTGAGCAGGGACCGATGGTTCGTTCCGACACACTGTAACAAAGTAGACGTCAGTGCTGGATGTAACGATCTCATCGACGGCTATGATTGCGAATGCTCTCCTCAATATACTGACACCAATTGCACCTTGAACATGGTAGTTTGGAAGGCGATCCAAGCACTAGGAGATGATATGGAGTTAGAGGACTTGATAGCCTTGTTGACAGACATAACAGAGAAACCTAGTTTGATCAAGGATATGCTTCCTTTCATGTTGGCTCTGATGCCGGAGGAGGATCAGATCAAGATGGGGTACAACTACGAGGACATCTTCGAATGGGCTAGTTACGAAAGAACTGAACTTCAGTCATCTGAAATAAAACAGTGGTACGAAACAACTTTAGGGAATTGTTTCAGTTTCAACGCCCCTGGATACTCCAATTACTCCATCAGATACGCTGGGATCCATGGCGGATTCAGAGCTATGCTTCGTGTTGGACTCGACGAGTACCTAAGCTGGATAGACACCGAAGGACTCAGTGTCTTTATCCACGATCCTACTGTAGCCGTATTCGGTGAGTCCATCCGGTACACCGTTGCTCCAGGACACGCTACTTCTGTTTCCGTCAAAAAGGTGATTTTTGAATTTTAAGAAATTTTTAGTCAAAAAACAATGTTTTCGGTAGTCGTTTAGGTATTGCGGTTTTTTGGTTATTTATTATTAATTTTACATATAATAGTCAATATTTTCGAATGGACAGAAAGTTCTACACCTTATGTAACTCTCGTTCAGGAGTTGTAAAACTCCTCAAAGTAAAGTTCCCAAATAGTATATAAAATTGTGGGAAATTACGCAGTTGTCTTTTTGCAAAACTAAAATTACCACGTAGACTGCTTTATTTTCTAAAAAATCCTAGGAATTTTGTGGTGAAATCAATTTTTAATTTTCACAATAGTAACATAATTATGATTGGACCTTTGTAGAAGCACAAATGCTAAATTTCTGGTCTCGATTGGAAAATTTGTATCCGGACAGTTTTACAGCAATACTTCCTGTTTTTGGGATTGCGTGATTATGTGTTACTTTTAGACCTCCTACAGAAGACTTGACGGTAAGTATGGAGTCTGCGTGAAGGATCTCAGTGAAATAGGCTCCTACTACTATGGTGGAGCTTACACTACCGATGTGAGTTGCATTTTGAATAGGACCAAAACGGCGTATTGTTCCAGGGCTGTCTTCGGAGTTGTTACCAAGACAAAGTGGAGTCTGCGTGTGGTTGTATGGACCCCCGTTACCCGAGCCCGGAAGACGCAACATTGTGTCCTCTGAACATGAGGGGTTGTGTTTTGAACGTTACAGAAGAACTTGGTGATCCTTCCAGATGGCCAGAATGCTACTGTCCTTTGCCTTGTGAAGAAGTCCAATACGATGTGGGTTACAGTACTGCGGAATTTTCTTCCGTAAAATGTGGAAGTTATCAAAAACAAGAAGAAAAGGAACATTGTTTGGAAAAACTCAAAGATTACGTAGTTCTTGAAGTTTTTTTCCCGAAAATCACCCAGCAGACCTTTGTTGAAACTCCGAAAACAGGGGTTACGACCTTCATAGGGTACATCGGGGGTCTTCTGGGCTGTCTCACTGGAATATCCATTATTAGTCTGATAGAGTTCGGTTACTTGATCTACAGAATCATCCATGCTTTTATTGATAGATCTGGATACCATGTAAAGGAAAATGTTGAAAATTTCTCAAGAAAAACGGGCTGAATAAAATTATGCATGATTTGAATGAGGTTATTTTACTAAAACCCAATCAGTTCAAAGAGTGGTTTTAAAACGAAAAACCCTGAATATCAATTGTGTTACTGTAGTTGATGGTAATTGTGCGTTAGTTGTGTTGATTTTTGTTTTTCTTACATTTTTAGATTTCCACGGGTCGTTGATATATCAAAAAATACTGATATCTCCCTGACTTTTATGCGATTTTAGAATGAAAAACTCCGTGTATTATTTAGCTACTCTACTGTGATAACGAGTGACCGTGTGTCAGTTGTATTCAATTTCACGGCTTATTGATTTTTTGTACTATTACTGCTTATTAAAAAAGAAGGTTATTCTCATCAAATTTACACATATAGCAACATTCTAGTCCTGATCACTAGAGTCTAGAAGAACCTTGGCCTTTGATAAGGAAAACAATGCGATTCTAAGCAGTGTAGTCTATCAGGTGAGTCTTTATAAAGGGTCGGTTATTTGGTTATAATCAATCATGGAGAAACTGACTGACGTTCTCACCAAGTTCCAGACTCATTTAAGTTTTACAAATTTCCGCAGGTTCTTCTACCTCGTGACTCCTTCCGAAACCACTTTTGAGAATGTAGAAGATGTCCCGGATTACGTAAACATCTCCCAATATTGGTTCTTTGTTTTCGTTCTCGCGGATATTTTGATTGCTTGGACTACGAAGAAATCCAAATATGCGTTAAATGACACTATCACTTCGATGAATGCTGGGGTTTTCTCCCAATTGCCGAAATTTTACGGAAAGATGATAGCTATCCCGTTTTGTCTCTACTTGTACAACAACTACAGATTTTTCGACGTGGATATCCACTCCCCTTGGATATGGATTGCTGCATTCTTGGTCCAGGATTTAGCTTACTACCTAGCTCACAGAGCTATTCATGGTATGGTTTTTTAAATCGAAATTAAATTCACAAATTGTTCCAGAAGCGGGAGTCTTCTGGTCGTTCCATCAGATGCACCACAGTTCTGAGTACTACAACCTTTCCACAGCTCTTCGTCAAGGATTCATCCAGGAGCTTGGGACGAGTGTTATAGAGTGCGGACAATCATTCTTCATTCCTCCTCCTTTGTTCCTGGCTCATAAGAGGCTTAATACTCTTTATCAGTTCTGGATCCACAACGAATTCATCCCGAAATTAGGGCCTTTGGAGTACTTCTTGAACACCCCTTCTCATCACAGAGTACACCATGGGAGAAACCCCTACTGTATCGATAAGAACTACGCAGGTGTGCTGATCATCTGGGACAGGATTTTCGGAACTTTTGAATCCGAAAGAGAAGAGGAGAAACCCGTCTACGGACTGGTCGAGAATGTCAAATCCTTCAACCAGATGTGGATTCAGCTGTTCGAGTTCAAAGCTTTGGGATACGACAAAGGCCAGATGAAGGACGAAAACGGAAAAGAACTTTTCCCTGGATTCATCGGGAAGTTGAAAGCCTGTTTCGGTCCCCCAGGGTACTTCCCCGGGGTCAAAACGAAGCAGTTTTTCTGGTGGAGATGCATGGTCGATTCAACTGAAGGAATTCCTCCGGTTAGGTTAATTATACAATTTTAAAATAAAGTGAAAATTTTCAGATTGAAGAAAAAGTAAAAGTACACAATCCTCCACTTACCTTATCCGAAACACTCTACACAACTTTCATTTTCCTGACAGGATTATCTTCAGCCAATGAACTCATGATGGAAGACCATTCTATGTCTTATTCCTTATACGGTGCTTATATTTGCTACATTCTTATGGCCATCCAAATCGTTGGATATTATTTGGACAAAGACGAGAGAGCTGTAGATTTCGACATTATCAGATTGCTCATCATCTGCTTCTACTGCCTTCAAACAGGCAACGTTCAACTTTGCGGAATTTCGGCCTTATCAATGGCGTTCGCTGTCATATTCATCAAAGGTCCAAAAAGCAGCAGAAAGGAAATAAAAACATCATAAATTAGAGTGCTTTATATATTCTAACAGTTATGTAATATTAAATGTAATTTATCGAATAAAATACTTAGAACTTATGGATGTTTGTTTGACCTCCGAGAGTGGTCAACTTCAGGAGAGAACCAGAAGGTGGTCTTTCTGTCTTCTCAGTCGTCCATTTGTGGAGGAGTTCAGCGACATAGGTCAAAGAGGTCCAAGTGGAGAAGTCCGCTTTGCTCATCCACTTTCTGTTCATCGGTGTATCTAGTGTGATTGGAAGAATCGCAAGGACGGCTGTTCCTTCAGGCAATCCGGCAGCTTTGGGATCAGCTAAAGACTTTGTAAGTTGATGAACTGCAGCTTTCGCTAATCCGTAACCGATCATCCCAGCAGTGCCATCGAGAGCCGCTGCTGCTCCGGTCAATTGGATCAATCCGCCTTCATTCAGGAATTTCGATCCAAGACGAGCCGAGATCGTCGAACTCCAGACACTTTGCTTCCACATCAAATCAGCATTCTTGATGAATTCTGTACTAGCTGCATTTCCGCCAGCCCAGCCTCCAGCAACACAGAGAATCGCATCTAATCGGTTATCTCCCAAAGCAGATTCAACTCTAAACACCTGCAATAAAAAAATCTCAAAAACATTATTACTCTTTCAAAACGTGTGCTTCTTGAGTTATCCAACAAGCAGTCGGATCCACAACGACGTTTGCATCAGCGGCATCGTTCTTCGCGAGGTCTACATTGAGGGTCCACTGGAAATTCCTCATCAACTTCAAGAAAACTCAAAAGCGACTCACAAATCCTTTGGACTTGAAGTGGTCGAGGACAACAGAGCCGAGGGCGCCTTTTCCTCCGTAAACGAGGACTCGGCCGTTGGACATGATTCGACTGAAGAAAATCTAAAAAAATCAATAAACAGAGGCAATTAAAAACAAGAAACGAGAAAACTGTCTTTAAAAAATTTGCAACGAAACAGAAGAGAGCAAAGAACACGTCTACCTAGTCCCGAAAGAATCCAGAAAGGTTTCCGGCGGCTTGAAATGCTGCCAGTGGCTATTCCTTTTTGATTACATGCAGGCTCGTTTTTCATGGCCAATCTTAGGGAAAAGTAAAGCGGTGGTTTTATTTGTGAAAACAAGACGGCGTTATAGTTGGAATTCTCAACCGACTCCTCTAAACTGAAAGTGACACAAGAAACAATGATCAAAAGTATAAAAAACCGAGAACAACGGTCATACACTAATCTGCGAAGAGTATAGTTGTGGTTCCTTGCATGTATTCCAAGGTCAGATAACAATCACCCGAAAACAAATCGATACACTACAAACACGCCTACTCAGATGGAATCAGGGCTTCGGGATAAAGCTGCTTCACAACGTCGTCCAGTCTCCAATTCGGCGCAACGATAAAGTCGGAAAATTTCCCAGAGGTAAGGTCCGTGAGACACTGTTCGCTTTGCTGGATAAATTCCTCATTGTAGTCGTTGACCGGCCAAGGTTCATGATCTGAAAAATGAGAATTACATTATTACGGAAATTAAAGATGAATTTTTCCGAAAACTTTCAAAAACAAAAAGCAACTTAAAATTTCAATCCCGCGCAGTGATTATTTCGTAATTTCATGACTGCAATTAACAACATATTGTAAAAAATAAACTTTTCAAGGAAATTACCGATACAAGTTTTCGGAAGTTCCTAAAAACAAAGTTGGCCTAAAATTTCGGTTTTTTGCGCAGAGTATTTCGTAATCTTACATGATTTCGTAATTACCTCTTTAGAAATTCATCATGTCTGAATATACCCAAAAACTTCTGGTTTGAGGTATATAGGGTGTATAACCCTCTATCTACCCTGGAGAATTCATATTTATATATGAAAGCCTAATAAATATCCAAAAAACCAGAACTATTTCCACAACACCCCATCGAAAACGGATTACCCTGTTTGTATTAAAAGCTTACAGACCTTCGACGTAAGGAGGATAATAGATAGGTTCAAAAAGAGCGACTTGGCGGTGATCTTTGAGAAATTTATCGAGTTTCCAGTAGCGGCGCTTTCGTTCCTTTGAAGTCGATCGGCTCCTTCTTGGCGAATCCCGTCGTCCTCTCCGGCTTCTAGGTCTATCTCTAGGATTTGCTTTCCAGTCATTTCCACGGTCAGGACTTCTCATTTTGATAAAAAGATAACAGAAAACAACTTTTTAGGAAGTTAGAAGCGAGTTGACAAAACAAAACCAGTCGAAGCAAACTCCCGACACGAAAGTTCTTTGGACATTCGCGAACTTTTCGAGTTTCATTCCTCAAAACGCTGACATTACACTAAATCTTCTTTGTCTACTTTCCACCCCTATTGAATCTTCCGTTTTAGGTAACTCCAGCGAAGATGTCGTCTGAAAGCTTGTTAGCGTTGATGGGCAAGAGAACCTCGGGCCAGTCTATTCGGACCCAGAATGGTAGGTAGAAGTTTCGTTTTTTCATTATATGGATTTTCCAGTGAATGCCGCTGCCGCTATTGCCAATGTCGTCAAATCTTCCTTGGGCCCAGTTGGTCTCGACAAGATGCTTGTTGATGATATTGGAGATGTGACTGTTACGAACGACGGAGCTACTATTTTGAAACTCCTCGAAGTCGAACATCCTGCTGCTAAAATCTTGGTTGAATTAGCACAACTCCAAGATGAAGAAGTTGGTGATGGAACCACGTCTGTTGTCATCCTTGCTGCAGAATTACTGAAAGCCGCGGATGAACTCGTGAAGCAGAAGCTTCATCCTACAGTTGTTATCAATGGCTACAGATTGGCTTGCAAGGAAGCTGTTCGCTACATGCAGGATAATCTGGCCTTCACTATTGCTGATGTCGATCGTCAGAACATTATTCGTGCTGCTCAGACTTCTATGTCGTCGAAACTCATTGGATCTGAGTCTGAATTCTTCTCGGAAATGTGTGTCGAAGCTTGTGAACTCGTGAAGGCCACCGAAAGCGGCGGAAAAGTTGTTTACCCTATTCAGTCGATCAATATTCTGAAGGCCCACGGCAAGTCTACCCACGAATCCCAGTTGATCCGTGGATACGCGTTGAATTGCACTCGTGCCGCCGAAGGAATGCCAAGAAAGATCACGAACGCCAAGATTGCCGTTCTCGACATGAATCTCCAGAAAGCAAAGATGTACCTTGGAATTTCCATCAAGGTTAACGACCCGGAAAAACTTGAGGCCATTCGTCGTGAAGAATTCGAAATCACCAAGAGAAAGATTGCCAAGATTCTAGCTGCTGGAGCTAATGTGGTCCTGACAACTGGTGGAATCGATGATCTCTGTCTCAAACAATTTGTGGAAGCGGGAGCTATGGCTGTCCGCCGTTGCCGCAAGGTTGATCTCAAACGCATTGCCAAGGCTACCGGTGCAACATTGACATCTTCATTGGCAACTCTTGATGGAGATGAAGCTTTTGACCCAAGTTTCCTTGGAAGTGCTGAAGAGGTTGTTCAAGAAAGAATCAGTGATGATGAGTTGATTCTCATCAAAGGCCCCAAGGCCCGCACTGCTGCTTCAATGATTCTTCGTGGTCCTAATGACACCATGCTTGATGAGATGGAGCGATCCATTCATGATGCCCTTTGTGTGGTCAAGAGAGTTCTGGAAAGCAAGAAACTAGTCGTTGGTGGTGGAGCTGTTGAAGCAGCAGTTAATGTCTACTTGGAGAACTTTTCTACTTCCTTAGCTTCCCGTGAACAACTACCAGTTGCTGAATTTGCGAATGCTCTTTTGGTGATCCCCAAAATACTTGCTACCAATGCCGCTCAAGATGCTACTCAATTGGTTGCGAAGTTGCGTGCTTTCCACAACAAAAGTCAACATGAAAAGAGCATGGTTCATCTCAAATAGTGAGTGTCATTAATTTAAGTTTAAGTTTAAATATCTTTTTAGTGCCGGATTGGATTTGATCAATGGAGAAATAGTGGATAACAAAGAAGCCGGTGTTTTCGAGCCCCTTGTGAGCAAAATTAAGAGTCTCAAATTCGCCACTGAAGCCGCCATTACGATCCTCCGCATCGACGACCTCATCAAGTTGGATAAGATTGAACAACACCCTAATGAGCACGACGAATGCTGCTAATCTTGTGAAATCTCGCTGTTTTGTTGCTTGTTGAATATTTTATAATTTCATTAAATTTGCTTCTGAAATCAGCAATTACTTTTTCCCTTTCTTTTTACCAGGTTTTTGAGGTTCCGCAACGTTCTTGAGAGCGGCATGGCCGGTGACTTCAATGTGTCGGAAAAGTTTTGATCGTGATTCGAACTCCATTCCGCAAACCAGACACTCTGAGACTACAGGAACAGTTGGTCCATTCTGTTTCTTTGGAGGTTCTGGGTTTTTCTGTTTTTGCTTCTTAGTTTTGGCCTTAGATAAGGACACAGGTTCTTCTGGTGCTTCAGGTTCAATCTCGACTTGTTCTAATTCTTTGGCGACTTCTTCGACTGGATCGTCCTCTGGATTTCCAAGTACAGGAGACTGTCCTCTTCTTCGTCTTTTTTTCGATTTTTGTTTTTTCTCGGCTGATTCTTCCTCTTCTTCTGGAACTTCATCTTGCAGAAGTTGTAAATCTTCTTCTTTCATGTACTTCTTCAACGCTTCGACTGCTTGTTTGTGTTTTTTGGATTTTTGATGATTGAGGTAGGATTTTCTGAAATGTCCAGGGTCTAACGGTTACTGTAGGAAGTTAAAAGTTACCCATTTTTGAAGGATTTTTCACAAGCAACGCAGTATTTAGTTTCGTCCTCGTTATCGTCAGAACCACTTTCGCCGTTGTTTGTGATACCGTATTGAGCATCAAGTTCGTTTTCGATTTCTTCCAGAGCTTTCAAATGACCAGCTGTTGTTTCTTCGTCTTCAACGTGGATTTCTAGTTTTTCCCAATTTTCTCGGATTTTGATTCGACGTTGTTCTTCAACTTTTGATTGGGCTTCCTTCTTCCTTTGTTCCAACGTCTCGCGGTAAGCTTTGACACGTTTATCCCGTTTCCTGATGTACATTGCAAGTTGCCGAATTTCCTCGTTTCTTTCTTGTTTTCCGATGTCCCGGAATTTTTTGTTCTCTTTTTCCATTGCCCGAAGCGTCGCTCGATTCGGAGCGTCTCGGAGATTCCATTTATCCAGCCAGGCGAAGGTTCGGGAAGTAGAGAAGTTTGTCCAAAAGTCATAAAACGGAGCAACAACCATGTCGTAATCAGAGTCAGATCTGCCGAAAGTTGGGAAATCCTTGTCGGCATTGTCCTCGAGGTACGGAAACTCCTCCGTGGCAAGTTTGTCGAAAACCTCTCTATATACTGTGTAGAATCCCTGCAACGAAAATGATAATAATAACATTACTACTAAGACCAAACCTCTGGGCCATCGCCGAAGTCGTTGTAGGGATGTTGGAAAAACTCGAACAATTTCATTCCTTCGTCTCTTTTTTCAACATTGGGATCTTCTAAAATGAAAGTTCATATATCAATTTCCGACCTGAGCGACGTACCTTCCCTCAGGATGTTATCTTTATGCTTATCGTAGAAAGCCCGTTCTCTGGGATCAATTAGGACCTCGTAGGCCTGCTGGAGAATCGTGAAATACGCGGCACATTCTTCCTCTCTTCCCGGATTCTTATCCGGATGCCATTTCAACGCTAACCTCCTGTAGGATTTCTTGATTTCGTCATCTGTAGCCTTAGAATGAACTTCAAGAAGTTCGTAATAATCTTTTTTCTATAAAAAACAAGCATTAAAAAATTACAATTTTTATATAAAATTTACCTTTGCTGGAGTTGCCGGATCTTCACCAAGAAGTTTCCGAGCTTTTTCGTAAAATTGATCGAAAATACCCATTTTGGAAAGAACTAAAAAAAGAAAATTGACAAAGAGCGAATCTAGCCTATCCAGTGGGGGACCACTCTTCACTTTTCCACTAGTCTACGAAGAATACTATCCCCTTCAATTTTAGGTCCAAATTCCTGAGGCATTAACTCCCTTACAACTTTTATTAACTAACTCAATTAATACACAATCAAATTTAGATCATTCTCTCAGTAAATAAATACTTATTTAACCATTACTAATTTAATAAACATAAACCTGTCTTATTTTTCTGGAAATAATAATCCTCAGCAGTCGACTTTACGAAGGAACTGATTGATTAATTTCACCGGTATTGAAGTCACGACATCTGAATGGGGAAGGAACAGGGATTCCATTGAAGTGCAAATGCTTTAATTGTGCAGGTGGACGGAAAGTTCCTGAAATCCAGATTACCTAAGATTACCGGTATTTTTCTCACCATTCATGAAAGCAAGACTGATGAGTTGACGTCTCTTGAATGCATCGAATCCTTGGGGATGAAGCAAACGATCAATAAATGATTGGATTTCAGCAATACGGGATTCGACTTCTTGTTTGTTGAATCCTTGGACTTGAATATGGACATGAAGAGGATCAGTAAGGTGTTCCCATCCGGACTTGTTCATGAGACGCTCGGCTTTTTCGGGATTCTGAAGTAATCAGGTCAGAATTAAATTTATTTAGAAAACATACGCGAATAGAACCACGGCCACGGACGAAGATACGGCAGCGGAATCTGCTTTCGAGTTCACGAACCGACATTCCTAAAAATGCTAAAACACTAAAATTAAATTAAAAATCCCCACCTCGAGGTCCAAGGACCCGACCGATCAAGTTGCACTCAGGATTCTCCGGAATCGGGATGTCGTAAGTAGCGTAATAGATGTCATTAGAGCCAGAAGCAGTAGTCGGGGACATCTGATTCCCAGAAGCAGTCGGATTCTCATTATTGTTGGCCAGAATCATAGAAACCAAAGCATTAGTAGCATATCCATAGGTATTATTTGTGTACTTGGAAAGATAATAAATATGGCACAATTCATTCAGCTGCTCCCTTGCGATTCTAAAAACACTGAATCGATATATAATTTTACAAAAGAATTACTTGTTCTGTCTGATGGAATCCGGATTTCCGCCGAGATCCCGGAAGTAGGTCAACATGGCTTGTTTGATCATCCTCATATCGTCTTCATAACCGCTAGAAATAGGATTACCAGGGTAACTTCCATTTTGAGAGTGTTTGAAATATCCATGTCCGGAATCACGAATCCGTCGAGGATGACCTTGTGCTTTAGTAATATTCAACTTCAAATCCAAATTCTCCAAACCAGTGATGACATCGCTGAGAACATCAGGAAGAGAAACACTAGCAGCTGCGCCAGAAGCAGACTCAGAAGCACAGACCGAAGAAGACCCAGTCGTGGAAGACCCGTCAGACACACCTGAGTCAGTTGCGTGATCAGTCATTCCTTCATAAATTGTCTCAAAATTAGGTAATCAGCCAGTGCGAGAACAAACCATGCAAATGAGGAAAAACGGTCACTTGTGGACAAACTGGTCGTGAGTGTGGGAAATACAGTTGACGCGGGTTTTCCGTGCGAGAGACAAATAACGGTTGAAACTATTAATGTTTTTTTGTGATTAATTTATATTTTTTGCACTTTATTTTAACGAAATAAATATGTTAAACATTAAATAGTGAATTTCCATAAAATATAAAAACTTTAAAACTGGATTATTGTGAAAAATTAAAAAACGATTCCACATATTGATTCTCGTTTAATTCTGAACCTATTTGTATAAAATGTATTTCCATGATTATAGGAACAAAAACCAAATTCCAAAAAAACGTAATCTGTATTTTGTTCGGGAAAATTTAAAATTGAAAAAATCACATGGATCATTGTGCAAATTATTTTATTTTCATCTTTGAATGTTTCATTGAGGATTAAATTCTCCCTAATCAAATAATATTTTTCATTTTTACAGCAAGAAAATAATTTAAAAAATACAAAATGAATTTAAATACGATCAAAGAGAATTTCGGAATTGTTATTATTTTTAAAAAAGTTATTTAAAAAATAAATTTCATCTGCGGATTTACTTTACGAATTTTCACATCCTGGTGATCGAACTGTTTTATCAGATTAGTTTTTCTCATAAAATCTGTTTTTTTTTGTTTTATGTATTTTTTAAAATTCAAAAATTATTTCAACAATTTTTATATTTAATATTTTCTACGTAATTGTATAGATTTTTTAAAATATATATTTTTCTAATTTTCTTCAATATATTAAAAATTTTAAAAATCAAATTTTGAAATTTTCGATGATTTTAATTTTTTCAAAACATCATCAAAATTTTTCATGTATATTTAAATTAAGTTTTTTTTCGAATTTAAAGTAGAATTACTTATTAAAAAACAACTTTTTCGTACATCTACAGTATGACTAGTGAACATAAATAAAATTTCGTAATCACCCTTGGGACGTTTGTCACTAATTGAATTTAAAAAATTACTTTTCTTTTAAAATTTAATAATTTATTCGAAAAACAATAAATCACAGCGTGAACCCTTGCGAACTAAACAAGTGTCGAAATACAGTATTTTTCGTGGATGAATTACTTGGATGCTCCGATGCAGGTCGCTCCGGATAAAGTGACGCAAATCGCGATTGCCATGAGGATGAGGTTGTTGCCTCTCTGAAAAACTTTTTTAAGAAATTAAATACAGTAAACCAACCTCAATTTCGTCAAAAACGAAAATGCTCCAAAGGGCAGCCACACATCCAGGAACCATGGAAGCGATGGGGTACGTGATGGAAGCCGAGAGCTTGGAAGTGGCGTTGAGAAGCAGCACTTGGGCGGTTCCCCAGATGAGACCCGTCATCAAGGCAGGAATAGGAATAGCTGGGTTGATCTCTGGTTTGTTCTTCTTGAATAAGGCATAAGCGATGAATATCACAGTGCACATGATGAAAGCTCCAAAAAAGTGGGAAAAGGCATAAGGAAGGCCGTCTGGAGGAGCCCCTACGTAGTGTTCCGGGTTGTCTTGGACGTAAATAACAGGGGCAATGTTGATCCCGTAAAGTGAACCTGAGATTAAAGCCATAGCCACTCCACTAAAATCTTAATCTCAAAAACATAAATTAATTTAAATTTAAAAAATTAATTAATTTAAATTTAAAAAAATTAATTTAAATTAAAAAAAAAATTAATCTTACATGATTCTGTCCCATTTCGAAACTTTGTCAAAATCTTCTTCACTAAGACTGCCGGGGACGTGGATATCAGTCGTTGGAAGGATGGTGAATTCTTTTTCATCGATGTTCTCCATGTTTCGCAATGGATACAGTGGTTTTGGTGATTTTTTTTCTGGTTTGTTCTTGACGAACAAGAACAATATTCCTCTAGAAGTGTAAAAATACAAAAATTGTGATTAAAAGATAATTTTCAAATTTCCTAGATTCCCGCGTAAAAAAAGAAAAGTTCGCAAAAATGACAAAAAAGGCAAATCTGGCAACTCGTGCCAAAATTGACTGTCTTCTTATTTTTTACCTAAAATTTCGAATTTTCTAGAAAATTCGCACCGGGTAATTTCGTTAAAAAAATCTATTTCAAATTTTTAAACAATGTTTTTTGCAATTTTTAAATTCCCGCGTAAAAAAATTAAAAATTGATAAATGTGGCAATTCGTGCCGAAATCGACTCGCGTTTTTTTCGAAATTCCTTTTACCTAAATTTCAGAAATTCACGTCGGGATTTTTTTATGCAAAATAATTTTTTATTTTTATAATATTAATATCTTCAAAAATTACTTACCCGATAAAAATGAGAACTAATCCACAGTAGGACAGCCAGGGACTGCTTGCGGGTCTGGACTTGATCCCCATGAACCCGAAGGTCCCGATAGCCCATCCGACGAGGCAGTTGGTGGAGTTCCAGATGAGAATCCCTAGGGCCATTCCGAGTCTCTTCATGACGGGGATGGCCATGCAGTTCCCGCAGGCCCAGAAAGCCCCTCCCAGCATTGCCACAGGGTAAAAGTGGGCAAACGACTGCCAGGAAAACACTCCAAATCCAACAATCAAAATAGAGATACTCATGATCCACTGGGCAAAGAACCCGTCTCCAGCTCCGAACCTCTTAAGAGGCACAAACATGGACCCAAAAAAAACCACTGAGAAGAACAACTGGACCAACCCATCGACGGAAACCTCTGTGGACATGGCTAACACCCTAAAAACAAAAAATCAGCATAATACATTGCCAGATTTGGCAGTCCAAGTGACCCGCGTGCTGATGAAGTAGATATCGTAAAAAAGGTTTGTCCAATAGATGCCTAAGGCACAATACAAAATCTGTGTTGAACTCGACACATGCAACAAACATACAAAATTCCCGTCAAGAAGAATTGCAGGTTCCCTCGTCGGTGCTAAGGGACTCCGTTCGGGACCAAGCTCCCCCTGTTGGTTGCGCTTCTTACTAAAGATGGAGTGTTCGATCCAACATAAATAATTTTCGAAAACTGAAGATCCGCCCAGTCTCGGTCATTCACGTGTTCGGCCAGGACGCGAATTTGCATCTCATTGAGGACAGTTCGGGCTTAATCCTTTCAAATCCCAATCTAATCACAATTTCGAAAAGTCATTAATATTGCAAAAATCAAAGTCAAGAATTTTGAAAGCACTCAAAATCAGAAATTGTAAAAAACGAAAAATCGTCATTCATTGAATCTTAAAAGTTTAGAACAGACTCTGGTTAAAAATCCAAACCTAAATAGAAACTTTTCATAAACATTCAAAAAAGAATCAAATTTCAACAAAAATCGGACGATTTTCATGTGGTTCGATCATGGTCCGGATAAGGTTATAACAGTGTTTTTTCCATTGACAACGATGGTAACTAAGCAGGAAACAAAAACCAGAAAGGAGTTGTTTCATTTTCTTGTCAAAAGCACCCTGCCGAGAGCTCAATGACGACCCTGCTCGACCAGTCAGTGCTTTGGTCTGTTTGTCCAAGGATGAAGTCCGAGAAGAATGAATCGAGTGCATGTGTTCTTGGGAGGATCGTGAAAAACCAAAGATATTCCATAATAAAATCCTACTTTTAAAAAATCAAAAAATCAAAAAATTTAAAACTTTGAAAAAATACTAAAACAATATTAAAAAATCACTGATTTTAAGTAACATAGTTTAGTTTATAATTTACTATATAGTTATTTAAAATTAATTATTAATATTTAATAAACATCATTCTGGAAAAAACCAAAAACGCGAAAAGTCCGCACGTCATGTGCTCAGAAAACAAGACATTTCCTATCTGTTGCTCAAGTCCCCGATCTTTCATCTTAGACACGCTCGTTTCCTATTCAATCTTATCAATTTAATAATTTCTTAAAATATATTTTAAACAATTATTTCATTAATTTAAAAAAATGAAAAATTTATGGATTTCTGTCCAAAAGGATGTTCACCGAAATTGGATTACTGATTTCGAATCTACTCTTCAAGATCTTCAACTTGATATATAATCAATAAAAAATAAAAATAGATGAAATTCTTTCTATAAAAAATTGATTTTTTAAGTGAAGTCAGGAAAACAAAAAAGTAATTTGAACTTTATTTTTTTATTTTCTGTAATAATCAGGAAAGAATTGAAAAGGATATCCATATTTACCATACAGTACATTCTGCTGGTAGGCTCTTGAAAGATCATCGACGGGGTTCCTTCTGGGGATGGAGTTCTGGCAATCTTGAAAATAACCTCTACAAATTTCAACGTACTGGATCAAGGTGTATTCTCGACGACAGTGCCTTCGGGCAAAGGGAAGGAATCGACGACAGAGGGAGAAGAGTTCACGAGGAGACGTACGTAGCAGAGAATCCTCTAGAGTCGGTATAGAAGTCCGAGAAGCACCGCCGGCCAAGGATTCAATGAAGAGCTGCTCCATTATCGTCGGTCCGTTTTCCCTGACAGGAGGGGGTTCAGAAAGCTCTAAAAACAAAAATTAACAGGATTAGTGTTGTTTTGGATGACAGGGAAGTATATTGGATTATTCAGCAACTAACAATACATAAACAACAATATTATTTTGCAATTTTGCATTCGCGTTGCAAAAAACCAAAAGTCACACAAATGGGTCAACAACAAAGCTTCATTGACGACTCAGATTTATCATTTTATTCCTTGAACCGTCCGTCAATGAACGAGCAAGGGAGCTCAGTCGCAAAAAACAAAGATGCCAAAAAGTAGCAGATTCCAGGGATCTATTGAAATTCCAATGCCATTCAATTTAAGAAGATGAACAAGTTACGGTAGCAGTTGAGAGATCCTCAAAGTTATTAAAACTGCGCTAAACTTTATTGCCATGAATTATTTAATGTCTGATGGTCGTGTCTTAAGGGTATCTTATGTTGACATCTATAATAATTGAAAATGAACACAACAATTGGTTTTTGAGTACATTAGTGCAGTTGGTTGGTAAGCGTGGTTTTTCGTCCCAAAACCACGTGGAAGATGAAGGATATTAGGTCTGTTCGGTATACCGACGATATACGGAAAAATAATAACGCAAATGTTTCCCAGCTACAGTGATTCAGATAATTGATATGCAGGATTTTTCACTTTAGAATTGCACTCTGAGGTGGCTAAGCTTTGGCGGACTAGATTCTTCCACGTCGGTTAGGCTTGATATATGAAACTGTAAACCGACCTTTCTTGATTTCATAATCTTCTGGAGAAGTTGTTGTAGTTTCCTCATCAAAATCACTTGTAGTAATGGTTTCTGAAGAATTATTACCAATTCCGTCAACTGTTTTATTAGAATCTCCTCTGATTTCGCAATAAATATATGGTTCTTTTTCTAACCTGATGCAATTTCTATTTCCAAATGACCTAACAGTCGAAAACCCTAAATATATTCAAATAAAAAGTTAATTATTGTCTACAATTAACTCACCTGAAGTGAAATTGAAAAGGAAAATAAAAAGAAGAATATAATTAATCATCGGCTGGAGTGAGGCTCGCGCAGACGACTGCAGAGCGTAAAACTATCAACTTTTCTCAATGAATATAAATTCAAGAAAATAAAATTCTGGTTTGTTGCCTTGTTTGGCGAACATAACAACATCAAAACAATTAAAACCGGTGATCTAATCAAGTTTAAAATCATAACCAGTGTCACGTGGCCATATTTTCATTGAAATTTCCATTGAGAATCTTTATAAAAATTCTCGTGGAATTGACATTGTTGTCGTGTTGTGTGTCTGTGAGATTCTATCTTTCCTACAGATTTCAAACAGAAAATGAATCCGTTATTCAAGTGAATTTCTGTGAAAATGAACTCCTGGGTCTTTAAACTAACCTCTTATCAATGAATTTTCCAACTTCTCGAAAATGTCTCCCAATCCTCTTATTAATGAAGCTCTGAACTTCTTAGGAATGAATTTTTTCTTCGTTCGTTGATTGACTGCTTGCTATATACAGAAGCGAAAAAGATACCCTTGTTCTTTATGCTGTAGCACAGACTAGACTACCGAGAGTTCACTTTTTTATTCTAAACGATATATAAAATCGAAACGAACAATCTAAACACAATAATAACTATTATCTGGAGTAATCAAGTTCATACAACAACAAACACCCTCTTGCCATAATTTCAGAAAATACCGCAGCAGGAGCTAGCTCATGTCCTATGTCACTTTAATAAGCGATAACAATGGAAATAGTGATGTCGTCGACGAAACGGAGATGGCTCAGTTTCTGCCCCAATGATGTTGAGTCCTCGGTCTTCCCATTTTAGACTCCGGAATATTTCCTCCATGACGGCTGTGAAGAGTTTCGGGCTGATAGTATTTCCCTGCCTTACTCCTCTTCTTATCGGCACTTCAATTTCGTTGTCGAACAGCTTGATTGAAGTACTGCAACCGTCGTAGATGTTCTTCAGCGTCCGGATGTATCCTGGAGGTATTCCTTGGTTCTTCAGAGCATGCAGGAGAGCGTTAGATTCTACTGTGTCGAAAGCCTTCTCGTAGTCGACGAAAACCAGAATTAGGGGCATCTGGAATTCATGGCACTTCTCGATGAGTTGATTGACGACATGTATGTGGTCCATAGTAGAGAAACCACTCCGGAATCCGGCTTGTTCCATAGGCTGCTCTGCGTTGAGGGTGAGCTCCATTCTGTTCAGAAGTATTCTGGTGAACACCTTGTAGACCTGAGACAGGAGGCAGATCGGGCGGTAGTTCTTCAACAACTCGCGATCACCCTTCTTGTGAATGAGGACCGTTCTCGACTTCTTCTATTGAGGAGGGATTCCATTCCTCAGATACACATTGAATTTCTTGGCTAGCACAGTCGTTATGATAGAACCGACTAGCTTCAGATCCTCAATAGTAATATTGTCAGGTCCGGGAGCTTTGCCGCTCTTCGCCTGGGAGTATGTCGGCCATATCCTCGTCCCATAGATCCGGAGCTTCCACTGACTGTTTTGAAGAGAACAGATCAGTGTAGAACTCCTTCACTGCATGCTCGATGGACCAGTTTGTCGTCAGGATAGTTTCGTCAGACTTCTTGTGCCTTGTCATCATGACTTGCTTCTGGGAGAGATCTCGTTGGGCTTGCTTCACACTACGTCTTGTTTCAGCAGCATCCCTTAGCCTTTGGCACCGGTACTTCTCCAGGTCTTCTTTCAGTTTCATCCGGCAAACCTTTCCAAGTACGCAGCGTTCTACAGCTCTTTGTGAATCCCGCTTCATTTGGGAGTATTCCTTCAGCAACTTCCTGGTCTCGCTACTCATCCGTAGTTGTTGATGATTCCCTGAGGGTGCTTGAGCTTCACGCTTGCACTCTCTGAGTTGCTTCATGAATAGGTTATAATCCTCGATTGGATCCTCGTCATACTTCCAGTTCTTGAATGCGATCTGCGTCTTGTAAGCTTCATCGTTGATCTTCCAAAGCGAGTCAGGTTTCCTTGACATCTTTAGCAGTCGGTCTCCGATCATGATCTTGGCGCGTAGTAGTCAATGGTCGCTCAACGTCTTCATGAGGGTAACCACTCCAACATCAAGGAGCATACGCCTGTTTGAGCAAAGAATGTAGTTGATCTCTGCCTTCATGGTGGAGTTTGGGGGATATCCAGGTCTATCTTTTGTTCTCTTTCTTTTGGAAGTAGGAGTTACCCACGTACAACTTCTTGTTTTCATAAAAAGCTGCTAGACGCTGTCCAGCTTCATTTCTTCCGCTGTAGGCATGTAGACCAACAAAAGACTCACCATTTTCTCGGCTTCCGACTTTGGCGTTGAGATCCCCGATCACGATCTTTGTTCTTCTTGCGTTATCTACCGAGGTCTCCACGTCTTCGTCATCGTAGTTGGTCGTTGGGGCGTAGACTTGTGTAGGCATAAAGATTGGAGTTAAACCGCAGACGGCCCAGATAGGATGCCCAAAGCTCCACCCAGTCAGCCGACGTCTGGGAGGTGAGACTAGAGTATCAAAAAGAGTCAGCCTTTGAGAAAATCCAACTCCAATTTGGCTCGAGTTTGACTTCGATCAAACGAGGACCTTTTTTCTCTATGTTTTATGCTTATGTTAAGATAAACAGGCTTAATTGCTAATGGTAGGAACCAACAGTTTTCCGCCTAATCATGGAGCTCCAAGATTTCATATCATCGACATTCAACCAATAACACACCCCCAATACTACAATGCCATAAACATGTGCTTTATTCATACATTGGTTATCAGACAAGGTTCTCGTTCAGAGGAGGCTGGACTCACCAACCAAGCTGCAGTTGAAGTAGAAGATTTGCACATTGGTTGTGCCTCTCAAAGCACCGATTGGTTGGGCGGAACCATACAATTCTCTTAAACCCATTGGTTTATTTTTGTCTCTTGTGCCTACAGTAATTTAATAGTTTACTGAAGTGTTCCACAAATATATTCATTGTTGTATGAAAATGAGCATTCACTAATCTTCAGATTCACATTGTTAACGAAACAAGGTTTTAATAAATTGATGAAATAAATAACTATATTTATAAAATACCTTGTCAAGTCATTTTTAAAAATCATATATCGCTCAATTATTAGCACCTGATAGGTTCATACCAGTCGTGGAAATAGCGATAATTGCAGGTTCCTCGATTTTGATCTTGAAGAACTTCTTTAGAGCTGTTCTGTATGGCTTGATGGAAAATATGATTAGTAGTCCATTCAAAGTAGCGTGCAGAGTAAATATGTGAATTAGAGTCTCCGACCAAGCTGAAATAATTTTAAAGTTGAATACAAATGGATCATGGTGCAAATTCCCGCGGAAAACGTAACTTGCAGTAAACACCGAAACTAACTGTTCCCAGAAGATATTTCTTATTTATGTTTCAAATTATAACTTTTTTAGATATTTAAATACTATATATAATTGTAAATGCTTTAACAAAATTCATATTGTTCATATATAACGCTAATTATCATCAAAAGATTGCATTCGAAGAAAATCATTTCACGATATGCAAGAACTTTCAAACTTTGTTGTTTTTCAAAATTTCACTTACAAGACATGTTTTCTGATCCAGCAAGCAGAGCTCCGAGTAAGGTGCAAGTTGGAATCACTAAGCAGGCAATTGGAATAATTATTTGAAAACACAACGTGATAAGAAACTGTTTATGGAGAGCATAGGTGGCTTGTGTTAGGGAACTTTTGACAGATTGTAACAATCTAAAACTGATAACAGCGAAGATGACACAAGAAGTTCCAACAATTAAAATCAAAACCATAGCTGCTGTAATTGCAATAGAAGCTAAGGTATCATTATAATAACCTGAACAAGTTATAATAGAGTAAATATGGTGAAATTCCGGATACATTTTAGCCAAATAATCATTAGTATACGCTTCAGAATACTGAAACACCATAAAATTCGGGATTAGAACTGGCAGAGGATAAATAATAACAGAAACCGCAATGATGCAAGCAGCTTTTTTAGTGTGGAAAAATTGTACATTGTTCCGGAGAGAGTAGTAACGGTACAGGAAGCCGATCAAAACAGATAATCCAGTAGCACTCAAGGTCAAATGGATAAAGTCCTGAATAATTATTAGTTTTTTTGTTTTTCATTCTGACTTACATAACTAACAGCATTATAATAATAAATATTCGTGTACTTCAAAGGTCCTGTCATGCAACATATGGGATATGGAAAGAAAATTAATAATCCATGAAAGCAAGTAATATGGAAATCCATAACCATCGTAGACACCACATTATAGAGCATGTAATATTTGTAATTTTTCATAGCTGCGGTACTGTGTTTCAAGATTAAGTAAATGCAAATCGAATTCACAAAGAGATTAGTTACAGTGTTTATTTGGAGTCTCCAGTAATATCCAGTCAGTGCATCCAAAGTTAATATAGGAGACGCCATGACAGTTAGTTCGCATGTAAATTCTTGCAACCATAAAATAATTCCAAATTTATTAACTTTTGATTTTACAAACCTGAAATTACACCTGTAGAATTAGAAATGAGTTTATGACTAACTATTATATTAAAATGTAGCTGCCATCTGACTCCACCAAAAATAATCTACCACAAAATAAAATTCATCATTATTGAGAAACAAATGAACGTAAGAATGAAAGAACTTGTTCTTCGCAAGTAGGTTTTCATAGATTCTTTATGGAATAGTTTAATATGTATGTTATAATACTAATTTTAAAAACCTAATATTTTATAGTCTTTAACAAGCAAATAATAATAACAGTACACTAAATATAAGAAAAAAGATGATGGGCTAACTAGTAGTACAACTGAATAATGCAACTATTAACAGCGGTGCTCACACCACAGTATGCTAATTCTAAGGATGTGAGAGAATTTTGCTGCAACTCCTTGATATATACCTAATATACACTCCTTATCTTGCGATTTCACCTACACTTTTTCAAAAAAAAATTGGAATTAGAAAATAGATAACCAAACTAATTTTGTAAAAAACGTAACATATTAATCACCTGCTTTTAAGAATCAAAATTTATTTTCGATAAAGAATTTTTAATAAACTCTAGGAAGGAATTATATTTTATAGATTATGTGACATTTCTGTCCCAAAATTGCATACCCTTCTTTCATATCGATGGTTTCAATTGGGAATAAAAAAAATCCACAATTGACGTTCTCCACTTTAACAACAAGAATATGATTCCTCAGCAGTTGTTATAAGTTTTATTTCACAATAAATAAAACTTTGAAGGCACATTTACATTCTTTGTGTTAAGTGTGATGGATGGTTAAACTTTCTGATTTAACACCTTTATGAGATTAGTGACATTTTTATATCAATCTTTCTCCTAATCAGTATATAAGATTGGAAAACCATCGATCAAGCTGTGGTTGAAGCAAAAGATTTGCGCATTGGTTGTGCCTCTCAAAGCACGGGTTGGTTGGGCGGAACCTTGTAATTTTCTTAAAGCTATTGGTATAGCTCTGTCTCTTGTGTTTGCGTTGCTAATATTTTCAACTTTGTGAAAAAAATCAATTAAGCAAATTTAATCACTACACAAATTTGATGCAATTACACAAAAATACCATTAAAAGTCGTAAAACTAATGGAGGATACAAACATTCCTTTCGAAATATATTAATAAAAGCTCTGTTCAGAAGTAGAGGTTCTCGCTTTTTCAACACACGATATATGAAGTTTAAAATACTTTTCTGCTTCTTCCTTTTAAAGAATTCTTCATTAAATTTTTTAGGGATTCTAAACAGATATCTAAGCCACTATAAATCGAGCTGTAGTTGGTTCTAAACATTTGATATTAAGAAATGTATTGGCTGTAAACATCATGGCAGCAGGAGAGTCAAAATTTGATACCTATAGTTCTGATGATTTAACTAATTATGCAGTTCGACTACATTTCAACACTGCTGTCTGTCTGGTTTTCACCGTTCTCGCTATTTACTGTATTTTGTTTCATTCAACAAAGGGGATGGGTGTGTATAAATGGTATTTGTTGGCCATCCAACTAACAACTGCTCTCTTCGACTTCCACTTGAGCTTCATTGCCGCTCCTTTTCCAACCTTTCCCATTCCGGGAGTTTGTGCTGCTGGCATTTGGAGTCGACAATGGGGTTACATATGGGGTCAAATAGTGCAATTTATGTTACTCCATTGGTTTCTCTGTTTCCAAGGAATGGCGATTATTTACGGCATAGTGTATCGATACAGGGTCCTTTCTGAAAAAATGGAATGGATGAATACCATATGGGCTAAGATTCTTATAGTCGTTATTCCTTTCATTTACCCTATTCCTGCAGCAACCTTGATACTTGCAAGTGTACCTGATAGAAATACGACTTTTGCATTTGTGAAACAAGAAGCCCCAGAACTGCTGGACCTCTTCCTAACAGAGCCTTGTAACAGTCTCACTTATTCCACCACTTTATCACTCTACTATCTGACTGCGGGGATTCAGATTCTAATAGGCTTTGGTGCTATTATATTTTATAGTTACAAGACTTATGTCGAGTTAATGAAGAAAAGACCAAGCATGTCTGAAACCACATTCAGGCTACACAAGCAACTTCTGGTTGCTCTCTTTCTTCAATGTGTAGTACCGTTTATCTTCCTCGTGATTCCAAGCATTACCTTGTATGTGATGATGCTTCTCAATGTCCGGAAAATGAAAGGTGAATTTTCATTTTTAGAATTGGATATAATTTTTGATTTTCAGTAGCATCCTTAATAGGCATCCAGATCATTGCAATCCACAGCACCGGAAATGCAATATTGATGATCGTCATGATTAAACCGTATCGCCAAGCGGTAATCAATCTCCTTCGCTGTAGAACCAAAACACCTGTAAACCCATTTTTACAAAAGATCCATATAACTAGAAGTTCCCATATTACTGCTATTGAAGTTGTGAACTGAATATTGACATTCGGTAAACTACTCTTGTTGTGCTAATAGTGAGAGTGGACGGTAATTCTGCATGCACTTTACTTTTGTTCCATTCGCTACACCAAAAATTTGAGAAATATTTCAGCTCTTGTATGATCCAAATGATATAACTTATACCTAAGTAGTTTTATATTGTTTTCCCTGTTCTTTATGGTAACAGTAATTAGGTGGTCCTTAATTTGTTCGTTCTGATGGCTTTAATCTACTAGTAAACTGGAATTACAGTGTTTCTAAGTGAATAAACTATTTTTTATCACTGTAAAGGAAAACATTTGAAAAATCTTGGTTTTTCACAAAACCTTTGTGATTTAAGTTGCCTCATAAAGTAGTCGATGAACATCTTAGAGACAGGTATTCTTAATTTTGAATTTTGATATTATTTGTGGAAAGATTTTAATTCCATCATTAAATTTCCCATAAGACTAAGCACTGGCATTTCTCTTATGAATTTATTCAATTTTATGTTATAGCAACCAATCAAGGAAGTAATTCCACGTAAGTTGGTGTTTTGACACGAATTTCCCACTATTCTGATGTAATATAAGCATGTACTTAGACTTATAATCCAATTTTGGTCACTAATTTTCTGGATTGAAGCAATTCATAGAATCCATAAAATGATAGTTGTATATATGGCTTTCTCATCATTTTTCTTGAAATCATTAAGGGGGTGTAATTAGTTTAGAATTATATTTAATTTTACAACTTATTGAAATTACAATAAGGAAGTAAAAAACGAACTTTTTTAAGTTGGTTATCGGAAATTTAGTTGGGAAATGGGAGGTTTTCTGTCATTTTCTCGATATGCGACATGTAAAATCTTGTATATCCAATTTCCTTATTTGAGACGGTTCTCCAACAAACGCTAGAAACGAATTCTAGATATATCTGGTAAAAGACAAGTCGAACTAAGTTTTATTTCTAATATCTAGCTTGAGTAGAGTTACTTCTCCTAGAAGTGTGACAACGAGATGAATTCGAAGTATGACATTTACAGTTCTGACGATTTGACTTCTTATGGAATGCGACTCCACATTAATACTATGATCTCCATCTTTATTAACATCCTCACCATTTACTGCATTTTAGTTCACTCAACAAAGAATATGAAAGTTTACAAATGTTATTTGTTGGTTATTCAGATCGCATCAGCTTTATTTGACTTCCACATGACTATAATTGCCGCTCCTTTCCCAACATTTCCCATCCCAGGGTTCTGTGCTGCAGGCATCTGGAGTCGACATTGAGGTTATGTTTGGGGCCAAATGCTTCAGTTCATATTCGTGCATTGGTTTCTTGGCTTTCAAGGAGTAACTCTTATCTATGGAATAATGTACCGATATAAAGTAATTTCCGAAAAGATGGAATGGATGGACACTACTTGGGGGAAGATTCTCATGGCCATTGTTCCTTTCATTTACCCGATTCCTGCAGCAGCTTTGTTGATTGTGAGTATACTGGAGAGGAATGTGACTCTTTCATTTATAAGGCGAGAGGCTCCGGAAATGCTTGAACTTTATTTAACAGAGCCTTGTAACAGTCTGATTTATTCAACTACTGCCTCAATTTACTACTTGGTTGCTGGAGGTCAAATATCAATGGTATGTTGCATGAATATTTTTTTCAGCTACAAAACCTATGATGAACTTCAGAAAAAAAAGCAATTTCTTTCTAAAGCCTCCTTTAGAATGCAGAAGCAATTGCTGATTTCTCTCATCTTCCAATTTTTTGTTCCATTTATTTTTCTTATAGTTCCGAGTGTTACATTGTATCTGATGATGTTTTTCAATGTCAGAAAAATGAAAGGTAAGTATGGTTAATTTGAAGTTAAGAAATGTCTGTTTTAGTAGCATCTTTGATTGGTTTCCAAATCATCACAGTCCATAGTAGCGGTGGTGGATTGTTAATGGTCCTGACAATTACCCCATATCGACAGGCAGTAATTAATCTTCTTCATTGTAGAACCAAAACACCTGTAAATTTATCTCTACAACAAAAAGTTGTGACCATAAATTCTCATATCAGTGGCATTGAACGCCATAAATAGATATGCCAACGGTCTTTGTCATGAACTAATTATTTTTGGTTGAATGGTTGCTGTGCAAATGATAAAAATGGAAAATAATTGAAGTTTGATCTATTGTCTTTATACTTGATTTCAAATTTGGATATTCTTCCGAATATACCCAGTTTCAAAACTACTATATATGGTTATAGTTAAACTCTACTTATTGAGTACTATACAACATGACTTATCTTAGTTGTAGGACACAAGTAATTAAAAAATATGCTACTGAACTCGACAAAATTTAACATACTTCAATTTTCATTTTCTGGACATAAGCTTAAACCTAAACCTAAGCCTAAGCCCAGCTTAAAGATAACCTAAATCAATTATAAAGCAGTTAACTTTAACAAGTGCTATTCTTTATTTATAAAAAAACCAACTATTGAAATTCAATTAATCTACATCGTGCAGTCTCGAAGCGAAAAACTTGCGTGTTTTTCTTAGCTGCTTATAAAAAATATTTGATATATCTCGTAAACGATCTTCGTTTCTACCGGAGTTAAAATGAGCATTGCCAATTGGAATATACAGTGTACCAAAAATACGTCCGGGACTTTATTTTTTTTATTAGAAAAGCTAGAAGGCTAATTTTTTGTGGGTAATTGAGGTATCTTATGACCCACCTTTGGATGCCAGAGTTACCTCATAAGAACCCGGGGTACGGTAGTTATAGCGATTTTGAGAAAGCTCGCCATACGAAAATTCTCGACATTTCTGCCACGAACTCCTCCTCGGAGAAGTAGTTTAGAAAAAAGGTTTTTGTTATTTTCAGAAAGTATTTGGCGAAACTTACGTAGGGAAGGAGGGGATTTTTAATATCCCTTCAGATGGCTTTAGGAGAAGCCATCAAAATTTGATGCCAATAAAAGTCTTCATTTTTTTGGCTTTGCCTGCTTACAGTTTTCTTCAGAAGCCACTTTGGATATTCAAACTTCACCAGATGATAGACCTTAAAGTGGGCAACAAATCTCCCTATTCCGACTTTTCCACCGTGATAGGTCATTTTTCCACCTCTATGAGCTGACCAAGATCAAGTAGGGTCAATTTTCAGAGGTTGGTGTTTCTCGTGATCTTGACGTCAAATTCGGTCAATATTCTGCTTTTGAGCTGTTGGAAGCTTATTATGGCGATTGTTAACTTCATTTCTATTTTTGCATTCAGATACCTTCAGAAAGTCGTGGATTTCA